>JAHLJT010008446.1:290876291-290914529 GCA_031308135.1 Acheta domesticus | reverse complement strand
ACAAGGAGAGAGAGAGACAAGGAGAGAGAGAGACAAGGAGAGAGAGAGACAAGGAGAGAGAGAGACAAGGAGAGAGAGAGACAAGGAGAGAGAGAGACAAGGAGAGAGAGAGACAAGGAGAGAGAGAGACAAGGAGAGAGAGAGACAAGGAGAGAGAGACAAGGAGAGAGAGAGACAAGGAGAGAGAGAGACAAGGAGAGAGAGAGACAAGGAGAGAGAGAGACAAGGAGAGAGAGAGACAAGGAGAGGAGAGAGACAAGGAGAGAGAGAGGACAAGGAGAGAGAGAGACAAGGAGAGAGAGAGACAAGGGAGAGAGGAGAGACAAGGAGAGAGAGAGACAAGGAGAGAGAGAGACAAGGAGAGAGAGAGACAAGGAGAGAGAGAGACAAGGAGAGGAGAGAGACAAGGAGAGAGAGAGACAAGGAGAGAGAGAGACAAGGAGAGAGAGAGACAAGGAGAGAGAGAGACAAGGAGAAGAGAGAGACAAGGAGAGAGAGAGACAAGGAGAGAGAGACAAGGAGAGCGAGACAAGGAGAGAGAGACAAGGAGAGAGAGACAAGGAGAGAGAGACAAGGAGAGAGAGAGACAGGTAAGACAGAAAAAAAGAAGGTTTAATTCACTGTATTCTTCAAGCGAAACAAATTGGAGAAAATAAACTCCATATTCCATTTAACCATAGTTTTCATAAAGTGCAAATTACTTTTTTTAAGCACTATGTATACTGAGTAAGTGGATCATAGACCAGAAGAAAATTAACATTTATCCAATGCTGCTAATGTGCTACACCAGTTAACGTTGGCATAATTTTTTCTTCTACACAATAATCAAAAATCTTGTCAGGGTGCTATGTTCCCCACAGGAATGGGGGAAAAACAACATGCTCAAATATGAAATATCTCAATACTGCTTGCTTTTTCAGCTTGATCCCATGTACCATGATATAAATATTGCAACAAGCAGATGCAACTCATTGCCAAAAAATGGCATTACTGCAACTACATTGCTCAAATGAACATTTTCATTACAATACAATGAAATTTTCACATTTTTGATATACATTTTTCACTCCACTGAAGTGTACAGTTACTTAAAAATGCACAAGCCTGCCTATATAATTAGTACAAAGACTGTAATGTTTATCATGGCATCATTTATATTCACTGGCAGTTTTTGAAATATTCCAGGACAGCTGGAAGTTACGGAAGTTAAGTAATTCAACACTCCGCGGATTCCTAGTCTATTGACCGTCTGAGAACCCCGGTTACATAAGGTTCTGAGCCCTGGCCGAAGGGATAAAAGCTTTAATTGCGACGAGTCGAGACTCGACAAAAAAAACCCTTAATGGAAGATTACTCCTAGTATGCGCGCAATGCACAACAAAGGTTTGGAGACAAGTTGCTTCGATGAAGACGCAACGAATTCTCAAGGGCCAACGCAGCGACGATCCTGTCGCGCCCACGGCGCGGGATCTCACAAGGCGCTTCGAAAAACACTTCAACATTTCATTACATCACTCTCTTTGTATAATCTTCAATAAGAATTCATTGGAGACTTGAAAAACTTCAACTTTTCTGAAACTTTTTATTCATATGCCTTACAAAATTGTGGTATAATAGAAACAATTTAACACGGCACCAAATAATTTTGGGTGGGCAACTGTCCCTCCTTTTTGCCTTATGGTTCTTGAAAATTGGCATTTAAGAATTTGACTCCGTACTATACAATCGGGTAAAACGTAATGCCAATCACAACGGCCTGCATAGCGAGTGTTGGTCGAGGGCAGAGCTTTTTTGGAAAGCTTCTCGTTTATATTTAAAATCGTAGCAAACTCCAAGTTTTGCCTGACGCGGCGGAGTAATCTGTGATCGCCTGTGGGACTGCGGGAGGTAAGCCTGCGCTGTCAGCCTGCCTGCCGTAAATGTGAAATGTCTTAAAAGGGGACAACGCCCTTTCTCCTCTTGGGTCCAGGGTCTCATATGCCACCTCGTCAGCGGCGTTTGTTGTTGGGGATAGGAAGCTCACGTCTCTAAATCGTCTAACTCGAGAATTAATGCAAGATTTCCACGATGAAGTTGTTTTCTTACATAGGGATTCAGCATCTTTAGACTTCAAATTGATATTTTACCACAAAATCCTTATAAACGAAAGTGAACGTGTCCATTTTTTAATGCTAAATTATATCCATTACATGAATAAATTGAATTGAATCGCTGATTGCAAAAGCATTGTAAATCCAGATTTGAAGAAAAATGAATTAAGGACAGAAATGCTTGTAGCACCATCGAATAGTATACAAACACAATCAATGTCACCATATCCTTCCACGCAGACAGAGGTAGGTATTTTAAATGAGCGCGGAAGCACCTAAAGTCCAGGACCAGTTATTTTTCTTCTCAATTGTTCTCATTGCAGCAAATTGTGGTACGACACTTTAAAAGAAATTAACATGTTACTGATGGTAGTATTTTTATGAAGTGGAGGGAAAAGTTTGTCCCAGTAATTATGCAAAATGTAGTGAAATATTCCCTGCATAGTGAATGCAAACAGGAGTTTCACTGTGAACTTGATGGTTGAAACTGAAATAATTGATTTCCAGAAGTGGTGGCCATAATTTTTATCAGAATACTTGCTTTTCTATTGAGATCTCAAAGCGAGAGAACCTCAGACTCACTTCAAAGGGCTATGCATATTTCAAATTCATCATAATTTTTATTATTAGTCATGAACACTGGGAGTTGTGGAATCAATGTAATTCATTAATGTGCTCCAGACAATATAACTTCTCTTTAAATTTGATCACAAGAAGGAACCACAATTGCTAAGTAAAAAATGATGCAAGGATAGGAAGTGGTGAAAAAATTGGGAACATTAAAAAAAGGGTCGTTGAAAGAAACATAGGAACAATGTACTTTCTTATAAATATAGCCAATTTGTTTTTGCATTTATAGAAAGATTAAAATAAAAAAAACATTAATTGCAAAATAATTTAAGTCAACAATATAAAAAAAATACTATAAAAACAACGCAAAGTTGACGGTATACATTAACACATCAAGTGCTACTTAATCTTCAGTTTAATTTTAGTCTTTTTTTAACATGCACGTAGCAGTTGATTTTCCAAAAAATAGAGTAATGTGACGTTGGTTGTCCTTGCATTCAGCAATTCAATTTCATTCAAACAACAGTTAACTGGAAAACCACGATTTCCCAACTACATTAGCTTATTTCATAAATCATAAATTTTCGAAGCATTTTAAACACTCAACAATTTTTATGAAAATCCCTTTGATTTCAGTGTAAACACCACAATTCTGAAATTTTGCATTAAATTTTACAATGCTCAAGTGCACAATGATGGGTCTCATTCAAAAGAGATCCAATCAATCAAGAAATTTTGCAGAAATTTGGTGTAGAATCAACTTTTGAGAAGGCAAATCCCTACGAAATCCCTATGAAAACAACTGTCACTTCACTATCTATAGAAAATTATACAAAAGTAATTTTTCTGGCAAAACATAAGATTGAGGCCAAATCCAAAGAAACCTAAATGAAATCATAATTCTTCCCCAAAACACACAGGAAAGTAGTGGATACACAATGTTTGTTAAATGTAAATTTGCACCTTTGTCAGGATTTTCCTCACGTTGATGATCAAAGCTTCTGGCTCGAGGTTCACTATCAGGACTGATGGGAGCATGCCCTCCAAATGATAAGGAGCGCAATGATGGTTGGGCAGCCAAGTCTGGTTGATCTCTCGACAGGGAACCCAAGTTCCTCCCTGGAGATACTCTGTGCAGAAGGAAAATTACACTAATAACCATCAAAAAAGAAAATAGTGCATAAATGCAGAAAACTGCAGAGATGACACTTAATAGTCTCAGAAAGCAACAGATAAGCCCAACAACTGAGAGAAATAAACTTGGAATAATACATACATATGTAGAGATAGAATAACATTGAGTGACAAAAAGCAATCAACAATTTTTAGTCTGAATTATTGGAGACAAGAAAACCGCAATTTACAACATGAGGATTACGCTTTTTATAGTTTTACAAATAGTGTTAGACCCATTCCTGATGAAATATGAAGTTTTGAAAATTGTAAAAAGGTAACATCGCAAAACTATAATATGGAAGATTGAGAGTTTTGTCTTACATGGAAACTTATTATAAATAGATCTTTAAAAATGGTTATGTACAATTTTTTACAATAAGCTAGTAATTTTGGCACAATTTCTGCTAGAAGTTAATGCAATTTAAAAAAAACTCAAAATTGTACAAATTTTCTTTAATGTTTCTCGGGGAATAGAATAAGGGTGGCTCAAAAGAATGGCGCCAGTCTCATTTTCGTTGAACTCTCTGAATGTTTGAAACCGGGGAAAAAGAGAAATAATAAGAGAAAGTAGTGATATTGCAACACCAATAGTTTGCCAATAAACTTGTGGAAAATTTCATATCTTTATAACAAAGTTACATATGCGATATTCGCCATTATTAGAAGGCAACTCTTCATGCTCTAGAGTTCGCCAGATCACGTTCTAACGCCGTCAAAGGCTATTTTTTCTGCCTCAACGCCCCCTCCGGGCAATTCGCCACGCTCACGTGCAGCCATGAGGATCACCGCCATACAGGAATTCTCGGGCACTGGCGGGGTCGACCCACGCAGACCCCGGCCCCTAAACAACCCCACAAAGGCGTACCCTTGCTGGTCCTCCTCGCGAGTCGCCGCTCAAAGCCGGAAAAAGCCACCCACCACCCACTTCAACTCTTCTTCTCGGTGATTGTCGGTCCTGTCACCGGGACAGTCATGTTACGAAAATCCAGTAGCACTCATCCCGCTAAATCCCCCGATCTCACCACTTCACGGCTGTGGCCACAAAAGGCGGCCACTTAAACGCTCTATACGCTCTATAAAGTAGGTCATCAGGGGAAGGACTAATCCAATCCACTGACAAGCATCTGTGGAAGGTTCTAGAAGGCGAACAACAACCAGTAACATGCCACGTATCACGTACGTGACCGCGCAAAGGCTCTTTGACGTGGTGGGGAATAGCATGGCGAGAGAGCGACAGGCAAGGAGGAGAAACGAACGAAATGATGAGGCTTGGCTTGAAAACTTCACTTTACTCGACTTGGTCAGAGACGCTCGTTGTGAGCACTAGAGATCAGAGACTCGACATAAGCACTTATGTCAGAGACTTGGTAACTACATGGCGGAAACTATCATTCGACAAAGTATGAATAACAAGTACCTGCCGGTCTGAACAGTTTGACTATCTGCCAATTGTCAGTCGGAATGAATTCCGGCTAACGGACCAGTCAGACCGACTCTGAAAGGCATCAGCAGAGTTGCGCGGCTTAACGTATCGGCTGCATAGACGCGGGGAGGTGGTGCTTGATGGCCTCGCCCAGCGCAATGACAACCGTCAATCATCGCCACGAAAATGGTCGCGGGCTGCTACCGATCTACTGAGCACCTGTAACGCGAGAACGATGCTGTATCCCTGCAGACCGCTTGCCACTATTCATCGGAGCGTCGCTGGAACCTCGCAATCCGGAATGCATCAGTAACGGCCCGTGAACTTGCAATTCTCCCGAAGTGAGGTAACGCCAGAATAATTAATTTGAGTACCGTCCATATCCATGAACTGATTAAGACAGAAAATTAAGTAGATACATAGCAATCATCCAATTGTAATCACTATTTCCATTTTAAATAAATGTGGGCCCTCCACTTTGATGGGTTACACTTAAAATTGCAACTCTAGTGTTGTTCGAACAAGCTACTATATGTATATTTTATTTTATTCCTTATTATATTCATTGAAGCACCTCGCAGCCTCTATTCCAATATTTGTGTTGCAATTTAACGGAAATACATGTCACAACACTGTTTCTCTCAACGCACCACAAGGCAACGCTGAAATTCTACGAACCGCGCCTCTTAACTGCCAGGCGCCAGCTGGTTATATCCATTATGTAATATAAAACATTCTAAGACTTTATTGTCAAGTCATATTTGATGGCATAATTATTATAATCAAAATTCATGCCTGTCTCTTATGTTTTATCTTAAATTCCTTCTTATTTTACAATAATCACAAATATATTATTTTGTTACGTTATTTCTGATTGGGCAGCGCCAGCGCCTCAAATTGCCAGGCACAGTCCGTTATATAATATAAAACATTTTAAGACTCCACCGTCAGTCATATTTGATGGCATAATTATTACGATCAAAATTCATGCCCGTTTTATATATTTTATCTTAATTTTTTTTTACTTTACAATAATTACAAGTAAATCATTTTGTTATCTTAATTCTCATTGGACAGCGCCATTTATGCGCGCCAAACATCGCTCTCCTCTGCGAGCGAATTCAGTATTCAGTCAGTCGGCATGTAGTCGCCATGTGAAGCGTTTCACGCGACAGACTCCACGCTACTCAAATGCGTGTTTTTTACACTGTGAGACAATCATGTCTGTTTCGCTCTCTGCTCTGTGAGTGACTTATTCTCAAGTCACTTACGTCGCGGACATCGACGTGCCAACATTGGTGCTCTGTTTTGCATCATAGGATAGCAGTGACCACTCCAACGGCCACCAGTCCTCCAGCTACTGGTGCCATCTTTAAAGATTATATAATCTGTATTTGTTTTCTTTCTTTTCAGTCCATGTATTAAAGTGCTCTGCACAAATGCAGTCAAGGCATACCTTTCCATGCTTTCATGTAATGTAGTTGTAAGGTATTTTGGTTAATTATATCTTATTGAATTCATGTGTTGTGTTTCATTAAAGCAATTGGTGACACTCACAACCCAGGCAACCTTTCCTGCCTTGAGAAATCTAAATTGGAAGGTGGTCCTTCACGAGCTATTGCAGGTTTTGTTTGAAGAGAGGAATTCCATCACGGTCCATTGCTCACCTCCCTTCTTACAAGTGTATTATTTCAAGTAGATGGTAAACAAATTCCCTTCAATCTAGAGCAGTCCACTCATGAAGTTATCAATGCCGGACCTGGATTACAGGATTGTATGCGCTTGGCGTCCATTGATCAAACATTTAGGGTGTGCGGCCTGCAATCCATTACGTACCAGCACACTCCATGTGTGACTACCCCCCCCTTGGTGATGGCCAATCACCGGATCATTACCGTACATTATATGAAATTTCCTACAAGTTCACTGGTAAAAAGTGAAACTTGCACGAAATATTTTTACTAAAGTTTCTCCTAATGTGTCACAGCGTGTGACACGTAGCGTGTTGAGTAATTAGTGACGCGTGCGTGCTTGTTAATTATGGAAAAGTACCACTGATACAAAAGTAGTTAAAGCTCTGAAAAAGTTTATATAAATAATTTAAATGTCGATTTTTTTTTAGAAAATATAAAGGTCGGGTTTTATTAAACTACAAAACAGGTCATTTCTATTATATTCAAGGAATCAACAATGGATAATACCTGATAGGAATTGGCTCTGAAGACAGCAAAGTATGTCGAAAGGACCCCTCATCACTTTTCTTCTCAGATGGGGGAGACTCACTGGCAGCAGTTCCAGGCGATTCCTGTACAAACAGAACATTTAGATTATCGCCCAGAAAACCAGTCATAAAAAACACAAGAAAAATTATCTTCAATATATTAATAAATAAAACTTTATGTACATTTGTTCCAGCGTAACTCTGGGATGCATGAACCTAATTTTGTACAAATACTTTCGTACAGCAAAGAATAACATGTGTTCATGGTTCCCCCCCCCCCATTTTAATACTATCCCGCAATGCAGCTGTGTATTGAAGGATTGCGTTTCACCAGAGAGGGTAGGGGCACTTTCGGAGAAGAACCGAGCGGGCTTTGGCGCAGCGCCCTACCAAAGCCACGCAAGGATTTTGTGACGTAAGCAGGAGTAGGCCGTGGTCAACAAGAGAGACAGGCCCGGCGCGAACCGCCATTTTTTCTCGAGACGGACGCGAAGTAGATCGTTTGAGTACAGAGTGGAGTACGCGAGCTGTGTTTGGTAAAGCGTGAGAAGTGGTGGTAGGAAATTCGTTAAGTGTTCCTTGTGTTTGTTCTAGTTATTGAAGAGCGACACTATCCCGTCTTTATGTGCACTATTTAATCCCGAACATTTCAACCTCTAAAATTATAAAATATAATGTATTCGATAATCTAACTATTCGAGTGTGCAGGTGCATGGAGAATGTTATTCACTTTCTTATTAGATTCGTAAATTCCCTTTGCAGTAATTTACGAGTATTATGAATGTGTTTTTATCTTCAATTACACTGATCTGCGATGAAAAATCCACGTCTCGCTCGCGCTCTCCACGTCTCGCTCGCGCTCTCCACGTCTCGCTCGCGCTCTCCACGTCTCGCTCGCGCTCTCCACGTCTCGCTCGCGCTCTCCACGTCTCGCTCGCGCTCTCCACGTCTCGCTCGCGCTCTCCACGTCTCGCTCGCGCTCTCCACGTCTCGCTCGCGCTCTCCACGTCTCGCTCGCGCTCTCCACGTCTCGCTCGCGCTCTCCACGTCTCGCTCGCGCTCTCCACGTCTCGCTCGCGCTCTCCACGTCTCGCTCGCGCTCTCCACGTCTCGCTCGCGCTCTCCACGTCTCGCTCGCGCTCTCCACGTCTCGCTCGCGCTCTCCACGTCTCGCTCGCGCTCTCCACGTCTCGCTCGCGCTCTCCACGTCTCGCTCGCGCTCTCCACGTCTCGCTCGCGCTCTCCACGTCTCGCTCGCGCTCTCCACGTCTCGCTCGCGCTCTCCACGTCTCGCTCGCGCTCTCCACGTCTCGCTCGCGCTCTCCACGTCTCGCTCGCGCTCTCCACGTCTCGCTCGCGCTCTCCACGTCTCGCTCGCGCTCTCCACGTCTCGCTCGCGCTCTCCACGTCTCGCTCGCGCTCTCCACGTCTCGCTCGCGCTCTCCACGTCTCGCTCGCGCTCTCCACGTCTCGCTCGCGCTCTCCACGTCTCGCTCGCGCTCTCCACGTCTCGCTCGCGCTCTCCACGTCTCGCTCGCTCTCGCAGTAAACGCGTTTAATACACGTGGTGAAACTCGCGAGAATCTTAAACGCGATTAAACTCCAAGATAAACGTGGTTAAACACTAATCGAAGGTGGTGAAACTGGCCTTTAAAGGACCGCAGTTAAAATGTTCTGTCACGGAGAAAGAGGCGTATGCTGTAACTTGGTCTTAAAGCTACGACAATACCTTGTCATCAGAATTTCTGTAATACGAACTGACCACAAATCACTGGCGTTTTTAGATAAATGTTTTACAGAAAACGATCGGTTGAAGATGTGTATCATATGGTTGTAACAGTTTGATTTAACATTTCACTTTACAGTATTACCCGGGAAAGAAATTGCCAGATTTGTTAAGCAGGCAAGGGGAGATATGAAAACGTTATCTAAGCCAATGATATAATTATTAATTGCTCCCATTGAACTGAATATTCCAGAACAGTTGGAATGGGAGTGGGACAAAGTTAATAACCCATCTAGTTACTCTGATTTTCGGCCAATAACATTAGTTCCTTTTCTGTCAAAGATTCTTGAGAAGTGTGTTGAGATACAAATTCAGAGATTTCTGAAAACACATTCTCTTTTACCTCACAATCAGTCTGGATTCAGACGCGGTTACAGCACTACATCCTCACTAACTCTACTGTCTGATATATGCTTGACAGCGTTCGATCGAGATTTGGTATCTGTTGCTTGTCTATTGGACTTCTCCAGGGCATTTGATACGTTAAGTCATGACCGTCTATTATCTAAACGGCGCTTCCTTAATTTCTCAGAACCTGCAATTGAATGGTTCAGTTCTTACCTATCAGCTCGCTCTCAGTCAACGGTCGTACGCACCCTGGATGCTACAAAAACGTCAGCTCTACGCTTCTTATTTCGAGGGGTACCTCAAGGCTCCATTCTAGGTCCCCTTCTGTTTAACATCTATGTTGCAGATTTAATGCATCTATCCTTCAACTCCGTGATTCAGATGTATGTAGACGATACTCAATTAATTTATTCCTTTCACCCATCTAATCTTTCATTGGCTGTTGATTGCTTAAATGTGGATCTTGGTAATATTCATAAATGGTCTATGGAGAATGGATTAATTTTAAATCCTAATAAATCTGTGTATCTCTTTTTAGACCCTACAAATCGCCTAAGAAATGCAAATACGGATAATTTTCAGCTGTTAATTGATGGTCATTCAATTGGTCATGTTGATCTTGCTAAAAATCTTGGTTTATGGATGGACAGTGGATGGAATTTTAATCATCATGTGTTAATCAAATGTAGAGCAGTATATTTGAGATTAAGATCCCTATATCAATATCGCAACCAATTAACACAGTCAACCAAGCTAACGTTGTGCAATACTCTCATACTGTCGTTATTTAATTACAGTGATATTGTTTATAGCCCTGCACTATCTCAAAGAAATTTTGCTAGAGTTCAATCTCTTCAGAATGCGTGTTTGAGGTTCTGTTTCAATGTTCGGAAATACGAGCATATATCACCATTCATGGATAAATCAGACTGGTTGACCATGAGACAGAGATGGATATTTCACTGATGGATATGTTTACTGGTACACTCTGTGCTCTCCTCTAATTCTCCCAGTTATCTTCGGGATCGGCTTAAACTTTTTTCACAATCAAATGAGTCTGCTTCACGTACTACCCGATTTGCCAATTTCCTACTTGTTATTCCCGTTCATCGTACTACCAAATTCGAGGCATCCTTTAGCTATCTTGGTCCACACTTCTACAATTTAATCCCTCATGAGCTTAAAACCCTTCCCTACAAATCATTCTGTGAAAAACTTTGTAAATTTATTAAACTTAATTTTTAATCTTTCTTCAGTGTTTCTTGATGTATTATGTTAAATTTTCTGTAACCTTCTTGATGTATATGTTTAGCTTTACTTCAGTGATTCCTGTTATGTTATATTGCCTCATATTATCTGCTATACACTTACAATTATATTTCACTTATGTAACTTTTTCAATTTCTAATCCTCATGTACTTACATTTATGCTTTTTTCAACTTATTCTTATTCTCTTTTGATTTTATGTTTATGATCTGTATTTTTCTTGTGGTTAGTCTGAAAAGCAGTAATTTAATTACTGAGACTCGCCGTTGTACTTTTTTGTGCAATAAAGTATTATTATTATTATTATTATTATTATTATTATTATTATTATTATTATTATTATGTGGCAAGAATGATATGAAAAGTGAGAAGAAATTTCTAAAAACATATAAGAAGGAAGACCAGATGAGTCGCCGTTGAGGGAGAAACACGATAGAGATCCGAATAAGTGGAGATTAGTAGAGGGATCAGTGACAATCAGAATTCAATATGAACCACCAGCTTATCGAATACGAGGGTGCCGAAAGCAAAGGTCGACGAATTAATCGAGTACGTCCACTGTAATAACGCTCACTAAAGACCGAAGAAAATTCTAATTCATCTAAGGAAGTTCTGTTGCTGGAAGGGAATGAGTCGAGATGTCCGACGTGTAATCGACCGATGTCAAACCATTCTAACAGGAAATATGCAGGAACCATGCATGCAGTGTTACTTGAACGCAAGAATGAATTATTAGCAACTGACATCTCTGGTCCTCTGCCTAGAACGAGATGCGGGAACAAATACGTTTTAGTGACGACAGATGTTTTCTCGAAATTCGTAAGTATATATCCCCCTCAATAAAACTAACTAAACCAACTGTTTACAGTTAGAGAAACATTTTAAAATTGCAGGAGAATACAAAATGGTGCTTAGCGATCATGGAACAATTTCCGAGCAACCATTATCGAGAAACATTGCGAGCCAAAGGCATCACCTCAGTTTATTCTAGCATCAGGCACCCACAGTCAAATCCGTCAGAGAGAATCATGAAAGCTCTCAAGGTTCTTCCGGACTTATTACTGCCAGAGGCACGACGAGTGGAACCAGCTAATCCCTTATGTTAATAAATGGATAAACCGTGTGCACCATGATAGCATCGGATCAATGCCGTGGGAGGTGCACTTCGATAGAAAATCACTGCTCACATTGGAAATGTTATATAGAGAAGTCTCGGTATTTTGAATGTAACAGGCCGCCACACAAGATCACGCAGCGCTCCACCAGCTAATGTGCGCTCAGAAAAGGGAAGCTGATCCAAATATTCGTTATGTATAGTTCTATTTGAATAACGTGAACTCAATATCTCGTAAAATACAAGTGATAAAATAGAAATGAATACATGTATCAATTAGCCCCATTCCCTCATGCACTTCCGTGAAAAATTGAATTACAATAACTTCAACCGTTCAAAAACTGCAGGAGGTGTTAAAGTTATGTGATTCACCCTGTATCTGTGTATTATATAAAAGGGAATGTGCGTATGTGTGTCGCACATAGATGCAAAAACTACTCGACCAATTTTGCTGAAAGCTTCACACTTTGTTCTTATTAGTAATGGGAGTGTTTAAAGAGTGATTTGAATTAAATCGAACATGTGGGGCATCGATGATTTATTCATTTACGACGATTCGAGCACCCCTTAATTCTAAGAAAGCCGCCGCACAGTCAAGGATTAAGCGCGTCTTTACCGCATACAAGTATTCTGCCACTACAATTGTGAAATATCGGCCGGAATTCTTATTACTTGAATCTCGGACAAGTAAATCAAATTTCTCTAAGATAGTGTCATAGCAAACGCATACAGAAATTTGAGCGAGATCGATTTAATAACAAGATACTTTACAATCATGTCCAAACTAGGCATTCAACGAACACATACTTGAGACAAAGTCTTTCATTATAAGACTTTTGCACAGCGTAACGAAAAACGTGATTAACAATCTTGTGGCCTGTAGTGTGTAATGTGTAATAACTGCAATAGCAAAGAATTGCCGGGTCCACTAGTTACGAGATAAGAAAAGAGCTATGAAACAATTTAACTTAGGTAATTTTTTATGTTGTAGGTAAGTAATAATACTAATGCATTAATAATTTCAATAAGTAATTAATTACATTTGCATCATTGATGAATTAAATATAGAGCTTCAATTAAATATATATATATATATATATATATATATATATATATATATAGGGATTTAATCTTCTTTTAAAAAATTATCGGGACCTCAGATAAAAATTAAGTTTCAGTGAAACAAATTACAATCTTTAGGAAACTTCTTTATATGAATACACAGGGCTTGATTTCTGGCGGAACGTGGCGCAATGGCGTTCCTGTACCTCTGGAATATTTTATTAAATTATATTGTAAATAAATAACTTTTCCTACTAAATCCATTATTAATTTGGGGCGCGTTCCGGTACCTAAAACTTTATAAATCAAGCACTGTGAATGTATTTCCCGTTTACATATGTATTTACGAAGTAAATACGTAGCATAGGGAAAGTTATGTAATGTAGCGGGAAATAGATCTGAAGATTTTAACGGAAATACACGTTTTGGGGATCCCCTGATATCGAAAAAGTGTTTTTTCGAAAGTCCGTACGTCCGTGTGTGAAAACAACTACCACCGAAACCATAGGTAGGATTTTTTCCAAAATGGATATTCCCTAGTCGATCTGCCTCGACTCCAAGTGCTGCGATTTTGAAAAACTTTCTTGAAAATTTGGGGGTACTTTACACGAAGATATTTTAAGAATTTTCTCAAAAACGGTTCAAAAATATGTCTTTAAATTTCTCGTAAGAATAGAGTATAATACACTTAAGGTGGCATAGGTCCGATTTTCGCTGTTAACTCTGAATTTTCGAAACTTGCAAAATTTTGAATTTTTTTAGCATCTTCCTACAACTACAAACTTGAACATAAAGATTTTTCCTCCAAATAAAATTTGTTCTACATAATTAGTTTTTTCATTAAGATCATGTAAAATGTTAGTACTTCTGCGTAATATTGCGTGCAATATGTGCAATTTTAAAAAATTATAAAAACAATTTTCGCAAAAATGGCACCATTTTTTTTCTTTAAACTTTTGGTAGTGACAGTCCCTAATGTACTCTAAAAGATAATATAAACGCCGTATAGCTCTATTCTTTATTTTTCAAAAATTACAAAAATGTAATTTTCTGACTTGCCTCTCACGTCAATATTCACAATAGCGGCGATTTATTTACATTATATATGAGTAAATGAGCTTTAAATAATGTCATAACTTTTCAGAAAAGCTCAAACGCCATTTTCTCATTAATGGCTCCAAATTTTTCTTCAAATTATAGTGCATAACTTTCTTCAAATGGATAGTGCTAATTGCACTCTTTAATATGACGTAAGAGAATTTTGAAGTATTTTTCTGTTTGTTTTTTCTTCTTCAAAAATTACCTAATATGCACATTTACAGCAACTTGTAAACACTTGTATTTTTGAGGTTTCAAATGACTTCAAATGAAGTTTTTCGAGAACTGAAAACTTTCCTGTGAAAAAGAGCTTCAAATTTCGAATTTACAGAAGCGCTTAATCGCATTTTCTTAAAAACGGCTCCAAATTTGTTTAAAAAAATTGCGATTTAGGACGAGGTTCTACTGTTCTTTAATATTCTTAAAATAATACTTCCGTTGTAGCATTACGTAACCGAAATATTAAGGAAATGTCCAACAAAATGTACTTTGGGCGGCGATAGATGGCAGCTGGAAAGAGTATGTGCCAAGTCGGAATAGCTAGCAGAGACCAAAGGAAATAGAAAACGATAAATTCTCTGACATTCTGTAGCACCACTAATTACTATTGATAACTAACAGTTCTTTTTGAATTAAAGACTTTCAGTTTTCAATACAAAAGTCATTTGTTGTCTTTTAAATCTTCATTATAACTGGTCGGCAACACGTGCTGATTTCTTGACCTCTATTAATAATATTATGGAATGATTATTGAGAGTAGGTCATTAAACAAAACCTCGTCGGCAACGTTTCGGCCAAAATGTTTTAGCCGAATTAATAAAATTGTAGTAATCATAATTAATAAATACTTTATAATCTTTTTAAAATATTTTAAGGAAAAATCCTGTTATTAAAATTTAGAGAATTTTGTACTTCATTTTAAACGTTATAATAGTTAATCCACAAATATTCATTTTTGGTACAGGTCTGAAGAAGGGTACAAAAACATTAAGTCGAAACGTTGCCGACTGCCGAGTTAAAATGAAACTTTAAAAGACAAAATAAATTATTTTGTAATTAAAGCTGAATGTTTTTACTTTAAGTTTGGTTATCGATACAATGTTTAGAATTATTTTGGAAAGGTACTTCATATTATAGATATTTAATTTATGTTAATTTTAACTCGCATTTATGAGCACACTTGAAAAAATCCTTTTTCATGAAAAGGACAAAGATAATATATTAAAAAGTATATAAAACTATATTGTATTAATATTATAATGTATCAAAAAGTATACAAATTATTTCATATATTATGGTCTTAATTCTATCTTCCGTTTACACTAAATGTCATTTTATATTTAACTATAGGCTGTCCACTGACAGAATGATGAAGATATATCAAACAGGTTTGTATCCCCCCGTTGAAGAGCGTGGTCCGGGGACACTGAACTGCCAACGCTCCGCTGTCACCACTGGCTGTTGGCGGTCTCGAATTCATCCACACGTTGCACAGTTCCCTTCTATCACAAGGTACAGGACGCTCAAGAGAAACGGACGACTGCTTGATAACTCGAGATAGACATCGTAGCAATCGTGAGAACAATCATTCATTCACTCGGCGTATTATTACTGAAGTTGTTATAAATATTATTGTCGATAGGATGACACGAAACGTTTGCACTCTACAAAAACGTGAGCAGGTCATCTCGCATATGACATAGTGATTTTTAATAGAAATCCAAAGTTAGTATAGCACTGGAGTAATCTATCATTGATATACCATGTAATTTATTCATTACTTACATTGAAAGATAAAACAATCGTTTATTCTGAATCTGACAATTGCTCTATCGTCTATCAATTGCAAATTCTGTATTCTCACTGCGTAATGAATTCTATACGTTTAAAATAAGTTTAAAACAGCAGTTTCTTCGCCACATTCTGTCGGCTTTTCTCGCGAATGTTTAACAAAATCACACGTTGATGGTGATGGAGATGACAGTTCAGTCATCGCACTTCAATGAAAAATGCACTACACAGAATACACTCAATATTCAAGTCACGTACACTATCATCCACAATTTTAAACAACCGATTACGATGTAATAAAAGTTTCTTTTAAGCTTTTCGTTCCGTACAACTCAAATAGATTCACACCTTTACAAGCAAACGTGTTAGGCGGTCCGCCATTACATCGAAACTACTTCTTCGCTTGGTTTCTATCTTCGTTTACCCCTTTCCTTTGAATTTACGTACATCACAAATGTTTCACTTATTATGTAAAATACATTTACTGAGACGCTAACATCTGATTTTCTACAGTATATTACAACCATTTACTTGAATTGTACGGAGTGTCTCGCGGAGTCGCAGCCAATCGCGACTACCTACCGACGCACAGTGTCAAATTTAAGAGATCTAGGTGGAAAAAATTCGATTTTTCAAAGTAATCCAAAGCAATCTTTTTTAACATATTTCGACAGTAGAATGTCCATAGTATCCGACAACGACTACATGTTTCCGAGAAATCTGATAAGATAGCGGTGATTCATGTCTGAACTTGCTCGAACGTCACACGGCCGCGCGCAGTCCCAACGATACGCTTCAGTATAGCGTCTTTGTTCGAAGTGTGTGTCTTGTCAGCGCTAATGAAAATGTGATTGTTTTATTTGATAGTAAAGTACACGTATTTTACTTCCTAGTGACGTTTTTTATTTTTCATTATTACTCGGTGTTAACCCACAGAAAAATACTGAAAATATGATTGTTGTTCATTTGTAGTGACAAAGGTTTTTGAATTTTGAGTAAGGTTTTAACACAGTCTTTCACCTACTTCCACTTCCAGGCTATGTGTATATTAGAGCTGGTATCTTCGAGTATTCAAATAATCAAAAAAACTTTGCGCAAACTTGCGCACTAATTTTTTATTTACTCTTAACACAATGGCGGTGTCATTTTTCCGGAATACTCTTTTCGAGATATGGATTAAAAACTCGAAGGACTCTAAGTTTGATGTTATTTTCGCGCATGTTCTTCAAGAAATGGGAAAAAATGAATACCTAAATGGGAAAAAATGAAACTACCTTAAGTAAATACCAAACTACCACAAAGTAAATACCAAATGGGAGGGTTGTAGCAAGACATCAACAGAGATTTCAGGACACTTATTCGTCTCGGCTGAATGAAAATATTTCATTTTCACTACAATTTGTCCCGAGTAAATCGAAACTAAATACGCCTACAGCCGGACCTGGCCGTCCAACAAAATCTTTCCTTGTATGTGGTTAAAACAGCTAAAAAATGAAAGTGCAGCACACCGTACAATCAAGCACTGAGGAGATCAGTTTGGCCGCAGAAATAAAATTACGGAAATAAGATTCCGCGTCAAAGAACTTATCATTACATCGCCGAATAGGAGTACGACGATTAAAAAAACTAGAAAGTGCTTATTTGAAGACCGGCGTTACTGTCGCCGGATCAAGCTCTCACATCAATGGTGGACGTAAATCTTTCGACTCGACAATACCGACGACTTCGGTTGTATTAAAATTCTATTTCATGCTAAAGAAATTATTGAAGCTTGCATACTCCCAATTGGTCAATTTTCAGAAGCCCAAGAGGTGAGAAACAAAGACAATAGGAGCTATAGGAAACACTTCATAGGAAAACATTTAGAAGTGATACAAAACACGGATCTTCTGAACAGACTTCTAAAAACATCAGATCCCTATATTGCTAGTTTGCGACGATCTCCAAAGATTAAACATATAAAACTAAGTGTTGAAATGCTAAATCCTTAGTAACTGAGGAAGGTTCTAAAATGTCAGAAACCCAAAATTTAGTTGGCAAATATTTAACGGATATTAGTAATAGCAGTACTTTATTGTTTTCTTTCTGTATTTTATTTCCTATTTTATGGGAAACTGTGTTGTAGTAAAACATCATGTTTGAAGAATATATTCCGTTCTAGATTTCCCTTATGTGAACTGTCAGATTTTAAATACTATTACAGCAAATGTTCCTAATTTTGGCCTTTTATTTTTGTTCACAATCACTGAAATTCCGAAGTACTGTGTGATACAGAATAGAAAAATTGCTTTTTCTTCTAAACGAAAGATTGCATTATACTGCAGTCGATTCTGAGGTGAAACAAACTGCATTATGAGATACATTGCTCTTTAAGGTCAAATTTTTACAATAAACATTAGTAAATTAAAAAAAGCGCAGTGATACTCCAAGTTGTCCCCCTTCAAAATGAAGCGAGCGAAAGAACACATCCCATGTGAAAGATTGCATGTCCACAGTCTAGCAGCTGCGAGTCGCATTCTGATTACAAATGCTTTTCGTCGCTTATTTCGCAATATCCTTGCAAACGAAAAGACATACTCGTCAAGTCACACTGATGTGAGAAGAGTAATGAATAACGAGCGAAGAAAACAAGTGCTAGTACCCGCCTTTCTTCGTCTCGAGGGACACGCGGGCATTCAGGCCGCGTGCGTGTAGCCAAGGGCGCGTGTACTAGGGAGTTAACCTTCCTCCTACACCTTCAAATTTCTACGAGTCGAAGAAGATACTTTTAAAGTATATGTGTACCAAATTTCACAAAAGTATGACGTATGGTTACGAAGATATTAATTTTTTCCTCCTAGATTGCCCAAATTTGACACTGTGCGACGTGGCAATCTTTAAATCCACTTCGTTCTTTCGTCGGACAAATACTAGGGCCTGTCGATTTCAAAAATCGAAATGTTTACTTGGAAAATGTACAAATCAACCGGTGTTCGAATTGGTCATAACTAACATAGGGAGAGGATTTTTCTGACCTAAAAAATTTGGAAATGTGCTCTAGAAAAATGTATTTATGACCTAACAATTTTGAAATATGCTTCACGCATTACAATACAATTTTTAAAATGCATATTTTTAATTTTTAATAGACTATGCATATTTTAATAATTTTAATAGCAATACAATTTTAAAATATGCTTATTTAAAATGCAATTAAAAATAACAATATTTCTATTTCTGTATAAACCTTTTTGGATAAAATTCTGAAGGAGAATGCTTGGAATGAAAAGATATATGTTTGTGCAATTATAGTATAACAGCTTATTTCGCGGGAGATATAATTGAAGACCATATGCACCTTAGTGATGTATATTGTATGTCTTGTTTCATTTTTCCAGTCTGTTTTAAAAAATATGATATCAAGAAGTATCCTACATTTGGACAAGTATTTTATCATCTATACAACGAACGCTCACAAATAAATACATTCTATGAAAACAAACTTTTTTTAGAGAGTTTAGTTTCTACATAAACGATATATGCAAAATATGCTCCTATAATTACATGAATATACATCAACAAGAAAATCGGCCATATATGCACAAATGTACACTAACATATGACTCTACATAGCATCCAATTCTAACTAAATGCCAAGAAACTTCACTAAGCTATGCCCTGAAGCAAAGTATCAAAATAAGCAAAATCACAGAAATCCGCTCCCTAGTCGTACCCTTCAAGTCGCGGAACGAAATCCCTCTAGTCTGTCAAACGAGAGAATGAAGTACATGTAAACAAACAGGAATGCTCCGCTGAAACGCGTGGTCCGGACCCACTGAGCTGTCATCTTACTACCAGCTGTCACCAGTGGCTATTGGCCATCTTGAATTCATCAACACACTGCATGGTACACTTCTATCTATCGGAATGAGCAGGATGCTCAAGAGAAACGGACGACTGCTTGATAATTCGGGACAGCACTCTTAAGGATAACAATGCAGTCACTTGGCATATTACTTCTTAAGTTATTACAATTGCCAATAAGATGACACGGAACTTTTACACGCCACAAAAACGCGAGCAGGTCGTCTCGCAAAAGACTCGGTGTTTTTATTATGTGTAAACCGAAAATTGGTAAAGCACTGCAGTAATCCATCATGTATTAACATGAACTATTTTTTCCCCTTTTCATGTAACGAAGAAATGTCATTATGAATCTGACGACTATATCGTCTATCAATTGCAAGTTCTGTATTCTTTTACCGTAATGATCTGAATACGTTTAAAACAGTAGTTTTGCCACATTCTATCGGCTTTTCTCACGAATGTTTTAGAATTTGAGACGTTGACGGCGACGAGTGTTCAATCATGGCACTTAGTGAAAAATGCACTATACACAATACACTTAGTAGCCACGCAATATACCCAGAATTTTAAACAACCAATCTTGATACTGCATAGCGAGTTTCCTGAACACTTATTCATTCTTCACAACTCAAGGAGTTTCACTAACCACGCTATGCCACTAAGTTTCACTAACCACGCGCACGTGTGTTACGCCATTACATCGAAACTATACTGCGAATAATACTTCTGCCGACTTCACAGCCGGGAGAGGGGGAGAGCGATGTTGCCACTTACTCTGGCGGTAGACACGTGGTTGTTCTTGCGTCAGATCAGCTGTTGAGGCATGCACGTCCAACTTATTGTATTTTTGGAAGAATTGTAATAATGACTAGTTTATTTAATGAAATACTGTTACACAAATTTATCGCTGTCCCTTACACTAATCCCGTCAATGCAATAAATAACGAAACATTTTTTGAATGACAGGCGTCAAGCAGATGAAAAGTAAGTACAATGAGACGCGTTTTAAGAAGGCAGAAGCAAAGTATTTATTATGAAAGTTTTATAAGAGAGAAGTATCTAAACACAAGACATTCTTGATTTGAGTACACACTTTTCACAGAACGTTCACAATTTTTAAAAAATTACAGGACTTTTCGAAGTTACTGACTTTATCTGTTATTTATAAAGTTTTCAAGGAGGCGTCCTAGTGAATGCATTGGCATACAGATAAAAATTTAAAAATGTCCTTTAAGGTGGACGTACATATATATTGTGTCATAAGTATATCAACCTTTAAGTAAGTCAGCTTTCAAGTAAGCCTTTATCGCCAGACGACACAACCGCACACACGACGCATAACCAATGGCGCTCCTCTTGGCTCTCGGCGCTCTTCAATTTTCAGTTGCTTCGCGCCATTAGATTTCATTTCCCTCTCCCCTGTTGGCCAAGAGCTGTCAAGTCGGTAGAAGTATTATTCGCACTATACTTCGTTCAGTATATATCTTCGTTTACCTCTCTCGTTTAAAGTAACTCATATCATGTATTCCTTGTCCAACGAGAGAATGAAGTAGACGTAAACAAACCGACATATATCCCTTCGCCGAAGTGCGTGCTCCGATGCCTCTGCTGTTACCGCCGCGCTCGCTGTGGCAATCACAAGTCCATACACACGTTGCACAATATCCTTGGATCTATCAAAATCTGCAGTATGCGCGAAACAAACAAGATTGCAAGACAGGGAACGACATCGAGGCAACAAAGGACCAATTCATTCAACATATTATTTGTTGTTTTGAAGGAATTATATTAATTTTCAATGTTAATAGTAATATAATTTTGCAATGCAATTCAATGTTTACTCGTTCTCTCATTGAATAAAGAATAGATGTGCTGACGTCACACAATCAGTTATAAGGCCTGACAAATTCAGTCGTGGCAGTCAAATTCAATTACCGTAAAATTATGTCCTTCACACACACGGTGTTGCCAGACGTACCAGCATCCCGGTATTTTTACCAGGATTTTAATGAAGATACCATGTACCAGGATGGAGACATCCTGGGACGTTTAAATACCAGCATTTTTAGTCTACGGTAATTGATGTACAATTTAAGATTTGCATAACGTTTTATTCAATAATTTAAAACTAACACCAATATTAGAAATACTTATTTCAATGAAAACACTGCCATAAAAACGTTAAGACATAAGATGGTATTTTCCTAGCACAAGCTATAGCAGAAAAGAATAGAACGTCTTAGTCTTCCATTTAGTTTATTGATTTAAAATGTATCGATATCGAGTTAACTTACACGAATTTTCAGTGCGTCTTAAAACATACACTTCGATTTATGGTGTCCTTTGACAGACCATCAGCTATTACGGTGTCATATAATCGTGAGCTTAAACGTCACTAAAGATCCTGTTAAAAATCTAAGTATAATAGAATTATAATCTGAATAATTTCAGAATTTGAGTCAATTGTCATTGGTACCAGAAATTTTATTGAAAATACCGGGAGTTTTGAATGTCAGTACTGGGATATACATTTAATCATATGGCAACGCTGCACACACAGCCGTCGGCGGCCGCTACTGAGACTGGCAACGGAAAGATTCGTCAGGCACATTGTTGTGAGCGCCGGGGTTCACAGCAGTACACATGTAAAATGATACGTTTAGTGGCGCGACCGAGCGGCCTAGTGTTAACGCTATTTAAAATACTTGAGCTGTCGGTTGCGCGGACGTGTGTCTGCGCTGCTGGTGGCGTGCGTTCGACACAAGAGCCACGGCAGCGTGATTATGCTGCTTGTGTCGCCTACATTTAAACTAATGCACTGTCAAAAGATCTGCCTTTCGGAAGCGCTGCGTAGTGGCGGCCTGAAGCGCTGCTGAGTGGGGGCTGAAGGGCCCCTCCAGTAAAATGTGTTTCAGCATTTTTTTAAAAATTGTCTTGATTGACGTGCGCTTAGGAGTAATCCTCCATTACCTGTATTTGTCACTATATGTCACGTTTCGTTGTTACTTGTCAAGAGGACCGCCAGGTAGCATCTTCATGTTTGCATGTCAATCGTCAATGCAACACCTGCACGACACTTTCCAGACAGTATGCATTGATATGGTTCAAATATCTGAATTTATCTTATTATCAATGAATTAATATTGTACTAAGAGAACTGTTTTTCTAGTCGAATCGTCGAGGGCATGTCGTTTATGTATTATAGTATGAAGGGATTAGGACCTAAAATCGAACCAATGTGCTATTGGCAACGAATCGGAAAGGTGAGTAAATAATGTTCCATCATTCCAGTACGGTATATCCACTCTTTGAGATCGATGTTCAAGATACGAACATAACCATCTACAGCAATACTACGAATTCTGTACGAAGGTAATTTCGAAAGTAAAATGTTACTAATTATAGCTTCAAAATCTTTTGAAAAAAAAGTATTCCAATAAGTGGTTCATTTAGATCCATAGATGGCGAGACATCTTTAAGAAAAGAAAATATGGTTGTTTCCACAGGTTTTGATTTTCTAAATCCATGTTGGCGATCTCAAACGCTTCGTTTTTACTGAGAAAGGTTTCCATTCGTACGTTAATAAAGTCTCTGTAATATTTTTGAAAAACTAATAGAAGAGAAATTGGCCGATAGTTTTTAATTTCATGGAGTTGCCTTTTTTGAAGAACGGCTTAATCTTACCAGTTTCGACAATATTTACAAATGATCCGGTGCTTGAGAATAAATATGCGAGTTGAGTATATAATGGCAAGAGCCCAAGTATTCATCAATCTGGAAATTAATCTAAACCGGTCGAATATTTATTTTTGGTTTTACGATAATTTTGAGAATTCCATGGGAAGAAGTTTCAGAAACAACATCGAAACAATATTTTATTTTTATTTTGCCGGATCGTTCACTTCTCTAGTGCTATCTTTAAAAACAACATTCTCTATTATGTTTCAATGTTAACGTTGATGTGGTTGTATTTGTACTATTTCTACATTAGTTTTGTTTTGTTATTTGCGTTCAAAATATCCTGATCGTATTTCATGATTTTAGCATGCCTTATGACTTTTCTTAACAATGATTTGTACTTTCGGAAGTAGATGTGGAAGTCATAATAAACTTTTCGATGCTTAGAATTGAAATAGTGTTTGGTTTTACTTGATGTTCTAATCCTTCGTGCTATCCTAGAATTGCTTTTCCGTGAAATGTTTATTTTCCTTCTTTTTTTAAGACAAAAGCACCATTTAAGTGAAAAGAAATCGTTGGAAAGAAAATAATTATATTTTTCGTTTGCATCAACAGTATTGTAAACTGCAACCCATGATCATTGCTATCTATTAATAATTTTATATTACTTTTAGTAAACCACTTACTGATTTACTTTTACTAAACTATATTATTTATTGCGTCAGTGTTAGCACATATTGTAACTGAAAGAATTTGTGCATTGCAGTCATTGTATCCTAAGTCTTTTGTTGTAATTTCATACGTAGTAGTGGTGTTAATTATTATTTGATTGATTGCCTTCTTTGAATTAAGTGTGGTCCGTGTATGTACATTTATTTTAATATCTAAACTGTAAGAATAATTAAATAGAGAAACTGACCTTTCTTACAAGATTCAACCAGAAAATCAATGTTAAAATCTCCTCGTACAACAATGAATTCAAAAGAGCGATTGCTGACTTTGTTTAGAAATATCGCTAGTTGTTTTGTTCCAAGAACCTGGTATAATCTGTAGTTCGTTTTGTGGGAGGCTTGCAGATGCAAAGTAAGTCAATTTTGAGCATAGGGAGATGTTTAATGGTTATTTCAAAAATCATTTTCAATTGAAAACACATTAATTCCGTTAAGGAGATAGAATCGGTAGATTTTCTAACATAAATACCAGAACTTTTAAGTATTTCTAACGTACGTACAAGTAGATCAGTTTTTAGGTGGCCCTTCCTCATCAAATCAATTAGTTGTCAATAATAAACAGTCTGTATCTGAGGGGTTTTAATTGACCTTATCAGAGCTGTTACTATCGTAAGTATTCCAAGTCTTTACAGCGTTGAACACAGAATAATTCTTTTAAATGTAGTCTGTTATTGAAGTCTTTTGTCATGTCATTTGCCTTTTGGTTCTATCTGCCAGGGGCTCGATCCGGCTAGTATCCGGGGTTCCCAACGGTCACCCAATCCGAACCTGTTGTGTGTCGAGTTGCTAACCTCTTTAACTTCAAGAAGCGTGGTTACGCAGTTTGGCCTTCTGTACCTACTACCGGTTCTAAAGAAAGTCTGTTCTTAGAGAGAAAACGTCCAAAGTTTTGCACTATCTGCTTTACTTTCGAAGTCACTGAGTGTGTATGAGAATATATCATTACGTTTGTTGTACTCTTTACTCCTCTGCAACTGCAAAGCATTCTCCTGTCGTAGAACTAGCATTGGAGGTTGCGTGCGTTACTTTATCGCGCACTTTCGACAACGATCGTCTCATCAGTTGCTGGGGGTACGAATTGTGCAAAAAAAAAAAAAAAACGTTGTTGTCCAAAGTTGCGCACACTTTATCAAACACTGTATTTACGAAGGATGGTGGAACCGGGTACAGTGAACACATTCCACCTTTTAGAAGTAATAGGTACATTTTTACTTTCCCGTATACTATTACTTTGCTCTCTATGTGCTCTCTACGGCCACTACAGAGTAAGCGAGACACATTGCGCATGCGCAGTAGAACCATGTACGCACCTTTTCAGAGCACATCGGGTGGTTCGATGTGAGCTAAGGATTGTTATCGCCCAGACAGTTGTGTCTGCGTAAATAATTTGTTTCATTGTGTTTCTTGAGGCCTTTCATACACAATATAAATGTAAATTTTATGGGCCGAAGAGTATCCCTCCCGGGGGCGTAGCGTCCATGGATGTGGATGATGTGTTACATACCCTGACAATGTCAGCTATTTTCATTTTAAAATGATTGTAAATTGTCCATTTGTTATTATCTTTTTCTACTACACAATATTTAATTATGTTTCAAACATTGTACTGCTGAGAATTCAATTCTTCACAGGGATGAACGAATCAGTCTGAAATGCCGCCTAGCCTGCGCTGTGAATCAGATGCACAATGACCCATTACATCCAAAGTGCCCATGAAAAAGCTGTCGTTTAACGAAACTTCATTAATCTCTTTGGTGTTTGTAAGAGAACAAGATTAATTAATGAACATTGTCGTTTTATTTAAGTTTTATTACCCTACTTTAATGCATTTAGCAACTATATATTTGTAGACAATTTAGGTTAAGGATCGTGCTGGTTGAATGCACAAGGGTATGTGACTGTGCAATCCACATCTGTGCCTTGGAAGGGCGAGCACAACATGATCCAAAGTGTCTACATAATTATGGAGTCGTATTTGTGTGCCGTGGACAAATTACAGCACGTAAGAAGCAGTTAAAAATATTTTTTTTAAATATGAGAGGATAGAATTTTATTTACACAGACGATGTTGAGCAATACAACAGTGATATAAGGGAAAATAAGGAAATTCTGTCACACTTCATTCGAGTTGTATGCTTTTTTGGGAGACAAGGGCTAGTATTTTCTAGCCATAATGAAAATAAGGGATCATCAAATAGAGAAAATTTCATGGAATATATAAGTGAAATAGTGAAATATGATAAAACTGACAAGGATGATATGGAAAATTCCAGTGTTTCGTGCAATCTCGCCAGAAATTCAGATTGATTGGATTTCAAGTGTCCCATGAAATTAGAAATGAAATTTCTAGAGCCTCTTCTGTCTCCTCGATACTGGATGAAAACCTTGATGTAAGCAGCAAAGGACAACTGTGAACCGTTTTTCATTATGTGTCTGTAAATTGATTGATTTTCTCTTTCCTATTATATTTTTATTATAGATCTTTGCTTTCCAATTTATAAATGATGCCAATTCTAATGGGTTCAAAATGATTTGAATTGGACAATTTTGAAAATTATTGGTTTTGATAGTGCTCTTATTATCAAAGAACGAGGACACACATTTATATTTTGCTAGGTCATGAACTTCAGTCAACTTTTTCTACCTTCAACCAGTAAACTACATGAAGTATGTGAGCCATTATTACTTTTACTGGATCAGTTTTTATTTTAAATATACAAATTATTTGTGTGCTCTAATTGACCAAAGGGACAGAATTGGTATTGGTGAATGAGAAATATTTCGGAGTTTTAAATTATTTTCTCATTTTTCGAGTTGCATACCCTAAGCCAAAACTCAGGCTACACCACTGATCCCTCCTGAGATGGTCGGGTACATGCGATCTCTACGAGAGAGTATAGTGCGATTTTTATAACTTTGCCCCTCAAGCCTCTATGACCACGATGATCACATGGCATCTCGCGTCTTACTCGGTTCTGCCGCTAGATAACGCATGATCGCAAGCACGATACGATCACGATCATGTGATATTTAGCGGCACGACTGAGAAAGAAGCGGAATACAGTGACATATTCCATCATGAAGAGCGGCCTTAAGGGGCAAAGTTATAAAAATCGCACTAGTCACAGTATATTTCGATTAAAACAGTAAGTCCTTTCAAGGCCATGAGCTAAAAAAAAAAAGGTGGGGACACTGTCACCCAATCGGGAGCTTCAATACCAAAAATTTAAGTCGTAACGAAGCTCGCGATTAGATTAGTGTCCCCCTCTCCTGCTAGTCTGTGACCTTGAAAGATCTTCCTGTTTTAATCGAAGTATAGTGCAGAGTGTGAGCGGTGCTACCGAAGGATAATGGCCCGAGGTCCACAGCAGCATCGGACTAACTTTTCCCTTGATAGATCAACGAACGGGCTACACTTGAGCTCGTTTCCTGTTATAACAGCCACACGGGAATTCAAGGCAATCTGGATATGTGGCGACCTGGTTCTTCCTCGGTAGTTTCGGAGGAATGGATCGTCGGGTTTGGTAAATTATGTATCTTTCATTGGAAGTTGTAATAAACTGTTTTTAGTGCAAAAAGTTTTATTTATCAGAAGAGCATTCTCCTGAAATGTTTATCATAAAAAAATGGAAGACAACTGAAGCACGTCAGACAAATTGTCTCGTAAACAATAGAAATTATCAATTAGTTATTTCTCACCGATTGCGAGGCAAGATAATCCTGCTTTGAATGAGATGAACTTGTTTCATCATCCAAAATAGGTATATCTCCATCTTCTTCATCAATACGAGCAGATGCCTTGTCACTCTCACTAACACACACCTCCTCGGTAGATTCAGTCTAGGACAAATAGAATCATTTATTCAGAAAGATTAGGATTCAATTCTCACAGAGAAGCATAAAAACACAATGAATATAATAGAAAAATATCTAGAACCAAGTAGTATCAAAAGCAGGATTATTGGGCACAAGAGTTTTCTTCACAGAACGATTCAAAAAAATACTTCGAAATAAAATTGAGTTGTGTTAACAGAGATTTATCAAGAGAAATAAAAATTTTAAAAGAGTTAAAAGTGCTTTTGCCCTAGCCGTTGTTTATATTTATATTAATTTATTAATTGCCTTCATGGTTTTTGAAATAGTGATTCTCCACATGTTGTTTTATATTGAGTGCTACCATTTTATTATATGTTTATCATATTGTTTCATTACATTTCAGTATCAGTAACATTTTATTTACATCAGTGTTTGCTAAAATTTCGCTTTTATATTCTTTGTACCCTGAAAATGAACAAACAAGATAATTCCTTGAAACTCCACAATAAAACTATATAAAGTAAAATTAAAACTTTAACAAATATTATTCTAAGAAATATTTATTATATTTCTAAATATTTTTGTGAATCAGTCTGTCAAGGAAACTGTGGCCAAAGTATCTTCTGATGTAATGTGAAAGATATTATTTTGTTTTTTATGCATAATTGCTAAATCAATTAAAAAGCCGCAAAAAATGTAATAACATTAAGGCAAGTAGGATGTGAAGCATACACATTTTTCACCAATTATTTACACTCCTGTTTAGACCTAAAAGGAAGGTAACCTTGAGCATATAGATTTTCGTAAATGATAAACGAAGATATGGAAATTAAAATTTGCTTGATAACTCATGTAAATAGGCTAGTTTTCTATTGCATATTTAATTTTTCAATTTCATGTTTGACCCACAGTGTAAGATATATAGGTGTGTCAACTAGCAACCTTTGGGGCAAATTTTCTGAAGCCAGTTTGAGGCTAGTTCCTCGCTTGTCCATACGGGGCCCACGATCGGTTTGGGTCACGGTGTACAATTTACATCTTCAGGTGACATCTTAAACTGTGGCTATTTCACAGTTTTACAAAACATTTCATAACCATTTTCATAACTGTCCACTTTAGACTTCACCAATTTCACCATGAAGTGACAAATCACTGATGTGAAATTAGAAATCAGCTGGCCACAGAGCTGTTGAATGGATCACGACCAATCACGACCTTGCCAATGAGACCCAAAGATCGCAGCACTTATATGCAAGAACTGTGAGAACTAGCCTCACTTGAGCTTCAGTTTTAGACTGGGAGTAAACACACCTATATATCTTACACCGTGGTTTGACCTAATCTCAAGTCTGATGTTCTTCAGACTATTACGATTTTAAAGATTATGGCAATTATTTTTCTTTAATTAACTTCAGAATTTTCTATGTTTAAATTTCAAAAAAAGAAACATGTCTTACATTTTTTATCATTTTGAAGTACTTTTATTTTCAGTTTCGATGAACATGCAACTGCACAAAAATTGAATTTTTTGTTTTGTAGGTACATGTTATGGCTGAAGTTTGAAATATGGCTCGTTCAATTCAATTTAATTCAATTATGCCTTATTTTACAGGGCAAGCAACACACCTGCTCTTCCACCTGTGCACGTAAATTTCCCTACACACTTTCATCTAGTAGAAAAACACCATATCACCCAGGCCACGAAACAGATGATTTGAATTTAGCTCTGAGGCTTCTTTTAGACTTGAGGATCTTTTACAAGCAGTAACTCCACAACCTGGGCAATTTCTGGGCTTCAACCCCCGAAAGGATCATACCCCGATACTATAAAAACCATTTGTTTAAATGATTATATAACTGGAACATAAATGAATATTTAAATCAATTTTTCCAAATAAAAACGGTAAACGAAAACTCTAGGGTCTATACCTTGGGGGGGGGCATGCCTGATGGCCCGGATCCAAGTCACAGCAAGGCTTGGGCCTTTGGCCCTCGCGTTCACTATAAACAACCTTGAGTCTACCCACAACTATTCACTTTTATAAGACAGCATTTTAATGGTTATTATGAACACATGCCTCCAGTATTAAAACTGGGTAGTAGCATGCATGTTGTGAAGAACACTGCAAAATTTGTTTATAATCCAATTCAACAATCAGTTCACAGCGAACGAGAGTCGTATCCTAATATAAGAATTAGCCCAATGGATTTTAGCAGAAAATGTGCTGGAAATTATGTGTGGTATAGACTTAAGTTTTCACATAAACTGCAAAAGCCAACAGGAACAGCCAATGAGGCCACAACAACTCTGAGATGCGTAGCGAAGCGTTAACTGAACGCTAAAGCGCCAATGCTTTTCCTGCGAATGGAGTTTCTCGCAAAGACTATCTTCCATGGATCCCCTTCCTCCAAAGAAAAAAGTCGTAAGGGTGATCAGCTGATCTGGGGAGTCATAACTCATGGCAAATTATTCGATTGTGACTACATACACCTACAACGCTTAAATCTTGAAGGTTAGAACACAGTGTGAGTAATTGCTAAATCACTCTCTTTTGGCGTTTATTGCTCCAATAATGGGCTCAAAATTTGATAAGTTATGATAACATATATTACGATACATGTTAAAAAGTGTGTGTAGTTCACGAAGAAATTTTCATCACGCCTGAACTATTTGAATGCTCTCGAGACTGTGTTATCTGGATCACCGCTTCTCGAATGAATATAGGTTCCTATATTTGGGGAAAACTGTTTTTGTGACATCTAATAGTTCGGAATGCAGTGGCGATGTCGTTCTCAAGTGTCACCTCTTTTATAAAACATCAAGACAAAGATTCCAGGGAAAATTCAGCTCACTGTGATTTATTTTGCAGATGAAACAATTGATTGGACTACCTAATCTATCTGCTATTCCTCGTCACCTAACGTAAGTACTTTATTAATCCCAGCCACTTCGTGCTGGCTTAAGTGAATTTCAATCGACCTGAAATCCAAAATATGTTTCGAAGTTGCATCTTTGGACATTATCCTCCTCCAAGCTTAGCTAGATTTGAAGAATTAGCCAGATTTGAACATTAGCCAAAACATACACAACATAAAGTAACAAAAATTAATCTTAGAAAAATGGCTTTCCAACTTTAGGCCCTTTTTTTTAACTTGCTCAGTTTTCAACAATCACAGTATCACTCATCTTGTGTATTAATATCACTGAAAATATAAATATTAATAACAATTAGCAAGAATTCAATACAAAATGAGGAAATTTTTGAGAACTCCTTTTTTGTCCAATTGATGTTGAGACGCACAAAATAAGATTAATCCTATTTTGGACATTATTTACTATTAGACATCAGATTTTTAGGCAAATGTTTTGATGTACTCAATACACCCTTTCCATGACATACTAAAGGAACTATATTTATAGAGTCTAAAATGATCATTTTTCAGTTAATAATACAATTTTTGATTTTTTAAAAATTTTCACGCCATTCACAAGCTTGTTTCATTGTTAAATCATCTCAAGAAATGGCAATTCTGTAATTTATGAGCTCTGAATATTACAAACAGTTTCAGAGCTACTTATTGCCAGCGATTTCCTCAAATGACAATCCAGCTTAACCTATAAGGTTTATTTAATTTATTTAGTCAAAAACTGTTTTTTTGAAGGGAGGAAAAAACAGGGACAAAACAACAAACAAACAAACAAACAGCTATGTGACATATGGGGGAGATCATCTGCGAATGCTTTCTTGAGTTCCAGAATCTTTTCCCCAACATTTTAACCATAAATAGTTGAAAGATGAATTAATGTTAAAATAATAATAATAAATAATTATAATATTTAATAAAATAAGTATAAAATAATTTTTAAAAAAAGCATGAGATTAGCAACATTTGAAAAACTAGACACTTTGGTTCTCTAGTTATAGAAAACTCATTTGCATCAGTAACCAAACTCCAGATTTGATTTCTCTGCAATGCTAACAAAATAGTAACTCACCCCCAGTTCTACTCCTAATACTACAAGCAAACGGAGAGTTCAACAAAATATGCACATAGTGAAGCTACATTATGTCCAGAAGCAAAACAGGGGGGCCATCTCAGCATTTGCTCAATGGATCAAGGTAACTGGAGTAAAACCAGCCCGAGAACGGGGTCACTGACCCGGAAGCTGAAGTACATTACTTATTACAAGCATATTACATCTTTTTTTTTAAATGTATACAATACAAATGTAAATTAATGCATTATATATCATGGTTTTGTTAAAATAAATATTATTTTTCTTTTTGATGATCAGTATAGTCTAATTGTATAGAAACAGTTACACAGCAAAAAAATGTACTTTTAACTTAAATTTGGGTACAGACTTTAATTGTTTAATGTCATTTGGAAATGCGTTTTAAAGTAACATACATGTATTGTACGTGAATTGCTTGTAGTGAGCTGTTGATACTGACACTTGATGAATGCGATTTCTGCGATGTGTGTTGTAATTATAAATATCAGTATTGCATAAAAATATGTTCCCACCATTATGTAAGTCAGTTTTGACAATCATTATGGCATTAATGGTAAGATTCCAAGCTCAATAAAGAGATGTTTACAGGAATCAAGTGGATGGCATTATTTCATTATTCAAATAATTTTCTTTTGCAATCTAAAGATCCGGATACTACAGGATGAGCTTCCCCAGAATATTATGCCATATCTCCGGCAAGATTACATATGTAAAATCCATGCAATGAGCTACATGAAGACTGACAGAATTTGAAAGAATTCTGAAGGAGTAACATAATGAACTTAATTTAGAGTCTAATTCTGGTATATGTACATTCCATTTGAGGTTTGACTGAATTGAGAGACCTAGAAATTGTGTTACCGTAACATCGGCTAATTGCGAATAGTTCATTTTCAATGGAGCATATGACGGCCGATTTGAATTACAAAAATGCATTGAAACCACTTTTCCTTCATTAACTATTAATCTGATATTACGAAACCAATTTGAAACTTCTGAAATCATATTATTTTTTTTCTTTTTTGCAAAGAACATGTGTCATTGGAAAACAGAACTGTAATTCCATTGTTAAGACGAGGGCATATTGGTTATGTATAAAAGAAGGGAAATGGACCTAAGATCAAACCTTGCGGGAACCCCATACTCTATTGGCAGAGAACTGGAAAGATAAGTTAATAATGTCCTTTCATGCCAGTATGGTATTTCTACTCTGAGATCAGTGTTTAAGGTACAAGGTGATCCAATCTAGGGCAATACCACAAATTCCATAAGAAGGTAACTTCAAAGACTTCAAGTTATGCATTGTTTTCCAATAAATGCTTAAGTATTTTTGTCAGTCATACTCCAAACAGGTAAGATATAAGCAAATATTATCTAAATGTAACTTAACACTATTACGCACTAACACACAACACGCAATAACTACATGCAAATATTATCTAAATGTAACTTGTCAGAACATTGTAAATTGCATCTCTCTGGGTCAAATGATATTAGTAGGTTCCATACATTATGTTTATTACTTCCAGGTTTCTTGCAAAATAAGTGCTGAATAAATAATAGTACCAATAAAAAATTAAATAATAGTGTTAATAGCTTGAACTAAAATAAAATGTATTAGCAATTATAAATGGGAATTTTTAGAGCTTAAAAATCCAAACTCTATTTATTACAAAGTTACAGTATAATGAACAGTGTTCTGGATCCAAGAACTGAGGAAGGAAAGCTACTCACCATGCTTTTTGAACCAACAGATTCATTTCGACTGTGAGGCCGAAAGCCTGGGCCAGGAGGCAAATTCTTCTGCACGCAACAGTTCACGCCAGGGCTGAAGTGCAGTTCCACATGGAATCTAAAAAAAAAAATGCAGACTCAAAAATCCACCTTTACAAAACCAACTATATAAAGGGATTGGACAAAATATGAACACCTGACTTACACAAAATATTTGTTTATTAATGTTTTGGGCCATCATTTGTGTTTAGAACAGCTACAATTCATCACAGGATAGATTTGTGGCATATTGGAATAATTTCCAACAGAATGTTTCCCATTCTTGTTTCAAAAACAATAATGGTTGCAATAGACAGGTTCAAATTGCCCAAAAAGACATTTATATTCTCCTCAAAACAAAGACACCAATAGTGTCCGTAGTCAAATGAATTTTAGTTTGATCAATAAACGTTTTAGAAATACTGAGAGAGATAGTGCCAAAACATATCCAAGCGGAGACATTAACTTGGACTCATAATACTGTGGTGGTGGTGCAAATAAGGGAAAGATTAAAAAGACGTCCATCACATAATACAAACAGCAAATTGAATTTACAATTGTTGAACTCTGATGATATGGTCCAAAGAAACCTCATACAAGCTCAATGAAGAAATATGTAAGATATAAGGGGAAACATGGCTAGGAGTTAAAAAAGTGTTTGATGAAGTTACGGGAAAATAAACCTTGATGCCAAGAGCAACAGCAGCGCAAGAATTGGATGACCAATGAAATTATAACAATAATGACTGAGCATCACAAGATGAAAAAGTGTAGTCTTCAGAAATACAAGGAATTGCAGAAAAATATAAGATCCAAAATCCGAATCGTGAAAGCAAAGTGGTATGCTTCACAATGTAGGGAGATAAGATGGTAAATAAGATGCATGATGACTTTAACTTCCACAAAAGAATCAAAGAAATTACTAATACATGCTTCTGCATGTATAGCATTGGAAAGCACTGCCTTAAGATTTTGAAGAATGATGGGAATGCTGCAATTAGTAAAGAAGACAAGTGTGATGTTTGGAAGAGTTGCACAGAAAATTGTTTGATGATGATTGAGAATATGAACTGCCTGAGTTAATAGATGGACCTGGACCTCATATTCTCGAGGAAGAAGTTCCAAAAGCCATTATTGCTAGTAAAAATGGCAAAGCTGTAGGTTTGGATGCCATCAATGAAGAAATTTTAAAACTTTTGAACACATGCGAGTATTGCTGAAATTACAAATCTCTTTAACAATATACAGGGTGAGTCACGTAACTTAGCACCTCCTGTAACTTTTGAACGGAAGATTGCATGAGGGGAAGGGGCTAATAGGTGACATGTATTAATTTCTATTTTATCACTTGTATTTTACGAGATTTTTTAGGTAACTTTGTTTTTTCAAATGGAACTATACATATTTTTTCAGTCCACCATGACGAGCGTAAAAAGACAAATCCAATGATGTATAATATTGTCATATGTTAGATAAGCATTTTTTGATAATTTTGATTTTTGCACACTGGGGTTTTAACGGACATTTTGAATAGTCCACCACACAAGGTCACGCAGCCACTCCACCAGCAACACGTGTCCGGGCAAGGGAAGGGAGATTTGAAGATACGAAACATATTCCAAATATTCACAAACCATTGCAGTTTTTTTTCTGAACTGTGCTTTCCATCCTTCCGCATTTTCAGATTTTCAGCTTCTCTTGATTGAAGGAATTAAAGGATGGAAAATAAGGATTTGTCACAAGTTCGTATTAATGGGATCTTGAAACAAAGCACAATAAGAATAAATAATTAAAACTGTACAAAAAATATTGCGTTATTTTGAGGCAAACAATTTTCAATGTTAATAAGAATATAATAACTTAGGGATAGAAGTAATCTTATTTCAATAAATACAACTTTAAGACAAATCCATATTTTCAATCCCTAAGAAACACAAAATATCTGAAATGGATCAGGATGGAAAGGAGGAGTTCAGGAAAAAATGCAACAGTTTTGTGAATATTTTCGTATCCTCAAGTACTTAAAATCCCTTCCCTTTCCCGACCCCGCATTTGCTGGGGGAGCACTGTGTGACCTTGTGGGGTTGACAGTTACAATGGAAATATCCGTTAAACACTAGTCAGAAAAAAATCACAATTACTCAAAAAAATGCTTATCTAACATATGACAATATTTATATCTTTGGATTTGTCTTTTTTACGCTTGTCATGATAGACTGAAAAAATATGTATAGTCCCATTTTGAAAAAACAAAGTTACCTCAAATATCTCGTAAAATACAAGTGATAAAGAGAAATCAATACATATATCAATTAACCCCATTCCCTCATTCACTTCCGTGAACACTGCATTGCAATATCTTCAACCGTTCGAAGTTACAGGAGGTGCTAAAGTTATGTGACTCACCCTGTATATGGACACTGAGTATTACCTACTGATTCGCTAAATTCTGCATTTGTCACACTTCCAAAGACAGCTACGGCAAGAAGTTGTGACGATTATCGGATGACAAGTTTGATGAGCCATATACTCAAGGTATTTACACATCATACATGTGGACACAATTTGGAGGAAAGTAGAAGCTGAAATAGGAAATACACAATTTGGTTTTTAGAAATGTTTTTGGTAAACGAGCAAGCCCTGTTTGCCACAAGTTTTAGTACACAAATTTTTGGATCAAGATCGAGAAATATTTTTATGTTTATATTGATTTTAAAAAGGCGTTTGATACCTTACAGGATTGTAATCTGGGAGTAAAAGTGAATGGTATTCCTATTTCTAATATACATTACGCAGATGATACACTACTCTTGACAGAAACTGCTGTGGATCTGCAAGAAATAATAAACAGAATAAATCGAACTTGCAAAGATTATGAATTAGAAATAAATGTACATAAAACAAAGTACTGCTAATTAGTAAGAAAGGTGGAAGACCATTTCATCTGTTCATCACCAATCAACCAATTGAACAGGTTCTTCTCAGTATAAATATTTGAAATAACAAACGAGAATTGAAATAGCAAGATTCACATTCAACAAAATGAGGAATTGTCTATGTAGCAGAGACTTGAGTTTTATCCTCAGATGGAGAGTGGCAAAATGTAATGTGGCAACTGTTTTCTTATATGACGCTCGAAACATAGAGTCTGAAAACAGCAATCAATTAATAGACTCAAGGCATTCAAGATGTGGGATGATCAGGAGAATGTTGAGAATCCCCTGGACTGACAAAGTGCATAATGACTAACATACTAGAGAGAAATGGTATATGCTGAGAGATATTAAAAATGATTATAATTAGAAACACACTGTATCTTGGTCATTTACTTAGAAACCTCAAATATGAACTATTTATAACTAATAATGATGGGGAAAGTTCAGGGTAGATGGGGAGTTGGCAGGAAGATGTCCTGGTTGGCAAACAGTCCGAAAATGGACAGGTATCTCAAGTGCTTCCGAGTTGTTCCATGTGGTACAAGACAGAGAAATGTTCGAAGAAGTGGTCGCCAACCTCCAGTAATGGAGACAGCACTTCAAGAAGATGGTATAAACTGAGAGCTAAAAAATAAATAAAGAAAGGTATTGTGCATTTTGAATTGAAGTGCATCTGTCTCTCTCACAATGTGTTAGTGCAAGAAAATCTGGAATGCAAAGGTGAAAAGGGCTCAGTCAATAAGTGTCAAACAGACCAAAGTGATGCTTCAATTTAATATTTAATTAAATATCTAGAAATACTTCACAAATTTTGTAATGGAAAAGTAATGAAATGACCTGGATAACCTGGAAAAGTCAGGGAAATTTGTTCTGGAAAAGATGTGGTCACCCTGTTATTCTTGAAAGTGTGGAATGAAGAGTGAAACCTCTATATAACGTTTTTAAGGGACCATGAAATCTGAACAGTGTGTAGAGGAAACACTATAAAGAGGAAGACTGTGTACAAGGGCTTTTGGTCAGGACTGGAAAAAATTGACGTAACATAGAGGAAAACATTATACGGAGGAACATTATATAGAAGTTTCACTGTAATTTATCTTGAATCTACTATTTAGTTGTTTACTTAATATGTTTCCTTGTTAAATGATTTAATCAATATACTATTTAGTATTATAAAAATAAACACTTTGCATTGAAATATATTTTGGATGTCCTAAATTCCATTGTTATTCTTATGGCAACCCTGCATGAAGAGAAATTACAAGTGTGCATTTCAATAGCCCTGAAAATAAAGTTCGACAAAACATACACAACAGCTTACCTTTCCTCAGAACAAGGGTCGTTTGTAGGATCTTCATACAACATCACCACTATTTTGAGACATATAGTTGAGCTCCGACACCATGCTAACGTACTCCATAGCACGACGCCACTGTTCATCCTTGTCAGGCTACACAAAGACCAAAAAAGTATTATTTTATAGCAGTAACTTCA
>JAHLJT010008446.1:290850295-290876191 GCA_031308135.1 Acheta domesticus | reverse complement strand
ACTACCCTCTGAATTCATTTCAAGATACATAATGTCTGCATTATCTTATCATATAACTTAAGACAGGTTTTCCTATTTATCGACAAACCTAAAACAGCCAGTGTTTCCTCTAAAGACAAATAAATAGATTTGTTTGCCTTATGTACCGAAAATTAACAAAGAACTTGTTTAAGAACAAGTGTTTTTTAAAACGTGTTTAAGAACAAATACTCCCTCCATCAAAGAGTAAGTGACTTGAAAAGTTGGACTATGTATAAATGTTGGAGTATGTATAAATTGTATTCAGTCTAAATGTTTGTATTTATTTATTTATTTATTTATTAAGTACCCACAACAATTGTAAACCAATGTACAAACTTTGAGTCGCTAATGACCTTAGCTGTCCGATGCAACAATAAATAACTTTGAATAAACGACATGCAAAAGTGGGGGTGCGAGGAAAGAAAACCCTATAATAATACATAAATTACGAGGGTTGGGACAGAAATCATGGCAACTATTTTATTTTCTAAAAGAAATGTTACCGGATCGCACAATTTTATTTGTCGCGTGAAAATGCTATACTAATGTTGAGATCATATTTGTCCCTCTTAGCACAGAGAGCAATGTGAAAGCATTTGTCTTGACAGCCTCCGTGCCAGATGAATGTAACCCGTTTCAAGCAGCGCTATTATTCCAAGATTGCCGTTCTTCTTAGGAGAAATGACCGAGAATACTACAGGGAGTTGGCGGAAGCTCTTGGCAATAATGTCCTTCCATATTGAGTAGTCGCGAAATGGGCAAGAGTGTTTCTGTGAGGACGCGTACCAACCAGTGACCTGCAACGCACGTGATGACTTAGGAGTAGAGACCGGATTTTTATGTAATTACATATTTTTGTCTTTCTACTTAACGTTCTCAAAATTGTAATCTCGGCGAATCATAGCCCTCCTAACACAATATTATTTTTTTTCGCTACATATGTTTACATATTTAGTACTGTATTACATATTTTGCTATTTTCACAATATATTTTCTTATTTTATCAATTTTCTTCTATTTAATTCCGTATTTTTTATGAAATATGTATATTTTTAAATATCAGCATTTTCCCTACATTATTGGGGAAATCTGGGCGTCCAAAGCATCACTGACACCGCATTTTGTGATCTGTAACCATAATTTCTGAGAAAAATTTGCGATAACCAACGTGTAACACTTCGATGAAGATGCTACAGTGTATGTTTGCTGGTCGTAGATCATGCCAGTTTGTGCGATGGCTTCTATTGCGATTAGTCCGGCTGCTAAACTACGGTCCTGGATTACAATAGATGAAGCTTTTACTACTGACGAGAAAGTTGTATGATGTGAAGTGAGCAGTTTTTATTAAATGTAGTTTATTATTAGTGTATTTTAGTATTACATATTACATCTGGATGTTACATATTTATTACATATTCTTACTATTTTCATTACATATTTATGTACATATTTTCACGTTTTATACTACAGATTTACCGGTCCCTACTTATGAGTGTGCGGACCGACGTGGCACGTGCGGTAATAGAGCATATGTATATTCGGGTCTTTAGAACGGTTATATAATGTTTTTGGAATGTTGTGAACTCGTATATGCTAAAATGCTTTGGAACATTAAACCACAACTGTCATTTCAAATGCCTCATTAAATATGAGAAACAAAATTTTGGTGTCTCGTTAAATGTGCATGCACTTCATTCATACCTTGTCCTTCCATGTGTATATTTAATACTTTCACCGGTTATTTGATTTTGATTTATTTGGTCAAAAAAACAGTAAAAACTTTATGTCGTGTATGGGGAGATTATTATCACAGCACGGTGTTCGTATTCTCGCAAAAAAATAGTTGCCATGATTTATGCCCCAAACCTCGTACGTACTACTAATTTTGTACCGATTTTTTTAAAAAAAAGTACTGCATTATAAACAATGAAAAACAGATTTAAAAGTAGGGTGAGGGCATTTGACGAAAAACTAAGGACCTCATTTCTCAAAAGTTAAAAAAAAGCGCCAGTAATGCTCTGATTATGTATTAATTTCCTACCGAAATAAAATGTTTCCATTCAATTACAAACAATTAAGAAAGTGAAAACGTTAAGAAAGTTCAAAAGTGGCAGTGGCTGATTGATTGATTCGTGTTTCCGGGCGCGTCAACTAATTTGGGCATTAGTCCCGTAAGTGTAGTGCGTGCTTTTTTCTGGGGGGGGGTGGCGATGATCTTTTCCCCGCTGGATTGCGAAATCTGGCGTCGACCTACCGTCGACTAGCGAGGTTTCCCCTCAACCAGGTATCTCCCACCAGCGGGGCACCGCCCCAGCCGGGACAAGCTGTAAGCTCCCGACCGGTCTCCCGACATGTGTGGTAGTGTATTGCATGTTAGTGTGTGTGTGAGTAGTGTAAGTGGATAGGACAAGGAAGAGGAAGGAAAGAATCGCGCGCGGTCCGTGGCCCGTTTGTTAGGGTACTGCTCCGGCATTCGCCTGGTGTTGATCGGAGAAACCACGGAAAACTACCGATCAGAGCAGCCGGCCGCTAGAATTCTCCTCCAGACAGCGACTGAATTCGACCTAGCTGACAAGCTAGTGTCGAAATCCTGCCGCTGTCGGGACTCGAACCTAGGACCTCCCAGTGACTCCGGTGACATCAGGTTGATGCACTGAGCCATCTCTCCCGGTGGCAGATTGATGTACAGTAGCAAATTGACATGTGAATGTCGTGTGCTCTCCTTGGAAACCGTGTTCGAAGCGATCGTGGATTCTACAGAGTTGTTAACTGTACTTGAAAACTTATGTCGTGAATAATATTTACTTTAATTGAAGTCTTAGGCTTCCGCGGCCGGAGTCAGGCATTCCAGCCCTGAGGAAGACCACGATAAGATGGTCGAAACGTCGGCAACACAGCCTTCAACGCGGCGTCACCCCGGACAGCCAAGATCATCCAATATTTACTTTACTTCTTATTCCCCTACCTACTGGGTATAGAGAGAGAAATCTTAAGTAGGGACCACTGTGACAGCTACCGTTTGGCTACTCCTGGCAAAATAGCTGCAGGTTATGTCTAGGTGCTCAATTTGTTAATGCATAATCACGAAAATGACTCGCTTAAAAGGATTCGACACAACTTCCTGCAAAGCCATCAACCGGCATGACCTTAATTTCTTTTTCGACCTGTCAAATTGGTCCTTTCTTAAAGTAACGAAGCCACAATTGCTGGGATGACCTCTTGACCACTGGAGCAAGCCCAAGGTATAATAATCGTCCGAATATGTTTTAATACTTCGCTCGAGCGCTAGCAGTTCTTGTTCAATCTAAGTAAAAATATTTTCTGGTAAAATATTTTAACGAATTGTCATACTGTACGCATGACAGGACATCAAATAATAAACATTGAATGCAGTGAACAGAATACTGTAACTTATGTTTATAAACAGACGGATGGTACTGTCAAAGTGAAACCCACCGATTCTAAATTCAATTATAGAAGAACTTGGCATATTAAATGTTGTAAGAAGTTCTCCACTGTCATTTCACGAGACGGTTTGGCAAAAGACAATTTAACTCTTCTACTGAGTTTTAGAAGGCAATTTTTCGTGCCCGAAAAATCGAAGTAAAATATCAGACTTTTTCAGGAATGGAAAGGAGAAAGGAATTAAATGCTTTCGATGTACAGGAAGGAAATGCAAGGAAAGACGCAGTGTTTTTGATCTCGAATCTTTCTTTTGATGTATAGCCCTGATGAAACATTATTACGGCTGAAACCCTGGTCTGCTATGTTGGCGAGTTCAACAGTAAAAATTAAATATTGCCAAATCTCAAGAACCGACATTTATTTAAAATCAATACATTGCAAGCTTTGATAATATTGCATGGTATCATGTACGCACTACAAAATAGTATACAATGTAACGTCTAATGTTTATTCTTTAACAAAAATCTATGATAGTCCCCTCCAAAATGATCGGCTGGATCCGCCCCTGTGTCCGGGCATGGCTCTTTTCCCTTGTACTTTCCCAGAGTGCAGTGTATTTATGACCTTCCCTCCATTTATGCCACTCCTTTTGTCGAGACCATTGCTCCAACACACCAGATCACCAAAATAAAACGTAATTTTTATAATGAATTTGATATAGAGATGGAGTTCCAGATGTAGGCAATGTGTGTCTAAAATTTAATGGGAACTATACATCGAAAAGATATGAGAGTAAGAAGATACACTTGTTCCGTTTGGCTGACGTGATCAATTTACGAAAGTATTTAGTCGAAAATTATTTCACATGAGCGAGAGATGGTACGTCTGAAGAAGTGTGGAATTATTTAAAAAAATCATTAATAAGTGTATGGATCTCTATGAACTGTATAAAATCATAGCAAAAAATTCCGAAAAATGCATATTGTAATAATGAATAGGAAAGTTAAAAAGCAAGACAAGGCGGGCATATAGGAAAAGAAAAAAAATCAGAGATAAATATTATGAAAACTTTAAGAAATTATCGAGAGAATTACTGGAGGCGAAAATACTAGCGCAGGAAGAATATTTGGAAACGATTCTCGGTAGTAAAAATAAAAGTTGGAGCGATTTTTTCAAATGCGTAAGAAGGCACAAGGGAAATTACAAAGAAATCGCATCGATAAGGGACAGTAGTAATAATTTGATGGTGTATGAGGAACAGAAAGAAAATACATTTAACCAATTTTGCGCGTCTGTTTATAACAGATCGAAAGGTCGTAAATGTGAAGGAGAATGTTTTGTACTAAATCCGGGAGCACTTAGAAAAATAACTTCCAAAACAGTTTAAGATAAATCAATAGGACCGGAAGCTATAATATCTACTCTCTCATCTAACTATCTTTCTACTAAACTACTAAATATTTTTCTGGTTAGTTATGAATACTCTATTACTGACATCCGTGACGCATACATTATATACCTAAGTTGAACAAGAATTGCTAGCGCTCGAGCAAAGTATTACAGCAAAACTTGCTTATTGCGGAATGTGTGTTATGCGGAAATGTCTCTAACGTGAACATAAATCGCGGTCCTGGCAAACGTAAATTATGCAGTATTACATTGCATAATGCGGAATCTTGTCTGCGAAGAAAGAAAGAAAAAACTATAAAAAAAACTATCCATTGAGATTCCGCATTGAGCAAGTTTTACTGTATAACATTTTCCGACGATTATAATGCCTTGGACTTTCTCCGGACACATTGCACGTAGCACAAGTTGGTTATAATTTGAGCTGTCTTCAACGGGCTTGCTCCACTAGTGGGAGATCATCCCAGTCGATTTTGCTTTGTTTAATCCCATTGTGATACCTTCTTGTACCCAGCAGGGGAATAAGAAAGAAAGCAAATATTATTCACTACACAAGTTTTCTTCAAGTGCAGTAAACAATTCTGTAGAATACACGTTCACTTAGAACACGCTCTCCAAGTACAACAGTCACTAAAACGGGCGATCAAAGAGCATGATATTGCCTCCACCGCAGCGGAGGCAAGATTCTTTTTTAACATTGTATATATTGGTGTATAAAGTACTTTATTTGGTAAAACGTTAATGCACATTTTGGGTATTATCATAGTGTATTCGTTGATTCAATTCCTGAAATGTAGATTTGCTACTGTACATCAATTTGGCACTGTTACTTTTGAACTCTCAATTAATTGTTTATAAACAATTGGAAATATTTCGACACAAAATTAATGCGTAATTAGAACATTACTATTACACTTTTTCACTTTTGACAAGTGAGGTTACTAGCTGTACGTTAGATATCCCTCCTACTTTTGCACCTCTGTTTTTCATTGTTTAGAATTAAGTTTGGAGTGCTAACTTGACGTCAAGCGAGCACTCCCACCTTTGCACATCGTCTTAATTGTTTATAACTGAACTTTTCTTTAAATTTTGGTATAAAATTAGTAAATCTGCTGTATTTCATGACCATTTTCTGTAGACAATTCCATTGCGGGTTCACGGGTTTTGGTCCAAAAAATAACGTATTCTAGTTCATGAACATGTTCATTCAGGAACATGTAGGCATGCTGTCCTGTGTGGCTTGTTCTCATGATGTGAAACCTTCATATTTTCTATGTAACTTCCCACGCATAGTAAGCCCTGAAGATGGAGCTATAATAAACTCCGAAACGTCGGTAAACTAGAATACGTTATTTTTTGGACCAAAACCCGTAAACCCGCAATGGAATAAAATTAGTAGATAATTAGAACAAAATTATAGGCTAGTTGATTTTGAATTTCTGAGAAGTGAGGGTGCCAGCTTGTCAGGGATGACTTTCACGAAAAGTTATTAATATTGTGTACATAGTGGTGGCACTTAGTAAAAACAGGCTTAAAATCCTAAGAAATAATGCCTTAGCAAGTACTCATTAGTTATATTACTTAAAATAATTCCTGACTATACATTCTGAGAAACGCTTAAATTCAACACTACAGGTACGTACCAATAAGTTCCATATTATTGAACATCCTGTTTAAAACTAAATAAATGCATACCAAGTGAAGTAAGCACTAAACAGATTTATACCATTTTTTCATAGAATAATTGATTTTCCACCTCATCGGACATTATGTTCAAATTCGCTTGTTGTTCCTTTCAGAGTAGCTTAAATAAAACTCGCCTAGCTTCATTTACTTTCACGCAATTCAAATGCCATCCCAATTATTTATTCATATGCCCACAAATGCACACAAGCATAGTGCACACGAATGATATCCGATAATTGACAATATCGAGACATTTCGACAGCCCATTTCCAAAAGGCAACAACTCAAAATTCTAAGTTTCGAGATATTGCTGTTTAAAGTTTACTACCGATTTGCCAATTTTCATCTCTTGTATTTTATATTTATGACATAACAGAACAAAACTAACAAATATCAAATTGAACTGATGTAATTGACTTTTCAAAACGATATTAACTTTTAAAACTGCAATAGCTGAAAACTGGACATTTTATAGTTTCCGAATTTCACATACGGTCAGTTCATAATTCCTGTTGTGTTTTGGAACTTAGTTAATCGTAAGGCTAAAAAGTACTATGTTGTGTGATTATGTTCTTTAGTTTGTATTGCTTAATTACAAGTTGGGGAAAATATCTAGGAATCAATATTTTTCATGCGAAAGATCTCGATAGCACAGCGATCATCATCATCATCATCATCATTGCAGCTAAGCTGAAAATATTTACATGAATTATAAAAATATAAATGAAGATATGAAATTGAGTAAAACTCAATAAACGGAATTGATAAGTATCAATAGAAACTAAGTACAAAAGGTAATGTTAATTCCTATGCCAGAGGGTAGAAAACGAAATTCTGAGGATTCTCAAAAACTGAGTCGCTTGAAAGGACTGAGCGAAAGTTGGAAGCGTGGGTCGGGGGGGGGGGCGCGGCTGAAGGTCGAATGAGGCGAGGTTTGTGGAGGATTGATAGATTAGTTCTCTCGGGCGCGTCAACTGCTAAGGTCATTAAATTCTTAAATGGCGCGCATGACTTCAACGCTGGAGGTGACTAGTGTTGGTCCCCCAACAAGATGACGAGATCCGGCGCCATCCTACACTTTCGCTAGCAGCGTTTTCCCTATCCATGCAACTCCCATCAGCGAGGCACCGCCCAAGCCGGGACACACTAAGCTGCCGACTGTGTGTGGTATTGTTGCGCAAATGAATCTAAGCGTGTGTAAGTAAAGGGAGTGGAAAGGTCAAGGAAGAGGAAGGAAAAATCGCGCGCGGTTTGTGCCCGTTTGTTACGGTTCTGCTCCGGCATTCGCCTAGTGTTAATCGGAGAAACCACGGAAAACTGCCAACCTTCAACCTTCAACTGATCAGAGCAGCCGACCGCTAGAATTCTTCTACACACAGCGGCCGAATTCGACTTAGCAATGTAGCCAACGCAGAAAATCCTGGCACAGTTGCAACTCGAACTTAGGACCTGGCGGTCAGGGGCATTGCAGTGACATCAAGGGATGCCCTTAGCCACCTATGCCGGTACTGGAAGAACGAGGGAGGGGGATCGAGTGTTTGCGTTATGCGCACATGAATACGTTGATACCGGCACAGAATACAATTAGAATATATTCAATTCAATGTCATGTATTCAAATTCACACTTTCATTAGTATTTTTTAAATGTCTTGTACGTAATTCCAGATTATCTCTGATAATGATCGCTACGCTGTCGAAAAGATCTCAAGCATAAAAAATGTTGATGCCAGACCTATCTTTACTGAATTTATTACAAGGGATCAACTTCATCAGTCATTAATTAATAACAAATATTAATTATATTAATTTTGAGGAAAAAACAAGTCGTTAGGAGTTTTCCATTAAATTTACTATATATTGCAATCAGACAATTCATCTATAATGATATCTAGGGATATTACAGCATCTACATATACACTCAATGCATGGATACTGCTCACTTGAAGAATTTTGAACATGTTGCACATGTTAAAATCGACATTCCCTTTTTGCATATAATGCCGATAATGAAACAAAGGCTGCAAATCATTGAAATTAAATGGTTTGATTTGATTTTATTCATTTCAGTCAAAAAACAACAGTAAAATCTGTGTGGGTCGTAGCGGCAGACGTATTACCTGCGCGCGTTTCCTTCAACTCCAGAATCTCTTTCCGCCCGTTTACTATGGGCCCACGTAGCAGAATGATAAAATTACCATCAATGCCGGGTTATCAACATTTCAGAACTAGACCGTTTCCCTCCCGAGTTACTGAAAACGTTTCTGCCACAGTAAACGAACTCCAGTTTTGTTGCTTATTATTGCTAACAATTTAGCAACCCACACTCCCCTTCTCTCCTACCACTAAGGTCTGTTCGCTATAACTTCACTCCGCATGTAAACAAACTTTTAGAGTGTATCCCTCCGCTCTGCAGTTCGTAATTGGCTGTGCCATTCGCGCCAAGACCATACTCAAATATCGGCACGTGTCGCCGGTATTTGTCATAGCATATTATTTTCACTAGTACTTCTTTAATACGCCCAATGTTCCAGCCAAAACATTCAGATATGTTGCTTAGATATCACAGAACTTACATTTACGTGTGTTTTTGCAAGGTAGCAGTAAAATTCCGCCAGAAGCACAAATTTCAATGGAACATACAGTGACGTTCTTTTAAAATTTGGCAGTCCCGAATCTTCATTAACCACATCGAGAATTTTATTAATGAATAGAATGTGCGATTAACCACATCGAGAATTTTTTAATAATGTTGGAAATTCGTTTCTACGAAATAAATGTGCACATGAATACGAATGGCCGATTAACAAATTCATCGCTCTCGCCCTCCATCTGTTTTGCGCTACATCTCTTCGTACGTGGAGAAGTTACCTTTCCAATGACTTAATTCATTACAGTTTTCAAACACTTCTGACACAGACACCTGCAATTCAGCAGTCATTTCTTCCACCAGTCACAAAGGCATTGACGGATTTTTAGCCGCTAATTATTCAAAAACATCAAAAGCACCTTCTCACCACTTCTGAGGGATTTTTCCCTGCGAATGTTTCAAACCGGATTATCCCGGGAACTGCTTCACTTACTGTGTTCGACGTGGAAACCAAAATCAACGCAGTGAGCAAACACACCCTTCACTAGCCAAACAAAAATACAGCACTCTTTTTTTTTTTTTTTTGAACTTTCTCATTTGAGAACGGAACTGCAACTGATAAAATTTGGCAGGAGTGGCGCCGACGGTCAGGCGAACGAACGTTATCTGAAAGAGGTCCGTTGGAAGCTGAAGGTTGGCAGTTAAGGTCACGCTCGGTGTCTGATTTTACATCAAGGCAAAGGAGAAAATTATTTCGACTGTTTGTGTAGAGAGCCAGAAAATAAATCAATTTTGAAAGAGATCTAACTCCTATAGTGCACGACGCCTTGAAGGAGTGTGTGGTGTCCGTCAGCCAATAAGAACAAGTGACGACCACGTGCATTTGTTTACGTGCTGAGTAAAGTTAGTGCGAACGGATCTAAGCAAAAGAGCTTAACAATGTGCGCATAGTCAATGTAACTCCAGAAGTAAAGCAAAGGGCCATCTTACCATTCCTTCAATGGCTCAGGGAAATTGGACGAAGACCTGATCGAGACGTGGGTTATTGAAACAGAAGCTGAAGTACTTTACTTGTTACAGACCTACTTTGTCTTTTTAAAATTGTACAGTATAAATGCTAACTAGTGCATAATTTTATTATTACAATTTTGTATTTGCTGGTCAGTATACTTAAGCAACAGAAACGATTTTACTTTGAAATTCAATTTGTATATCGATTTTCATTGTTTACTATCATCTGGCAACGCGTTGTAATGTACAGGTATTACATGTAATTTTCCTGTAGTGAGCTTTTGATACTGTCACCTGATGAACATGATTCCTATTGCGTACGTTGTAGTGAACGTTTTCGTCTTTTCAAGTATTTTTCAGCACTCGTACGTGGAAGCTAGGTCTTACCTATACTGTTTATTGACTGAAAATGTTACTTTGCCGTACGCATACCGCAAAGAGGTCATGGCCATACAAAACAATTGAGTACTGCAATGTAAAACTAGTGGTGCTACAGAATAGCACAGACTTTCCCGTATTAGTTTTCTATTTCCATCTGTTTCGAAAAGAAAACTTATGACAGCTTAAACTAGTATATTGCTTACAAGACTTCTAGATATATTTATTAGCAATTCAACTAGTTTTATTTAAAATATTTTGATAAAATGATTCCAACATTTACCTAGTCAACATAAATTGCAATGATTTCTGTGCATCATCTTTTATATGATCTACCTAAATATAAAATACAATTTCATAACATTTAATTACACAGTCATTTACATACATTCACTTTCATGGTGTTTGGATACGAATTAAATCATAAAAGTAAGTTTGAAGACATTTAAAATAGTAAAGTGTAAAAACATTTAAAATAGTAAAATGTACTCTTTAACGTTCTATATCAGAGCAAAGTGTTTATTATGTAAACATATAAAATAAATCTTTAAGTTTTGGAAATTATTCTTTATTTTTCAACACTCAAAATGTTTACCCAAAAAGCGAACCTCATTAAAAAAAACAACTGGTAATCGACGTTCTGCGGAATTGTTTTATATTCTTTGAAAGACTATAATACGGAATGTATTACTGATGACATGCTAACATACGCATTGACCAGCGACCTTTCGTTTAGTGAATATATGTATGTTCTATACCTCGCAACACGGACAAAAATAATTAGCAAATACGTTTCGAATAATTTCTAAAAGTCTAATTTGGAAACACAAGCTCTACTAAATAAAACATTTTTTTGATCTTCGCACTGCCACCATCTCGTAGTTCACCAACAATGTACTTTTCAAATATCCGTTGCTGCGAAAATATCGTTGCGCAAATTTCAATAAAGCTTTGTAGATTGCTTAAAAGAAATAATTATATATATTAAAATATTACCTTTTTTAGATATATTAATCTCGTCGAATCATTTTTGCTTTATTCCTAACTCATCCTAAATATAAAGAATAAAATTCTTTATACTTACGCTAAGGCAGCCTGTTATTTTATATTTTATCAAATTTTACGTATTTACAATCATGCATTTTCGTTATTTATTCCCTATATTTTAGGTTCCTAAAATAGGTTACCAAATCACTTTTTAGCACTGTTTTAAAATTCTCTTAGGTTCAAGTTTTCTTAGGGGAGCGGGCGATTAATTGTGACGCCCAATTACTCCACAAATAAGTACGTTTGGGAAAAATTCAGCATAACCTTACTTGAAGATGTTTTTGATGAGCATATTTCATTAAGAAAAGCAATCGTATCTTTACAATTGTAGTTGTAGGAAAAGGGCGAATTATTTAATTTTTAAAAAATTTTAATTTTAATTAATTTTTGCAAAATCAGGCATTTCAACCTGCACCATTCTCTTAAGCTTACTTTATGCTCTCTAAAGCCGCAATTTAATAAAAAAATATTGCGCGGCTTTTAAGAAAACAATGATTTAAAGAAAATAATAAAATTGCCTATGTTTGACACAAAATTTCGCAAACATTCTCATGTTTTTGAAAAACTGAGCATGGCCTTATTTAAAGATCTGTTTTTTATGAACACATTTCATTAAGAAAAAAATCTATTCGTAATTGTAGTTGCAGGAAGACGCCGAAAAAAAATGGGAATTTTCGCAATTTTCGAAAAATCAGTTTTCAACCAACATGAGACCTACGCAATTCTCTTAAATGACCTTGAGACTACCCAACAACAAAATTTAGTGAAAATTGTTGGCGCGATTATTTGAAAATTTTGAAAATGTCCCAGGGGCTTCATGTAAAGTACGCCCCCTCAAAAAAATTACAATATTGGTTTCAAATTCAAGGGGCAACGAGATCAGTCAGATCGATCGGGAAATACCAATTTGGAGAAAATTGGCTGAACGGTTTAGTCGCTAGCGTTGTTCACAGACAGACGTTTTGCCGTCAATTGACTTTTCGGTATCAAGAAGCTATAAATGTGGATTCTGGCTGCATCACGTGTTTAGAGGATTTTTTTCTAAATTTAGCAACTGGATTGGACTTCATCCACTTTTTCGTTACCAGGGCCCTGTAAGAAGAGTTTTTCTGCGGAAAATCCGCCGCTTTTTTCGCGCTGCATTACATAACTTTCCCTATACTACGTATATACTCCGTGAGTGCGCATACGAGAAAGTTAAAAACAAACACTGAGGCGACATGAATCAACATGGCTTCCGCCTCGCATATTGAGAATGAGCTCAAGAGTACATATTGGAATGTTTCTGTGAATTCATTTTAAAATATTTATTTATGTACCTAGGGGGTTAAGTAATTTTTTTCTCTCCGAGGGCGACGTCGAATCCCGGGAGCCTCTCGCCCGAGGGGTTGGAAGTCGCCCTTGGGGCAAGTACATTAAATAACGCCCATGGCGCATACAAAACTTTGTTCTACTAGTTCGTTGATGACTCAAGCGAGAATTCGAAACATTTTTATACGTGCCTTGCATCAAAAGTGAAAAGATGCATGGTAATCGTCAAATGCCAATAGGGCATAACAAAATCAAAACAAAGTACGTACCTAATTACTAATGCATAATCGAAGTTCGACTGATTTGTTGCTACAAAATAAAAATTTTTGTATTTTGAAGTTCCTGCGAAAATTCTCAAAAACGCTAACGAAGCTACGGACAGTTTTTTTCTGTAAAATCTCGAGAAATATATGAAAATGATTATGGTGTTTTTGCCTCTATTTAGATCTCTAGAAGATTACATTACTTCAAAAAATAACATTTCGAGTATGTTAGCCGGTGTGCATTCTACATCTACTACTAATAGTATTACTATTACTGAAGAGGCATATAGGTCCCTGAAAAAGGTGAACATAATAGTGAAATAAGAATGAATGGGAATTATAAACTCAAGGAAATATTCCAAATGTCAAATTTTCTAATCAGTACATTAAAATAATCATTACAACGAGTTACTTTTCTTACTTGAGAATTATGTTATTTATTTATTTTCCCGTTTCGTAATTTTAATAAATCATATTCATAAAAATAGTTATTTGTTGTATTGGTAGCGGAGCGGGCGTAAAGTTTTGAACTGGAGAGATAAAGAAAGGCCCGCAAGGATATTAATTATACCGCGCAATTGTTACAGGTCCGAAATTACACGGTCATGAACTTGTAAACCGTAAAATAATCTACGTAACTTTGAGTGGCTTTGGCGCACTTATTTCGAATTGCTTCTTTATGCACAGGATTATCTCCATGTATTTTCTAAACAGCAAAAATTAAGCCACTTTCTAAAAAAATGAAATTATCAGCTTAATTTTTTGTCACTTTTCTCAAAAATATTAAAAAAGGCTTTTCTACATGCGAATGGATATTCTTCTCAGGAAAAACAAAGTGTTTTTGGATTCTCAATTCCGTCTGTGGTCAGCTCTAGCGCCTAAAACTATTCAGCCGATTTTCCCCAAAATCGATATTCCCCCTGCCGCATTAAATGGACTCCAGGCCCTTTGAGTTTGAAACATATTTTGTTATTGGGGGTAACTAACATGAACCCTCAACATGTTCTCAACAATACCTCCAAATTTTTCGATTAAACTTTGTCCTCGAATAGCGTAAATGACGCTTAGGAGAATTGTGCACGTCTAATATTCGTTAAAATCACCGATTTTTCGAAATTCCAAAAGTTTGATTTTTTTTCGACGTTTACTACTACGATATTTAAGATAGGGATTTTTTCTTTATTTATTGAAATCTGGTCTTGAATGAGAGATCTTGAAAAGGGATCATGCACAATTTTTCGGCAATATAAGTAAATTTCACGTAATTTTGCGTGAAATCTAGGAAAATTGTAAATTTTTAAAATTTGTCTCAAAACGGCTCCAAACTTTCAGTTTAAATTTTCCCCTCTTATGTATCAATGGACGGTAGAAAGTGGTACTGGTCTCATTTCCGGCAAACTCGTTGAATTTCTAACATTTCAAAACTTTCAAAATGTATTATTGGAATTGTATTCATAGCGAAATTTGGCTTTAATGGGCTTTGGCAGCCGAAGACAGGCTCTAGTACCTTTGCTAACAGCACATCGCCTGCAGCGCCTTTCCTGGGCTCGTGACCATATCGATTGGACACTAGACTGGAAAACCGTGGCTTGCTCAGATAAGTTCCAATTTCGGTTGGTACGAGCTGATGATAGGGTTCCAGTGTGCCACAGACCCCTCGAAGCCATGGACCCCAGTTGTCAACAAGGCACTGTGCAAGCAGGCGGTGGCTCCATAATGGTGTGGGCTGTTTTGTTGTATTGTTTTTTTGTTGTTTTTTTTACATGAAATGGACTGGGTCCTCAGGTCCAACTGAACCGATCCTTGACTAGACATTATTATGTTCAGCTATCTGAAGAGTATTTGCAGTCATTCATGGACTGCACGTTCCGAAATAATGAAGGATTTTTTATGGATGACAATGTGCCACGTCACCAGGCCACAATTGTTCTCGATGGGTTTCAAGAAAATTCTGGACAATTCTAGCGAATGATTTGGCATGAATTCCATCGAATATTTATGGGACGTAAACGAGAGGTCAGTTTGTGCACAAAATCATGCACCGGCAATACTTCCGCAATTACGGACGGCTATAGAGACAGCCACAACTCTGACTGAAACGAAAGATTTACAAAATGTATTGGAACGAGTAAGTCATGTAAGCAGTGAATATGGTCTTCATCTCAACTTAAAGAAGACCAGGATTATGTGCATAGGAGAAGAAGCAGAAATTTTCCTACAATGTAAAAAGTTAAAGACTATTGAAGAATTCAACTGTCTTAGAGCGATTATCAACAAAAAAGGTGTTTTCTCAGGAAATTAAAAGGAGAATAAGGTTAGGCAAAGTAGTCATTACAAAACTGAAAAAAATGATTCAGACATCTCGAAAAACAAATTGTCAAAAATTCAAATTGTCAAAACCACGGTATTCTTGGTAGTGATGTACGGCTGCGAGAGCTGGACGGTAAACTCCAAAATAAGAGAAGACGTGCTGCCTTTGAGTTGTGCACATGGAGAAGCCTATTAAAGATTTCATGGACGGCAAAGCGTACCAACAAATCTGTTCTGCAAGAAATTAAGCCAGGCCATACCAACAAATCAGTTCTGGAAGAAACAATAGCAACAAAACACAAACTGGAATATTTTGGATACCTCATGAGAAGACCAGAATCACTTGAAAAGGACTTAATGTTACGGGTCACAGACGGCAGTAGAAGCTGTGGCAGACGTAGTTTCAGATTGTCTGATGAAATAAAAACATTGGACAGTGAATAGTCCGAAATCATACGATTAACAGAAGACCAGCAAAGATGGAGGAGCACAATAACAGCGGCTTTTGCGGGAAGGCCCAGGAGCATCATTTAAGGAGAGGGCAGCCTGTAACTGCTGCGCTTATCCGTTAAGGATCACCAGAGGTCGTGCTCGACCTAAGGACATACTACTACCATAGAGGCAGCATGGCTCAATATTTCTGTAGGAGACTTCGAACGATTTGAGTCCACGCCAAGTCGAGTTGCTGAACTTCCTCAGGCAAAATGAGGTCAGACACAACATTGGGAGATATCCCACGACTTTTGTCGCCTCAGTGTATTTGCATCTACAGACATTAGTGGTGGCAAATTGCATTAGGTGATATAGAAATCAATAAGCTTCATTCGTAACAACACCAAGAGGTGTTCCCTTCGCATACACCGCTTGGTTTGGCGGAAGAGCACGCTAACTGGCCTGAGCCTCGCTACATATAAAAACATTTATTTATTTATACCATGAAGGAAGTAACATTATTTCCATTATGACATATACAATACTGTAGTTCTGTAAGTGGGCTGGGGCACAATCCTGGTCTCTCCTACAGAAAAGAAACGCTTGCGACCTCTAATTCCATAAAGCGGAACTTTTCTAGGCAAGTCCCGTCGCACTAGATAATGTTGAATAATTGTATAAATTTCGAATTAATTTTTGATATGTTTGAATGTTGAATAATTGAATGAAATTTTGAAATCTTCCCAGAACTTCGGCAGAAATGAAAATGCGGGAACACTGTGTATGAGCGCGAATTATCTATAGTTCCGAACTAACTGGCCATTATTAGAAACCCCAGCCAGAACTTTTGAAGTTCTATAGTTGTAATTTCAATACACATTCAAAGTATTGTGGTCAATATTGTAAAATATTGATTATAAAACTTAAATGTGTGACAAAACTACAGATGGAAGTTTATTGTTAGTTTTACTTTACAACTTAAAACTTTTCCATAAAAAAAGAGAAAGACCAAGAAAATATTAGACAATCAATAAAATGGTAAAAGATTTAATTAAATATGAAACATTCCTTGGGCATTCTATCTTTAATTAGTTTCCAATAATTTGTAAAAGTAATAAAGCATTTTTCCCTGAATTATTTATTTTTAATGATATCAAAACCTTCACCTGGTATGCATGTATTCTTAAATTCTAAGAAATATATTGTGTTGCATCACATCATCATCACAAGTATACAAGCTGATACATTCAAAGATGTGCAATGCATATCATTGTAGTCAATAACATATTCCCTTGAAAATGATAATAAATAATAATATGACAACATTGTACGATAATGATTTGTCAGCAATGTTAATTACTATTATTATCATCATCTTTGCTTAGTTTAAGTTAAAAGTATTGTGTATTATACATCTACAATAAAGTACTGCATCATTTGGTGGTAAATCTACACACACAAGCACATTTCATTGGCTCCTGCCCCTTTGTTTGAATGCTTCATACTCTATGACACACATGTATACTTTCATGATGTATCAATTAACAAATAAAAATACAGCTTGGTAGCAATATGTTTCTTGAATTGAAAACAACAAATCATGTAATGTTAGATTATAATTAATACTGATGACCATTTTAAATTTTACAACGCCCATTCCAAAACATTTAAAGAATTATATTAAGTCTGACCTTAGGATATATTATATTCAAGTAAGAAATATTTTCTTTGGAGCTAATACCATAACCTGAATCAATTTTACATGGAATATATTGTAAGTTAATTAGAAAGTGATTTATGGTTTCACAGGACAATAATAGATTACATTTTGTGCTATAATATGTTATTTATTCTTTTGTCTATTAATTGCAATAGATTCTGAGACGCACGGCAAAAATATGAATAAAACTACGTTTAATAGAAGTTTAATAAAATGACACAATTAACTTACAGCGTCCACTTCAAGATCTGACCAAAAAATTTAATAATCACAATATTGTAAGCTACGTAAAAATCAAAACCAGGTGAAAATACGCAGAACGAAAGAACAATCACTTTACAGCACAAAATCCATTATTTTCCTTGAAATATCCATAAGCACACGATCAACACCACACATATATGCAGCTCTTTAATACAAACTACTTAAAATCCACCAGTCACAAAACAGACTTCAATAATTTCAGAAGCTATTAAGTTGCTCGTGCAAATGAAATACACTGTTTACGAAACATTCAAAAAATCTTAAGAGCTCATTCAGTTCGCCCACATACTGAATAATAATAATAATAATAATAATAATAATAATAATAATAATAATAATAATAATAATAATAATAATAATAATAAATACAACAACGAAAGGCCAACAGTGCGCCCGGAAGGCAAGCGTAAAAAAAGTGTGCAATGCGGTACCGTGCAATAGCCCCGCGCGAACTGCTTCCACTGCCTCCACATCCCACGGCACGGCCTCGTGGGGACACAAAGAGGTCGCCTCGCCTTCGCCTCCACGCGGACGCGCGACCCCTCGCCGTTTTCTCTCGCACTCGCCGAAAGGTGGCGGGTGGGGGGGGGGGGCGACGGCACGCTCCGTCCGCGCCCCTTCCCGCCCCTTGGGCCGCGGCGGCCGGGGAAGGGATGAACCGAGCGGAGAGGGGGGGACCCAAAACAACCGCCGCCCTCACCACGTGTTCGGACAGTTCGTCACTTTCACCGCCACGCACAGGGATCGTGATTGTCGACTGCAGTGGGCGAATTTTCGCAAGCAAAGGGACACTGGTGACGAGACTAAAATAACGGCTTGTCACCAACGTAACGGTTTCGGTGAGGAACAAGAGAACATGAGCGATTGTCAATGTCGTACGCCAGAACTCCAAGACCCTTCCCTACAGCGGCCCAGCGTCGCGAACTGCCAATGCCACTTGCCGTTGATCACCTGACATCAATTTTGACAAAGTCCTTTCGAAAAGCAGATCGTTCCGGAAAATAACCTCGTTTCGCCGACCCGGATAGCCGAGGTCGTGGCTGCCTTGGCTCGAAGGGACGTGGGTTCGAATCCTGCATGGGGCATGGATGTTTGCGTCCGTATGTGTGTGTTCCCCTTACTATTTCCCCGAAAGATATAAATCAATGTTTAAATAAATACAGTGCTCTATGACCAGAGCGGTTACAAAGCGACCTTTAAAAAGATACGAATGAATTCATCGCAATAGATTGATTGATTAATTGATGTTTCCAGGCGCGTCAACTGCTATCTTTAGTCCAGTTGGTGTAGTGAATGTTTTAATCCCGGAAAGAGGCGCGGTTTCCGTACTCGCTAAATAGTGAGATCCGGCACCGTCTTACAGCGGCTTGTAAGGGAGTTCCCACCTCCAGGTGTCTCCCCAGCAACGCACAACTCAGGTCGGGACAAACTCTAAGCTCACGACACCTGTAATGCGAATGTAGTGCGTATGTGTACGTACACAGACAAGGAAGAGAAAGGGAAGATCGCGCGCGGCCCCTGGCCCGGATGGCTATACTAGAAGGGGCAATCCCTAATCAGTGGTTCTATTAAAAATAAACGATTACGAGATATATTCAACCATTTTATTTACATTTCGTGTTGGGCCATTAAAACGTGGCTGTCGTCTGTAAAACTACTCCAAAAAGTAAATTGAAATAGTTTAATAATTTTGTATTAGTATACACGTTTAAAGTAAACAATTATATTTATACTTTTTAGTTCTTTTTACCACAAACTTTTCAAAACATCTTGATATGGACAGTAAAATTAAGATATCGAAAATATATATTCAATTAAAATTGCCATTAATAAAGAAAATATTAATTTTTGAAATCAACGTATTACGTATTAATCAAGCGCAAAATGTTTCATAAGAAAAATCAAGTCGGCTGACCTCTTTGCCTATTACAGGTTCCGACATAAGAACCTCCTGGACACCGACCATTCATGAAGGCTGAAAACGTGTAATGGTTGGTGAAATGAGGATGATTCCTTACAGTAGGAATTGCACACACCACCGCTCGCCAATGACCGCGTGCAAGCACGCGAGCTCAAGAGTGCTCGACTGGCCTCGCGGCAGGCGGCAAGCTGCAGGCCCATGGGGATCAAAAATGGCTGATCTCGCCTCTGTTGCGCGGTGAAGGGTGGCTGGTCAATTGTTAGAAATGTACGATAATAAAATAAATACATATTGAATGACCTGACTACCCGGCGTTGTCTGGTTCTTTCTCACCGTGAGCTGCCTCGCACGCTTCACCCGTTGCTCCCTCACGCACCTCCCGGCTGGCATGCGACGTGCTAGCCCTTTCCGCATCCTCCGTTCATGTCGCTCAGCCCGCTGGTTGGCTCTGCCTTCACCTTCCACACCGCCTGCTCCTTTTCCTTCTGGCGCTGATCCTCCTCCATCTGCTCCCCCCTCCCCCGTCGTTAGGGAAAGTTATCCTGTCTGTCTCTCCATCTCTGTCTCTCTGTATCTGTCTTGGTATCTCTCTGTCTCTTTCTGTCTCTGTCTCTGTGTATCTCTGTATGTCTCTCTCTGCATCTGTCTCTGCCTGTCTGTCGTCTGCCTGTGTCGGTCTGTCTATTTGTATCTGTCTCTCTATCTCTGTCTTTGTATCTCTCTGTCTCTTTCTGTCTCTGTCCCTCAGTGTCTCTATCTCTGTATGTCTCTCTCTGCATCTGTCTCTGCCTGTCTGTCGTCTGCCTTTGCCTGTCTGCCTGTGTCGGTCTGTCTATTTGTCTCTGTCTCTATCTCTTTCTCTCTACCCTTGTCCCTCTATGTCTCTCTGTCCGTCACTCTGTCTCTGTGACTCTCTGTCTGCCTGCTCTCGCGGATCCCTCCCGCTCGCCCACTCCCCTTCAGCCCACGGCAACGCACGGAGACCACAGCCCAGATGCATTCGCGCATGCATTCCATTAAAACACATTTGATGGTCGTATCTGGAATCGCAACTACGCAATGTCTGACCGAGTAAAAGGAGTTGTGCCAAATATGGGAGCAATCAATATCATTTTTATGGCACACAGAAACATACATACTCTCACTTTTTTATAACATAATGTAATCCGGTCAAATAGCAACGTGGCCCGCTTCATGAAACGTTTCCTAGTGCCCGTGAGCACTTCTTTTGTAAATTAACACATGCCTTCCGCAAAGTAAACATTGCACTTCGCCTTAATGTCTCTGACCCCCCTCCCCCGCCAAAAAAGGCGCCGACTTGTTGGAAACTGGTTATACCCGGCTTCTCCCGCGCCGACATGGGAGCTTATGTAATTGGAACCACCTTGCTGGAGAAGGGCCAACAGGTGCGCGCTGGTTCGCGCTGCTTCGCACAAGCGCGCCCTGGGACCCTAATAATAATAATAATAATAATAAATAATAATAATAAATAATAATAATAAATAATAATAATAAATAATAATAATAAATAATAATAATAAAATTGTCTTTATTAGTGGCGAGGCTCAGGCCATTTGGCCTGCTCTTCCGCCTAACTGCATTAGATATATACATTATTTCATAAACTATGAAGACGATTTAGGGGGCAGGAACTTTTACTTCTGGGAGAAAAAACTCGGGAACCTCAATCAAACCTACTCGCCGTCTCCAATGGCAGACCATTTCCTCAGTGACTTTTGGAAGGGCTTGGCTTCCCTACCCTTCCGTGAAAAACCGCCCCAGCCCCCAAAAATATTTATTCCTGTCACTAAAAATCTCTTAGTAAAAAGCTAATGTAAACCCAAGGTAGATCACACCTTTATAAGATTTTTACATTTTGTTATTTACTCCTGTAGCGTCTTGGCGCGCTCAAACGGTGCCTACCTGCACGAGGGCAGGAAGTTTAATAAAGGGTGCAGAAGACGACACATTGGGAATTTCAGTCTAGCGAGGGTACGGCGCGGAGGCAATGGGGGCGGCGGGAGGCCTTTATAACGGCGCGAGACAAGGCCTCCTTCTTCTTGTTCTCAGTAGCGTCGACGGGCAGTTGTGCGTAAGTTTGTGCGAGTGGCACACGTGAGCAAGGGGCCGGCAATTCATTGTCGTGACGAGCGAGACATGCATTAGGTCTCAAATGTAGAGCGGTGTGGTAGCCGTTCGATTAAAATCTCTCCTAGTAGTGGGATCAATTTAGTTAGTTAATTGTGAGCAGTGAAATTTGTTATTTGTGACTACGGTCTAGTTTATGAATAAACTCACTGTTATTACAACCCACTCTCGTCTGTGTTTTGATTACACCCGTATGACGCCACACTCCAATAGTGGTCGCTAATGACCTAAATGCAGCCAAAAAGCGCTCAGTGTCCTAATGACTCGTTGTGGAGCTTGTGCAAGAGTGCATTTTAAAAGCGAACAAACAAGGTATTGCATTCTACTGTAATATTAACATTTAAACACCGACCATGGGGCATTATTTTAAATACCGCTGTTTGCCATGATACGTTTGTGCCAAGCCGCAATTTTTTCATCATGATACGATTGTTTTCATCTCGCATGAATGCCCAATGATTTTCTCGATGATGCGCGGACCTGCAAAATTCGTTCTCCATATCAGACTTCCCTCCAAACTTTGCATAAAGGAGAATATTTTCGACAACTCGTCAGTGACGTCATCCAAATAAAATATCAATACAAAATACACTGAAGGACTGAAAAAAATAAACAAAAAAGGTTGCATCCACCTTTTTCGTTCGCATTTCTTCCATTACTGAATTATACATGGGCATCATTCAAAAACGCATTACAAACGCGCAAACAACATCCAATGAGAAATAGTTATTTCTGAACATAAAAGAAACAAATAATAATCAACTTTTTCTAAAGCACAAGCATGTGAAATCATGCGTAAAACTGGCGCTTGCGGGAGATAATGTGTCGGGTCACCTTTTGACATTCCTCTAAAAATGCAGCAAGTAAAACGAAATAAAGCCGATCCGGTGGCCGAGATCGCTAAAGCCAGTTGTGCCGTAGCGATCTCGGGTCGAAGGATCACGGGTTCGAGTCCCGCCTCGGCATGGTTGTTTATGTTCGTCCTTTCACCCTCCCCATCATCACCATATCATTTTATCTAGTTCATAGTCACCCGTAACGTTAAACCCAATAGTGGTCACAAATGACCTAGATGTTAATGTGACCTTAAATAACACACACGCACAAGCGCGCGCGCGCGCACGCACACACACACACACACACACACACACACAAACATTTCTTTCTTAGTCACAAAGTCTTATCACCAAGATATACAGTAGTATCTTCTACACTTTTCAGGCAGAAGTATCATGAAACGCAGAGAGGGAATATTTTCGCCATTAAAATAAGAGTATTTTAAATAAAAGCAATGAGTACAGTACAGAAGATTATTGGTTTCTGCAAGACAGGAAATCCAAAATTGTAGTACGTAATCATTGCTGTCAACAGAAAATAACGTATCTTCAGAAAAACGAGATTTTGCATGTCGTTAATGGAGATGACTGCTTCACTGAGGTGGTCGTTTGATAATAGATTTTTAATTTATCGACACGGTTTATTTTTTTTAAATTAAGGAAATTATAACAGTGGGGGGTTACACAAATAATTCGGACCACTCCCGTTACGTGTAAGCACCAGACCAATGGAAAGTTAACGTCTTTATTCGCAGATAAATGTTTTGCCTCCTTAATGTACTATATCATTTCTTGACTGACTCCACAGCCATAATCATTTTCGTAGTCGCGTTCACGGGTGCTGCTGCTGCAGCCGCAGGCGCATCCCAGGAGCCGAAGGAACTCTCGCGAAGACTCCGGGCAATCAAAAGTGCCTGAAGAGGACTTGAACGGTAATGGAAACGTATTTCCATTCCAACGGAAAATATCAAAAGTCGCCAGTAATCTCTACATTTTGGGGTACCGTATATCACGTCTGGATCAGGTTGGCGGTTTCAATTTTACGACCGGCACACCATGATGTACGTTAAGGTAGTATTATTTACTTTTTCCCTACACAACGTAGTTCCGGGAATAACAGAATATAGATTTACCACATGTAATTTACGAGAGCACAAAATACTTATTTTTATAACAAATAGGCGGAATGATTTTTTAGCCGAAATCTCTGGGTCGAGAGAAATCGAGGTCGTAAAAGACACAATGTTTGTCCGCCTACTAGAAAAAACATATTTTTCTAGAATCGTATAATAGGAGTTTATGCAATTAGTTTATAATATTAAGCTATTTTGCATGAGTACATGTTTTGTAAATGAGAAATCGTAGGAGCAAGTTTTCAAATTTGTACGAATGCAATAAAGCAACATTATAAACGAGTTGCATACGCCATATTTTGTGCAACGGCATTATACATTTATAAGAGAACCAAACAACTTTCGTGTGACGTCCCGGGTATTTGACATCTGTACGAGAAAACGGTGGTCGGTTGTTACATTTACCGCTATCTTCTCACGATTCTCTTGCTGCGATTGGCTGCATGGGTAATGTCTCAATTATTCGTGCAGTAAAGTGCTAATACATCATTTGTGCTGTAAAATTCCCTTTATGAAAGATATATTGCAACAGAAAATATCGTTTATAACGCTAGAATACAAAAAAATGTTTATAATACAACTATTTTTTTTTTTCATTTCCAAACTTCATATATTTGGCATTCTGAGTCGACTATCCGACTTTTCTGGCTCGTTAGCTAGTTCCCCATGTCTGGGCCTAGTTTATTTCCCCCGCTTGGGGATAAAAGAAATATGTAGCGAGCATGACGTGTTCCCTTCTCCATAACTCGCAAACTCCCCCTGGCTGAGATTTTCGTCACAAAGCTAAAGAAACTGAGAGGTTTTTAAAAAGAAGCTACAACTCGTTTTTGGCCTCGACCGGGAACCGAACCCGGAACCACACCACGGCAAACTGGTTTTCTGCCCAGGAGCCGTTCTAGAGACTCTAATACTCGTAATTAGAAATAAATAGAGTCCCATATGCATGAAAGATTGAGAAACAGAAAGCCGTGGACTGGTAATGCGCTGGAAGAAAGCGTTGTAGTTTCAAATGGAAATATTCCTATTTCGAATTTATATTATATAACTACATCGTGATTTCAACGGCTTCCATTTAAAGTGGACGATGAAAGTAATTTCGACTCTCCACATTGAATTGAATTGTTAGATTGTGCATAACAAATTTTGAATACCATTCTAATTCTAAATACTATAACCAATCCACAGTAAGACCACGAATTCCAAACGAATGTAATTTTGAAAGTAAAATATGATCATCTACATCAAATGCATTTGAGAACTCACAGCGAACAACGAGGAGGCCCTTTTCGCTTAATAAGTGATGCATTCGTTACACAATGATGAAGAGGCCCATTCGCATTGATAGAACGTGTTGTGCTACACAAATCGCTTTACCCATCAGAGTAAACATGGTGTCTACGACCGTAAGTCAGCAGGCAAAGGGTCACTCAAAGAAAATCGCAAAAGTTGGTGTTTTCTAACCCTCTACTCCGGAACAATTCGTAACACTCACAAAATCCCAACTGAGATGAACGTTTCATTTGGACCACCCTCCCCAACTTCCTAAGTTAAGTAAACTAGGTACATTAAATATTAGATGTTATGTATTTGGATATAATTGTTAAAATTTGAACACGAGATAATTATTTTAATAATTCAAACATTAATTTATACCTTCATTTTTCATGTGCCCTGCATTCAGTTTTGTCAGTGTAGAGGAACGCCTACCGCGTAAAACAAACCGTATTTTCTAGAATGTCCCCATAACTGATAAGGATAAAACCCATAGGCTCCTCATTTTCTTCAAAATACGCATTTGTGGTTATCTGCAGCCTGCAGGTCCGTGCTCGTACACTCGTACCGGGAACAGTTTTGCGACTAATTGTCGGATAGCTCATATTTATTGAATAAACAAAATCCGCAATATGGCAAACCTTTGAACTCAACCCTAAACTGTTACGTACATTCGTAACACTTTGAAATTTTCAACGTACGAATGTTGAATTTTAACATACAACGTACACCGTTTATGAAAA
>JAHLJT010008446.1:290838653-290850195 GCA_031308135.1 Acheta domesticus | reverse complement strand
CCGATATTTACACGTTTTTCACTTATTATCCATCACGATCGCATCCGATCATTTTTAACAACTAGCACAGAACAAATTTGTCAGTTGCAATGCGCAAATGAAACCATGTACGTGAAATGTTCTCAGAAAGACACCACCCGCAAATTAAACAAAACCAATTAGATAAAAAGGCATGAGAACAAGTCTTCGCTTTGCGGCATGTGTGAGCATCGGCTCAAGTAATTGTGCAAAGGCTCCCAAATTCAGTAAACAAAAAGGAGAAAGAAGGCTCTGAAATAAGAAATAAAAGAATAAAATAGTCAAACACTTGCACTAAAATACAAAGACAACAGCAAACATAAAATCACATAAAAGATATGCATGACTTGAAGAACATTTACAATGTTCAAATACACAGAAAATGCAAATTAATGGGATTCTTTCAAAATTGCGTATAAATTCTCTCAATCTCTTTTAGATCAAAGATATCTGCCAATTAAAATGAAATTATCGAATAAGGAATTACTTTAAATTTTAACTTTAAAAAAACAGTTTTACTAGAAGAACCAATTCCTTGGAAAAAGAATTTCGTAAATTCTGTTTCATCTTGTCAGCCATTTGCTTACATGAATGTGTTTATATAATCTCAAAATAAAAATTCATAAAAATAAAATATCGCAAGAAGTAAGCCTTGTTTTCATTTTCGCAAAAAAAATTAGACAGTCAACAATATATTTTGTTCCAGGATGTCAAGCCTTTATAGAAGCACACAACCTTGCGACTTCAGAGGGTTGCTTGCAGCATCTTATTTCAAAATTACTTCATGGTTACGACCCGAACACAAATATCTGGAGGTAACTTTGTTTCAAATGTAACTCTACAATTTTTTTAGTCTATCATGACGAGCGTAAAAAGAAACCAATGATATACTTATTGTCATATGCTAGATAAGAATTTTTTGAGTACTTTTGACTGATTGCGACTCAAGGTTAACGGATATTGAAAACGCCTCAACTGCGCGTTTGCAGGGAGAGCACTGCGTTACCTTTGGTGGTGGACTGTTACAAATCAAAATTATTAAAACAAATGTTCATCTAACATATGACAATATGTGTATCATTGTATGCATCTTCTCTGTTCTCAACATTGCCAAACTACATAAGCAATAATTCGATCTGCAGTTTCAAGTGCCGTATCTTCTCCATACCATTAGTCCCATTGACATAGCGGAAATACATCGCTCTCCTTCCATTTCTGCACTGAATGGAAATATTCCACGTTGCTGACACACACTGACGTGACAAAAGTCATGGGGTAGCAATATGCAAATATACAGATGGCCAATAAAAACGCGTACAAAGGGTATCAAGAGAAGTGCATCGGCAGAGCATTCATTTGTACACAAGTGATCCATGTGAAAAAGTTTCTGACATGATTATGGCCGCACGACGGGAATTAACCGACTTTGAACACGGATTGGTAGTTGGAGCTAGACACATGAGATATTCCATTTCGGAAATCGTTAGGGAATTCAAGATTCCGAGATCCACAGTGTCAAGAGTGTGCCTAATATCAGGCATCACATATCACCACGGACAACGAAGAGGCCGAACGGCCTTCACTAATGGCGTTTACGTAGAGTTGTCAATGCTGACAGACATGCAACATTGCGTGAAGTAACAGCAGAAATCAATGTGGGATATACAACTAACCTATCCGTTAGAAGATTGCAACAAAATTTGGCTTTAATGGGCTATGGCAAAAGAAGACAGACTCGAGTGCCTTTGCTTACAGCACGATATAGCCTGCAACGCCTGTCTTGGGCTCGTGACCTTATCAATTAGACAATAGACATCTGCAATATAGTGACTTGGCCAGATGTGCCCCGATTTCTCTGACGGTAAGGTTCGAGTGTGGCGCAGACGCCACGAAGCTTTGGACTCAAGTTGTCAACAAGGCACTGTGCAAGCAGGCGGTGGCTCCACAATGGTCTGGTCTGTTTTTACATGGAATGCGCTGGGTCCTCTGGTCCAAGTTACCAATCATTGACTGGAAATGGTTATGTTCAGTTACTTGGAGACCATTTGCAGCCTTTCATGGACTTCATGTTCTCAAACAAAGAGGGAATTATTAAGAATGACAGTGCACAATGTCACCGGATCACAATTGTTCACGATTGGTTTAATAGTCAGGGAGCCAGCACGTATGATAAGCTCCAAGCTAAAACTTTTCGAGAAGTTAGCCAGTGTTATGAGGAAAGAGGAAACGCCAGTATGACGGCCTGTAGGTGTCGGCCTGTCGGTGCGCTGCGCAATTTTTTAAATATGTCGAAAAAAAAAATATGCCATTGGGGAATGAGTACACAGCTAATTGTAGTTGAATATTGTTCGTTATTTAGTCAAAGCGTGAAGGAGACGTATGCCATGCCGAAGCGGTGCGGCGTCTCGAACAGGCAACTCTTCCCCGGGCAAAAGGAGGTCCGACACGATATTAGGAGGTATCCCACGACTTTTGTCACCTCAGTGTATCTCGTCGCTGAATTTTTTACTCCAAGTGTTCTCTAGATCCTATTATCTTAGCAGGAAAACGTTACAATAATATGTGAAGCCGAAACCACGATCATCGATTCCATCCGTCGATGACTACTGCTCACCAATTTACAAACGAAGTAGCTGATGCTGGGGTGTCAAACGGAAAGCTGCGTAGGGACGTCAAATATGTAAACATCGAGCAACAGTCTTGTAGCAGGGGGAATGAAAGATATTTCTTAAGAATACTGCTATTTAAGAATGGATAGCAAAAAGTTATAACACTGTTCCGTCGTCCCTTAACGTTCGTGATTTTTTGGGATCGCAAAAGCGACTTCGCTGCACGATGCGACTTTTCCAGTGTGTGAATTGGAACACTGGAGCATTTTTTCAGGCTATGTTCAAATATAGAAAAATTAAGTTCAAGAAATCGACAATAGATACGTCAGAAGAATCGCTAGCAGTGGCAAATGTGCCGGAGTGCGCGAAATTATCCTTAATGGAAAGAGTGAAAATTTGCCTGTCACAGCGTGACCGTCATTTTGAGGATTTTGAAGCCTCAGTAATGATCCTAATGTATTATTAATTTCCTTTACTTTTTATTTACATGTCTGTGGTGCTTGGTTCAGAACATGATTATTCCAAAAACACTGGTTTGAGGTACAAGCAGTTTTATTTTTATTGCCAGTTTAAAAATAAGAAATCAACCATACAAACAAATTGAAATGAAAATATGATACGTCAGTATGTTGTTTAACGCATCACTTAAGCGTAGCATTTGTGGGTTCATCTCACGTCTACTTTGTACACTTTAATTAACAAGAAATAGAAATATAATATTCTCACCAAATGCTGGAAGGTGGGCGGAAGTGATAAATCAAAGAATGTCTATTTTACCTATTTTTTTAAACGACTCTATTAATCAATACATCCAAATACATTTGAAAATGAGATTTGGGTAATTTCACGGAAAATCAGCCGAAAAACCATGAACCCTTCCGATTAACCTAAACATTTTTTACTTCTTCAATTTGATGTAAAAAAAGATATAAGCATTACATTTAGTGCATATGTTTCACCTTTGACCTTGTTTTTAGTTGTACCCAAAATTCGTAAACTTTCTGAGATTTTGGAAGAACTTTGGAAAAGAATTAAATTTCACGTGAAAATCCACTCTAATATAAAAAAATGTTTCTCCTAATAGTAAATATTTCAAAGAAAATGTTTGTTGCATTGAACCTCATATCATTTGTATTTTATACCAATGTTTTTTACTCCTGAATTCAAAAATGCAGTTCGTTTTCAAACCTAAATTCCCAAAATACGTAATCTTCGATTTTCGCGTGTGTTGACCCAAAATATTATACAAACTAAATTTTCACGCAAAAAAAAGCGAAACTGGAAATTTCAAAAGTTACAGGTGTTAAAATCAGTCAGGCAGTTAAAACTGCAGGCACAATTTCTACCCCAACGGTCATTTCACACGAGTTTTAAATGGATTTATGTCAAATAATAGTTAATTGAAATCTATCTTCGTATTAAGAGAATGTCCCTAGTTTTAAAATATTCTTACAGAAATGCACAAAGTATACCGACCTCACCGAATCCACACTTGGGAAGCACCACTTAAATTGATGTTACAACAAAACCTTCGGAAAAACAAGAAATTCTATCGGCATATATCCAAAATGGTGCATTCTCTGCAATGCAATGATGCATGTGCTTGCTTCGCGCATGCGCTGCACAGAGTGGCCGAAAGGTTTTGAAGTATTATCCAGAATGGGATCGTCTGATTGTCAATGGAAAAATTTTCGTCAAGGCACCACTTCGTGTTTAGAAATTTAAAGAACAATCACTGTCACTTCCATTGCCACCGCAGCCAGTTCCCACTCATAAGGCGACTTGGCTTGATGTAGCTATCTAGTATTGTAGTAAATACTTCGAAGTTGAGAAAGAGTACAAGTGTTTTGACGAAAGTGATGAATTATCACTTTCAATTTTTGCTGTTCAGCAACAGTTTTCATCCACAATGTTTACAAACTTGGCGTATATGAAATCGAATTTTTGTGTTCTATCAAAGTCCATTGCTTGCATTGAATTTGTGAGTGTATTAATGTGTGACACACTAAATACTATGAAGGAGACAAAAAATTAAGTATCCAGAGCACGCGGTGAAATAGCACACGAAGTGAAATTGAAATTACAGAGGGTACTTGAAAGTAATTCCGGGTTTTCAACGCTCTGGAAAATTAGTAAGATTTTGCAAGGAAAACAAAGTAAGATTACAGCGAATCTGAACATTCATCTGATGATACACGTTTATCAATATGCACCTGTCATATCGTGTGGCGTAGAAAGAACATCAATTTGTTAGGTGAAACCGAATGGGCAATTAGCATACATCTTTCTGGATGGTTTGGGACTTCTTCTTTTCAATTTTTGCTACCACAATTCGAATAGAAATAATTCGCGCCAATATTGACAAATTAAACCTGTATTTGGTTCACACATACGTTCCCATATTGACTTCACACTTATCGTATATAGCCCATTAAATTTAGTCAGACGATCACAATAATAACCTCATTCATTAAATACAGAGAAAATGGTTTGGTCAGTAAATCATCAGTGCTCATTTCATGTTCCAAACAAAATTTAGACAGCAGGTTCGGACCAATGCTGTATCGAAAGTAGTAATCTTCTCGCAATATCGCTAACATGGCAAAAGGAAGGGAAAAGCTTTTTAATATATTGCAATTTTAGCTCCAAAAGACATTTTGGAGGTATCATGTTCTGACCAACTATCACAGATTCATTTTTCTCTTGTATCGTTTTATTTATTATGTTAATACGAGACCGAATCATCACTTTTACAAAAAGGAAATATTAGTATCATTTAAAAGTACGAATGTGTGATATTAGAATGTTAAAGGCAGTTAGAAGGGTAATTAATTTTTATTTTCCTTTCCTTCCTTCAAGGATTTCGATCAATGTATTGCGTCAAAATTTAAGATCTTTCTAAGTTAATTTATAAAGTTATATTTTACGTCACGATAAAAAAACTACATCAAAATGGTAGAAATAAACTAAATGAAGATGTATAATAAATTAGACGAATTCTTTTTCGTAGAAATTTTTGTAAGTATCGAGTACTGTATGGTAATATTGGCCGCCTAAAACCAGCCAGTACGCAGAATTGTAAGAAACACTTTCGGGAATATTAAGATATATTATAGCAGTAACATAATGGAAAATGTTGACGCATTATATTACTCCGTATATATGTACTTATACGGGAAAGCAAAAAGAGTGTGTGAATTGCGTTGATAAAAACGGTTCTGTTACGTTATTTGCCTCTATTATTTAGTACATTAAAAATAACATTTCGAGAATGTTAGCCGATGTCCCTTCCTCATCTATTTTTATTAGTAGTTCTACTATTCAAGGATATGTGTCTCTAAGAAAAGGTGATGCACAGCAGTGAAACAAGAATGACTGATGGGAATTATAAATTTCCGAAAATATTCCAAAATTGCAATTGTCATATCAAGTCAACAAAAAATTGTTTATATCGGGTTATTTTTCATATTTGAACATTATGCCATTTTTTTGTTGTGTTGGTAGCGGAGGGGGGACACAAAGTATTCACAAGGCCCGAAAAGCCCTCAAGCATAGTAATTAAACCATTTCGTGTATAGTTTCGGGTCCATAAACTGACAGTAATGAACTAGTAAAGCATAAAATCAATTGTACATATTAATTGTATCATTAAAATTTTGATTTTATTTTTCTTCTAGTATGTTTCATTATGTATTGGTAAAATGACATTGTAAAAAAATGGAATGGAAAGGAATTTGATGGTAAAGGTGACCCTTGGGGGGAAGGCAAAAATGTAGGTGGCCCTTTTCTTGATTTAGGTTGCACACGGCTATCATTGTCACATTGAAGGATGGAAGGAAGGAAGAGAAGATCGGAGATATGGTTCAGTCATTTAATGATTTCAATGCTTAGAGGATACTGAAATTTCGTAGATGAAGTTGGAAATACGCAAGGTCTGCGCTTCGCAACCGACCATCTGTACATTTGTCAAAGTCTTTCATCAGCGCCAGTTAACCAGTACAATTAATTAACCTCCGTAATATTTCTGGTTCTATAACTTTATATGCTGTAATGCTTATAATCTGATATACTATGTGGTTATACATATAATTGATAGACATTCCAAGTTCAAGAAGAATATGTCTGAATTACTCTTTATTTATACAACTGGCACTGAGGCAGAGAAAAAGAGACCAAATGAAATTACATATTAACAATATATACTATTTCAATACCACTTTACGTAAGTGCTTGTGAGTCACCCAAGTTTTTCAACCATGCGTTGTATTTCTTCAAACTTTATAATAATATATACTATATAATACGTTTTATACAAGTGACTTAAAGACTACACATGCTTCGCTTTATAGACCTGGATACTCTTATATACCTGGATTATCTCGGAATAATATATCCAGTCTTGAAAATGATTCGCTTATGAGTATTATGTCTCCCTTCGACACGCTCAGAGTATAATATAACCGTTTGATTTTTATAGGCTTAGTAGTTTATCAATTATTGCCAGGAATTATACCTTTATCTGATCGAGATGTTGAATCAGAAAATATCTCCTGACAAAAAATGGAGACGTTAGGATATATATATATATATAGAAAAGTATTACTACACACGCGCAAAGAAGCGCATGCAAGCACCCAATTGCACACACACGCATGTGTGCGTACTGAAAAGTATTGTTTACAATAAATTACACAAAAACAAAAATTAAGATTTGCATCGACGATCTCTTTATAAAAGAAACGACAACTTCTTTATAAAACAATCTGGAAATAAATATAAATTTTCATTATGTACATATTATGTATTATTTTCAATTAAAGAAATAATACAGTAATAACATATTTCGACAGATTCTAACTATGAATTACAATGCAATCATGCATATTCTCAAATCCTACTGAGCAAATCAATACATAATGACGAAATACTGCAATAACTATATTGCAAATTAAAAAGTAACCCAGCAACTAAGGTCAATACTCAACGACCACTAACACAGAAAGAATGATAGTATACACAAGTAAGAAAAGGGCTCTCTGCAACTCACTCGAGTCTTGACAGCCCTCAGACCAGGGTTTGCCATCGGCGTCCACGCCAATGTAGAAGGACGGGGCGAGCTTTCTTGAGACCCTGGTATCCATGCTCCAGCTCCGTGTAGGACATCCCACCAACGTGCTCGCAGACAGGACGGCGGCGGCGGCGGCAGCGGCGGCGGCGGGGAAGCGGTGGGAGGGCGCCTTCGCCAACATCACAGCTCGTGGCAGGGCACTCGCGGGCGACCTGCAAGCCACGCAGGCCGCTCACCCCGCGCTCCTCCGCGCTCCTCCTCCGCGCTCCGCCCCGTCTCGAGGGGGGCTCCACACATTCGCCATTCGCCGAGCAGCGAGCTACTGCTCGCCCGATCCCTACCAGCCGATGTGTTCGGCGAATGTTCGCTCCCTTTCATGTGTCCAAAAGACCGACACGCGATGGGTAGGGCAAGCGCCGAATGTTCATCATTCGGCAAATAGCAGGCGACCCATCCACACTACTCGTGATTCGGCGAGCGGTTGCTCGCTGTTCGCCGAACAGCGAATGTGTTTATTTATTTATTTATTTATTGGTCAAAAAACAGTAAAAACTGTATATGACGTGTGGGGAAAAAGATTTATCTGCGCATGTGTGGAGCCGCCTTCACACTAAAGCACTCTCAACTAGCCGGCTGCTCTCATCTGGAGCTTGCCGTCAATTCTCCATCAATACCAAGAGAATGTCGAAGCACTAACCTAACAAACGGGCCACAGACCACGCGCGATCTTCCCTTCCTCACTGTCCCCCCTCTTCCCTTCTACACACACATTTATGCTTTTATGCATTACACTACCACACATGTCGAGGGCTCAGAGCTCGTCTCGGGTGAGGCGAAGTCCGCTTGAGGGAAGTATTGGGAAGAGGGAATCCTCGCCAGGCGACGGAAAGCTCGACGCCGAATTTCGCTTACCAGCGGGAAGGATCATTGCTACCTCCCTGGGTAGAGCAGGCACTTACGGAACGGCAAGGACAGGCCTGCACAGCATTTTGCACTTTCACTAACTTCCGGAGCCGCGCGCAAGCAACTCGGGTGCGATTGGAGGGTGGGGATGAGACTCATTCTAGGAGTGGGGACCACCAATTAGAATGGGCAATTCGAACCATAGCGCGTAAATTGAAAGGAGCAATAAGCGAGAAATGACGATCACATACAGTTCAAGTAATATTGCCTTTTGTATTATATTGGAAATGTTTGTTGACAATACATGATAGTGTGAAATAAGAAACAACAATGAATTACACATATTTGATTTGCACACCAAGTATAATAATTGCTTGTAGGAGTGATGTAATTTGCTTTGCTACGATGTATCACAAATTTAGTAATTTTCTAATCAAAAAAGTATGATACTAAATTGTTTTTGTTTGATGATGACAGCAATAAACATGTTTTTCATAAACTAGGTTTAATTATATAAGACGGTTCTATCAAAGTTAAAATATATTATTCTTTAAAAAATCATGCTACTTTTTCTGCTCTGATTTTCAAGAGTATATTATATATTTCTAATATCAAATCAACAAACACAATTTATTTTTCGTTTACGACATTGTATAAAACATTAAGCCCTTTACATACTGTTTGACAAGACCTATGATAATCTCATGATTGCCCCTAACATATCGTCCGAGAAATTTGCTCTTTGATATCTTTTATTCAGATTCAGATTGGGAGAAAATGGTCACAAATATACGTGCTGCTAAAGAGTACCCTTTTTGGTCAGTCTTGATGTGAGAGAGCGCTCTCATAATTTTCATTTTGCTATCAACTGGAGTATATAATATTCCTGGTAATCAATTAGAAAATTCTTTTTGTTAGTTAGAATTAAATAATAAAGTTTTAATAAAGCTCACCGCGTTTTAACATATAGCTTAAATCAGAATGAGCATCACCTAAAAAACAGTGGTAGATACAATGGTAGCTACACAGCAGAGCACAGAAGAATGTAGACAGTGAATTATGGCCCTTGTAGGTTGAAATATGGGACATCACCCAATTAAATAAATGGAAAAAATGATTTCACATCATGGATCTTTGCATTAGACGCCCAGGCATTCCATCTACGTGCCGCGTCGTCAGGTCAGGCTTCTTCCCTTCCCGCAAAAGCTTCCTACCCCCCACTACTTGCAAATCGGCGCTGTCGCTCGTAAGGGAAGAATGCCCGCGGGAGCAGGCGTTGCGCAGGTCTGGCCTAGGTAGATGACGCTCCCGAATCAATACCCGCTCACTCATCACAACCACCAACACTACCATACCACAATAATAAATAATAATAATAATAATAATAATAATAATAATAATAATAAATAATAATAATAATTGGTCTTGACAAGTGTGCAAAAGCCAACTTAAAGAGAAGCAAAATGACCACGTCAGAGAACATTGAAGTTGATAAACACACTGTGATTCAAGATCTTGAGCCAGGTAAAACTTACAAATATCTGGGCATTGAAGAATGTGAGACCATCTCGAACGACACAATGAAAGAGAGAATTCGCAGCGAGTATTATAGAAGAGTGAGACTTGTCCTGCAGTCCGCTCTAAACTCAAGGAATAAAATATCAGCAATAGGTAGTTTGGCGGTGCCTGTAGCCGAATACAGTTTCGGACTAGTACACTGGACTGAGCAGGAAATTCGCATCATGGATCTAAAAACCAGAAAACTGCTTACAATGCATCACGTTGCCCAACCCCCGAGCTGATTGTACATAGACTTTATGTATCACGTAAGGAAGGAGGAAGAGGCCTGAGACAAATTGAAGCCTCCTGGCACAATGCAATAACCGGGATGGGAAAGTATGTAGTCAGCCACAAGATGATCCACTAATGAGGCAGGTCATGAAATCTGACAGAGACATTGTAAGTGTAGCAAGAAGCATTGCGAACAGACTATGCAAGACACCCAGAATGACAGAGACACTGAAGTTTTGATGCTACTTACATGAAATTTGAGACACAAAAAATGTTAAAGAAATCGTGGAGAGACAAACCACTCAACGGACAATATTTGAAACGAATGGACAAGGTGCAGATCAATAAATATCAATCATTTATGTGGCTTAAAAGGAGAGAATGAAGCTAGAATCAGAAGCACTTGTAATAGCTGCCCAAGATCAGGCCTTGAGAACACAACATTATGATCAAGCGGTTCTCAAAATTTCCCAAGATAATAAATGCCGCATTTGTCAAGAACACGTAGAAACATATTGTCTCAGCTTGTCCAATACTAGCAAAGACCGAATACTTGAAAAGACACGATAGTGTATGTAGCTACCTCCACTGGCAGATCTGTACCGCCCTCGAAGTTCCGAACTCATGCCCCAAGTGGTACGAACACTCACCGAAACCGGTGACGTCTGTTGGATTGTGTACGATATTGTACGACCAACGAATTCAAACTGATCGCACGATAGCGGCAAACAAATCGGATATAGTCATCCGGGATTTGGAGAACAAATCGTGTTTACTTGTTGATGTTGCTGTACCTTTCGATCAAAACGTCGTTCCCAAGGAGGCAGAGAAACGTCTTAAATACAAGAGTTTGGAAATCGAGATCAGCCGAATGTGGGGCGTAAAAGCACAGGTCGTCCCGATAGTTATCGGAGCTCTGGGATTTGTTCCGCAAAATTTGAGTAAGAACTTGTCTAAACTCCCAGGTAATTCAAAAGACTGGGAAGTGCAAGAAATTGCTTTATTTGGGAACAGCCCCATTTTACGCAAAGTATTTAGAGGCACTGAGTCACCGGATCTGCTCCTCAGTAGCTGGTTGCAACCTTGAGTCGATTTTATATTTACCCGACTCATAACATATTTTATTCGTGATGTAGTGGAACAATAATAATAA
>JAHLJT010008446.1:290803917-290837653 GCA_031308135.1 Acheta domesticus | reverse complement strand
CATAAACTGACAGTAATGACTATAAAGCATAAAATCATTGTACATATTAATTGTATCATTAAAATTTTGATTTTACTTTTTTCTTCTAGTATGTTTCATTATGTTTGGTAAAAGTGACATTGTAAAAAAATTGATGGAAAGGATTTGATGTAAGGTGACCTTGGGGGGAAGGCATAAAATGTAGGTGGCCCATTTCTTGATTTAGGTTGCACACGCTATCATTGTCACATTGAAGGATGGAAGGAAGGAAGAGAATAGCATCGGAGTTGTTATATGGTTCAGTCCATTTAATGATTTCCAATGCTTAACGTATACTGAAATTTCGTAGATGAGTTGGAAATTACGCAGGTCTGCGCTTCGCAACCGACCATCTGTACATTTGTCAAAGTCTTTCATCAGCGCCATTAACCAGTACAATTAATTAACCTCCGTAATATTTCTGGTTTCTATAGCTTTATATGCTAGTAATGCTTATAATCTGATATACTTGTGGTTTACATAATAATTGATAGAACATTCCAAGTTCAAGAAGAAATTTCTGAATTACTCTTTATTATACACTGGCACTGAGGCAGGAGAAAAGAGACCAAATGAAATTCATATTAAAAATAGATACATTTCAATACCACTTTACTAAGTTGCTTGTGAGTCACCCAAGGTTTTTCAACCATGCGTTTGTATTTCTTCAAACTTTATAATAATATATACGATATAATAACTTTTATTAACAAGTGACTTAAAGACTACACATGCTTCGCTTTAATAGACCTGGATGACTCTTATATACCTGGGAATTATCTCGGAATAATATATCCAGTCCTTGAAAATGATGCGCTTATGAGTATTATGTTCTCCCTCGACACGCTCAGAGTATAATATAACCGTTTGATTTTTTTATAGGCTTAGGCTGATTTTATCAATTATGCCAGAGGAATTCTACCTTTAATCTGATCGAGATGTTGAATCAGAAAATATCTCCGACAAAACATGGAGAACGTTTAGGATATCATATATATATATAGAAAAGTATGTACTACCACTGAACGCGCAAAGAAGCGCATGCAAGCACCCAATTGCACACAACACGCATGTGTGCGTACTGAAAAGTATTGTTTTTTTACAATAAATTACACAAAACAAAAATTAAGATTTGCATCGACGATTCTCTTTATAAAGAAACGACAACTTCTTTATAAACAATCTGGAAATAATATAATTTTTCATTCTGTATCATATTATGTATTATTTTCATTAAAGAAATAATACGGTAATATAAAATATTTTCGCAGATTCTAACTATGAATTACAATGCATCATGCATATTCTTCAAATCCTCGGAGCAAATCAATACATACTGAACAAAATACTGCAATAACTATATTTGCAAATTAAAAAGTAAACCAGCAACTAAGGTCAATAACTCAACGACCACTACACAGAAAGAAGGTAGTATAACACAAGTAAGAAAAGAGGGCTCTCTGCAACTCACTCGGTCATTGACAGCACCTCAGACCGGGTTTTTGCCCATCGGCGTCCCACGGCCAATGTAGAAGGACGGGCGAGCTTTCTTGAGACCTGGTATCCATGCTCTCAGCTCCCGTGTAGGACATCCCACCAACGTGCTCGCAGACAGGACGAGGCGGCCGGCGGCAGCGGCGGCGGCGGGGAAGCGGTGGGAGGGCGCCTCTCGCAACATCACAGCTCGTGGTGGCACTCGCGGGCGACCTTGCAGCCACGCAGTCCGCTCACCCCGGCTCCTCCGCGCTCCTCCTCCGCCTCCGCCCCGGTCTCGAGGGGGGCTCCACACATTCGCCATTTTCGCACGAGCACGAGCTAACTGCTCGGCCCGAAGCCCTACCAGCCGATGTGTTCCGTCAATGTTCGCTTCCCTTTTCCTGTGTCCCCCAAAGACCGAACACGCGATGGGTAGGGCTAAGCGCCGAATGTTTCATCATTCGGCAAATAGCAGCGACCAATCCACACTACTCGTGATTCGGGCGAGCGTTGCTTCGCTGTTCGCCGAACAGCGAATGTGTTTATTTATTTATTTTAATTTATTGGTCAAAAAAACCAGTAAAACTGTATATGACGTGTGGGGAAAGATTTTATCTGCGCATGTGGTGGAGCCGCCTTCACACTAACGCACTCTCAACTACCGCTGCTCTCACTGGAGCTTGCCGTCAATTCTCCATCAATACAAGAGAATGTCGAAGCACTAACCTAACAAACGGGCCACAGACCACGCGCGATCTTCCCTTCCTCACTGTCCCCCCTCTTCCCTTCTACACACACATTTATGCTTTTATGCATTACACTACCACACATGTCGAGGGCTCAGAGCTCGTCTCGGGTGAGGCGAAGTCCGCTTGAGGGAAGTATTGGGGAAGAGGGAATCCTCGCCAGGCGACGGAAAGCTCGACGCCGAATTTCGCTTACCAGCGGGAAGGATCATTGCTACCATCCCTGGGTAGAGCAGGCACTTACGGAACGGCAAGGACAGCCTGCACAGCATTTTGCACATTTCACTAACTTCCGGAGCCGCGCGCAAGCAACTCGGGTGCGATTGGAGGGTGGGGATGAGACTCATTCTAGGAGTGGGGACCACCAATTAGAATGGGCAATTCGAACCATAGCGCGTAAATTGAAAGAGCAATAAGCGAGAAATGACGATCACATTACAGTTCAAGTAATATTGCCTTTTGTATTATATTGGAAATGTTTGTTGACAATACATGATAGTGTGAAATAAGAAACAACAATGAATTACACATATTTGATTTGCACACCAAGTATAATAATTGCTTGTAGGATGATGTAATTTGCTTTGCTACGATGTATCACAAATTTAGTAATTTTCTAATCAAAAAAGTATGATACTAAATTGTTTTTGTTTGATGATGACAGCAATAAACATGTTTTTCATAAACTAGGTTTTAATTATATAAGACGGTTCTATCAAAGTTAAAATATATTATTCTTTAAAAAATCATGCTACTTTTCTGCTCTGATTTTCAAGAGTATATTATATATTTTCTATATCAATCACAAACACAATTTATTTTTCGTTTACGACATTGTATAAAACATTAAGCCCTTTACATACTGTTTGACAAGACCTATGATAATCTCATGATTGCCCCTAACATATCGTCCGAGAAATTTGCTCTTTGATATCTTTTATTCAGATTCAGATTGGGAGAAAATGGTCACAAAATATACGTGCTGCTAAAGAGTACCCTTTTTGGTCAGTCTTGATGTGAGAGAGCGCTCTCATAATTTTCATTTTGCTATCAATGGAGTATATAATATTCCTGGTAATCAATTAGAAAATTCTTTTTGTTAGTTAGAATTAAATAATAAAGTTTTAATAAAGCTCACCGCGTTTTAACATATAGCTTAAATCAGAATGAGCATCACCTAAAAAACAGTGGTAGATACAATGGTAGCTACACAGCAGAGCACAGAAAGAATGTAGACAGTGAATTATGGCCCTTGTAGGTTGAAATATGGGACATCACCCAATTAAATAATGGAAAAAAATGATTCACATCAGGGATCTTTGCATTAGACGCCCAGGCATTCCATCTACGTGCCGCGTCGTCAGGTCAGGCTTCTTCCCTTCCCGCAAAAGCTTCCTACCCCCGACTACTTGCAAATCGGCGCTGTCGCTCGAAGGGAAGAATGCCCGCGGGAGCAGGCCGTTGCGCAGGTCTGGCCTAGGTAGATGACGCTCCCGAAATCAATACCCGCTCACTCATCACAACCACCAACACTACCATACCACAATAATAATAATAATAATAATAATAATAATAATAATATAATAATAATAATAATAATACTTGGTCTTGACAAGTGTGCAAAAGCCAACTTAAAGAGAAGCAAAATGACCACGTCAGAGAACATTGAAGTTGATAAACACACTGTGATTCAGATCTTGAGCCAGGTAAAACTTACAAATATCTGGGCATTGAAGAATGTGAGACCATCTCGAACGACACAATGAAAGAGAGAATTCGCAGCGAGTATTATAGAAGAGTGAGACTTGTCCTGCAGTCCGCTCTAAACTCAAGGAATAAAATATCAGCAATAGGTAGTTTGGCGGGTGCCTGTAGCCGAATACAGTTTCGGACTAGTACACTGGACTGAGCAGGAAATTCGCATCATGGATCTAAAAACCAGAAAACTGCTTACAATGCATCACGTTGCCCACCCCCGAGCTGATTGTACATAGACTTTATGTATCACGTAAGGAAGGAGGAAGAGGCCTGAGACAAATTGAAGCCTCCTGGCACAATGCAATAACCGGGATGGGAAAGTATGTAGTCAGCCATCAAGATGATCCACTAATGAGGCAGGTCATGAAATCTGACAGAGACATTGTAAGTGTAGCAAGAAGCATTGCGAAACAAGACTATGCAAGACACCCAGAATGACAGAGACACTGAAGTTTTGATGCTACTTAACATGAAATTTGAGACACAAAAAATGTTAAAGAAATCGTGGAGAGACAACCACTCAACGGACAATATTTGAAAACGAATGGACAAGGTGCAGATCAATAAATATCAATCATTTATGTGGCTTAAAAGGAGAAGAATGAAGCTAGAATCAGAAGCACTTGTAATAGCTGCCCAAGATCAGGCCTTGAGAACACAACATTATGATCAAGCGGTTCTCAAAAATTTCCCAAGATAATAAATGCCGCATTTGTCAAGAACACGTAGAAACATATTGTCTCAGCTTGTCCAATACTAGCAAAGACCGAATACTTGAAAAGACACGATAGTGTATGTAGCTACCTCCACTGGCAGATCTGTACCGCCCTCGAAGTTCCGAACTCATGCCCCAAGTGGTACGACACTCACCGAAACCGGTGACGTCTGTTGGATTGTGTACGATATTGTACGACCAACGAATTCAAACTGATCGCACGATAGCGGCAAACAAATCGGGATATAGTCATCCGGGATTTGGAGAACAAATCGTGTTTACTTGTTGATGTTTGCTGTACCTTTCGATCAAAACGTCGTTCCCAAGGAGGCAGAGAAACGTCTTAAATACAAGAGTTTGGAAATCGAGATCGGCCGAATAAGGGGCACAGGTCGTACCGATTGTTATCGGAGCTCTGGGATTTGTTCCGCAAAATTTGAGTAAGAACTTGTCTAAACTTCCCGGTAATTCAAAAGACTTGGAAGTGCAAGAAATTGCTTTATTTGGAACAGCCCACATTTTACGCAAAGTAATTTAGAGGCACTGACAGTCACCGGATCTGCTCCTCAGGTAGCTGGTTGCAACCTGGAGTAGATTTTATATTTAGCCGACTCATAACATATTTAGTCGTGATGTAGTGGAAAAATAATAATAATTATAATAATAAACTGGACTGAGCAAGAAATTCAAATCATGGATCGAAAAAACAGAAAATTGCTTACAGTGCATGATGTCGCCCACTCTCGAGCTGTCGTACATAGACTTTATGTGTCACGAAGGGAAGGAGAAAGAGGTCTCACGCAAGGGGCTTTCGCGCGAGGTGAAGCTTTCTGGCACAATGCAATAGTGGAAATGGAAAATTTACAGTCAGTCATCAAGATGACCCACTAATGAGGCAGGTCATGAAATCTGACCGAAGAATGGGAAACAGAGGCATTGTTAGTGTAGTAAGAAGAATTGCAAAGAAAATTATGCAAGACACGCAGAATAACAGACACTGAACTTTTGATGCTACTAAACATGAAATGTGAGACACAAAATTGTTAAGAAATCGTGGAGAGAGAAACCACTCGATGGACAGATCTAAAAGGAATGAACAAGGTGCATATCTATGACGATCAATCATTTATGTGGCTTAAAAAGGGAAGAATGAACCCAGAATCGGAAGTAGTTCTAAAAGGTGCTCAGGATCACGCCTTGAGAACACGACATTATGATAAAGCGGTTCTTAATATTTCCCAAGATGATTAATGCCACATTTTTCCAGGAACAAGTATAAACCATTGATCATATTGCCCTCATCTTTCTCAATTCTAGCAAAGATTGAATACTTAAATAGACACGACAGGGTGTGTAGTTGCCTCCACAGGCAGATCTGTACCGCCCTCGAAGTTCCGAACACATGCCCCAAGTAGTACGAAAAGTGCCCAAAAGCAGTGATGTCTGTTGAAGTGTGTATAATATTGTACGATCAACAAATTCAAATGGATCGCTGGATAGCGGCAAACAAACCGGACATTGTTATCGGGGATTTCGAGAAAAAATCGTTTCTATTTGTAGTCGTTGCTGTCTCATGCGATCAAAACGTAACGAAGGAGGCAGAAAAACGTCTTAAATACAAGAGTTTGGAAATCGAGATTAGCCGAATGTGGGGCGAAAAAACACAGGTCGTCCTGTTACCGAAGCTGTGGAATTTGTTCCGCAAAATTTGTGTAAGAACCTGGCTAAACTCCCAGGTAATTCAAAAGACTGGGAAATGCAAGAAATTGCTTTATTGGAAACAGCCCAAATTTTGCGCAAAGTATTGTAGTGGCACCGATTGTCCCTAGATCTACTCCTTAGGAAACTGGTTGCAACCCGGAATAGACTTTATAATTAACCGACTCATAACATCTCTAGTCGTGAATTAGAGGAATAATAATACAATAAGACACCCAACGGTTGCGATGTGCCAAACAAAAACCTCTCATACCCAACTCCACTCTCACCTGACAGCATAGGCTTTCTTGGCCGGATTCAGTATCTACTTGGTTGTCCGGGAGACGTCGCGCCCTAGGCACAGGTGCCAATGTTTCGGCCACCTCTTTGCGACCTTCCTTAGGGCGAAATGCAAACTGAGGAAGGTTGCAGAATGACGGCCGAAACGTTGGCATTCGTGCCTAGGACGCGGCGTCTCCCGGGTAGCCAAGTAGATACTATCGCCACTCTCACCCTTCACGCGGGGAGCCCTGTTGAGCCATAAATACCAGAGAATCTTCCACTGATATTTTTTACCGGGAAAATGGAGATTGTTAGGAGTAGGTATTTAAGGTATTGTGTCGCTGGTTGTCGGTCCTCGTAAGACCGCGCAGAAGGTTCTGGCACCGGGTCAACTGTGTCGAATGAGGCACAACTAAGCAAATATTTTCATTACCTGAACGTCAAGATTCTGTGAATGCCTGGCAAATAATATTTTTTGCAACTTGCAACATTGATTTTTGCAACATTGATAACAAAAGCTCAGTGGAGTGGCTTCGAGCTGAGAGCCTCTTCGGTGAGAATGAAGGATTATTTGTGTTCATTCAAGACCAAGTGGTTTACATTTCTATTGTATGCTTTTATTAAAGACTTAATATATCTGTAATGTACATATTAAGTTTATATATATATATTATATATATACATATATATTATATATATTATATATACATATATATTATATATACATATATATTATATATACATATATATTATATACATATATATTATATATATTATATATACATATATTATATATATATATATATAAATACATCAAATATTGACAAGTAATGTACTTCAGCTTCCGGGTCAATGATCCCCCCCAACACGCTCGGATTTTTGTTTAGTTTCCCTGATCCACTGAGCAAATGCTGCGATAGCCCTATGTTTTACTTCTGGACATAAATGTAACTTCCCTATGCGCACGTGCTGTTGAACTCTCCCTTTTGCTCGTAGTAGTAAAGTAGGACCTGTGATGTGTTGGCATTTTGCTAGCAATGCAAAATAATCAAACACGCAGTTCGTTTACCGATGCAAATAATTATTCTATAACTCGAGAGCGAAAATGTCAAGTATTTAAAATGTTCCAAACCTCGTGTTTTTAAATTTTACTTTATTCTTATTATAATAATTATTAATTATTATCATCATTATCATTGATTATTTTTAACTCTTATTCATCTTTCAACTATTTATAGTTAACACGTTGGGAACAGATTCTGGAGCTCAAGAAGAGGTGCGCAGATGGTAGTTCCCCGACCAACGTTACATACAGTTTTTTACTGTTTTTTGACTAAATGAATCAAATCAAATAAAAGCAATAAAACTTAACATAAAGAATTGTACAGTCATGCATTTATACAGGATGGAATCATTCATTTCCAGCAGCAAAATTAATCGAAGATCGCACCTGAATGAGACGGAAAAAAGTTATCAGACAATCAATTCGACCTCTTCCTACAACTGAAAATAGATTCTTTCCCTAACAAGCTTTCCTTCGAGATTATACAGAGATCAAAAAGGAAATATATTGATTTCACAATGATATTTAATGCTTTAGTTACCACAAATGCTGTATCATTCTTTAGATTAAATATCACTGTAACAAGTATTGCACTACCTCTGCTTCTGGGTAAATTGACCCTCGTTCCAATCGGGCTTTTCGTCCAGTTTCCCTGATCCTTGAGCGAATGCTGAGATGGACCCTTGTTTTGCTTTTGGATATAAATGTAACTTCACTATTTCTGCATGTTTTCTTGAGCTCAGTGGAGAATGTAGTTATTTAAATTAATCGTTCATGTTCTTGCACCAATAAGTCCAGTCCATTCCGTCACAGAGAGCATGATAAGAGATTATAGCCAAAATTTGAAGGTTTTTCTCTTTGCAAATAGATTTTACTACACGGGAGCTAATTTTCCTATCATTTCGTTCCAAAGACGCTAGTTTCCACCTATAATCGCGTAATTTTGCGTGAAATATAGGCAATTTTTAAACAACTATTTTCTCTAAAACATCTCCAAATTTTTTCTTTAATTTTTTTCTCGTATAGAGCAAAGGGCGCTAAAAAATAGCGCTGGTTTAAATTAGTTAAAAATTAGTGGACTAGTTAAAAATAAGTGGACGGTAAAACATTTTCGGGGAATTCTGCATTTTCGAAATTGCAAAAATATTAAACATCGCAAACGTACAATACTGACGGCAATGATTTTGGATAAATAAAAATCTGTTTTAAAAAATCATTCTTTACGAAAAGTTACGTGCAATTATTTGAAAAAAAGTAGTTTTCGAATAATTTATACTTGTTAACGCAATATATAAAACAAAATTATTTCTCAAAAACGGGTCGAATTTATTTTCATAAAGCAAAGTACAATTTAAAATGGCGGAGGTCTTATTTTCCTACAATTCTGTGAATTTTTGAAATTACAAAAGTTGAAAGAATGCGAGAATATGTGCTTTTGTAGCTCCATTCGTTTTTTTCCCGAGACGAGCAAAGGACACTTAAGAAAGAGGCGCAAATATTACAAATATTGCGAGAAAGTGAGTACTGTTCTAGTAGCAAGCTTACTTCAGTTCAGTGGAAACGTTCGTATTAAAAAACGAACAAAAAATTATCAGAGCTATACCAGACTTCAAAAAACTGGATAGTCGCCAATTTCCTGTAAAGTTACTTAATAACCTAGAAAATGGTTTTAGTTCCAAACCTCAGCAATTTAACAGTTGAAAATACACAATTATAATGAATTCGCAATCTTGACACCTGAGATTACTACATTATAAGACAAATTTAACAGAAGTGCATAGAAGTGTTTTTTTTTAATCTCCAACTCGACTTGCTACATTTCATGCGGATGATAATCAGAAGTGCGAATCTTTGGTGGGTCAAAGTCGCTTTCGTCCCGTGTCCCCTCTGCACTCCGCACCGCGCTTAAGACATGGGTAACGATGAGAAACTGAACGGCCGGGCGGTTGTTTCCCATTCTATGCACGACAAGGAGATCGGGGCCCACGCACGTTATGACATTCAGCTTTGCCCCAGCGATAACACTTCCGGGGCGCAGCAAAAGACGCTTGTTAGCAAAAGACGCTCAATAGAGCTAGTTTCAGCAAAATATATGTAATGAAGTGTTTGCTAAGATGCGTTAAATATGTGTCCCGTTTCCAATATTTTAGTTGATTAACTAAAGGTTCGATATCTTTAATGTGTGTACAAAATGCTGAGAAATTCACATAAGAATGTAGTAGCCCTAATGACATAAGGTATTTCATTAGTAAAGAAATTCAATCTTCTATGTATAATAAAGAAACAAACAATTTTACAAAATTAGATGATAGGTTTAACAAAGGAAAACGTCATTTTCTTATTCAAACACTCGTACCCTTTTACTGAAACGTAAAATTTGCTCGTTTTACGTAGTTACAACCTTTCGAATTTAATAACTCCTCATTGTGGCTGACTGAAAATAGCTTTTGAGTAAAATCTGCCATTGCATTTATCTCTCTTTGATACTGAGATGCTGGAATCATTCCTGGCATCAAGCATTGATGTTTATATCATTTTAGTAATTACAAACAACAATTATTGTGGAGTACTTTCGTCGTGTTGTAGTTTGTTCTTTGCACAAAATGTAAAAGCGTCTCTTAGAGCCAAACTCTTTACGCAATGCATTATGTATTGCTATCGAGTAGCATTCCTTTTCCATATTATCTAAGTAATGCTGTGTGCTCTTATTATATCTAGGAAATATCCTTCTGCCACAAGGTTGAGGTTGAAGGTTGAACCTACGTTTGTGGACACAAATTATGTCTCACCCCATCTCAATTTTTTTTTCTTTTTTCTTTTGTCCTTACGTTTGATTTCCACTCTTATCTTTCTCCTTGTTTTTTAGCAGTTAGATTGCACACAAAACACGTTATCATCAAACATTGAACGTCCTTAGTGGAGCCATAGACTTAAAAGAACGATTTCCAAACGTCCCAGCTCGGCGAAACTCCTTATTTCTGCCATGCTGTTAATAGCACGTAATGTTTCGTGAGTGTGCTAACAATCACTGGTGAAATCGACTCCGGCGGGAGGGCCGGCCAATTTCACAGTGATGGGAAGTGGGTAAGAAAGCGCTTATGAAAAAAGAAAACATCCGTGCTCATGAATAATGGGAAAATTATTCAATCTGCGAGTGAATAGAGTATATTCATGCGCGATATTTAACGTTGTATACGCTAACTCACGGCTTCCAGCTGGCCTGTGAAGTAAAAATGCCCGATGCAATACGGTTTATGTTATGTGGCTATTTGTTTTAATATGTATTTTTATTAAACTTGGGCTTTTACACAAATTTCAAACGCATGATGTACGTGGAAGAATTTACCAAACGATCCATTATGATCAAAAAACCAGTCTGCATTCCGCTTGAAAGTGTAATTTTCCTCCTGATGTTCCAAACTGCAATTTTACGAAAAAATAGTATGTTTATTAAGAGGTAGTATAATTTAAGCTTAAATACCAAAGTGTAATTAGAACTGCGCCCACTTTTAGGCGTCTTTGCTAGGTCGCCTGTCGATTTTTTAAAGGAGAAGGCTTAATCCAAAATGTTGACGCTTTTTGTGTGAAAAGTCCCAAAATGTTGATGAGGTTTCACGAAGAGTCCAAATCAAAATATCCGTTTCAATCGCACAGGACCCCAGTTGTTGAAATTGATTGGATAATAACAACCGGCGGGCAGGCGGACGGACCGGCGGGCGGGCGGACCGGCGGGCGGGCGGACCGGCGGGCGGGCGGACCGGCGGGCGGGCGGACCGGCGGGCGGGCGGACCGGCGGGCGGGCGGACCGGCGCGGCGGGCGGGCGGACCGGCGCGGCGGGCGGGCGGACCGGCGGGCGGACCGGCGGGCGGACCGGCGGGCGGGTGGACCGGCGGGTGGGCGGGCGGGTGGACCGGCGGGTGGGCGGGCGGGCGGGTGGACCGGCGGGTGGGCGGGCGGGTGGACCGGCAGGCGGGTGGGTGGGCGGGTGGACCGGCGGGCGGGCCGGCGGGCGGGCCGGCGGGCGGACCGGCGGGCGGACCGGCGGGCGGACCGGCGGGCGGACCGGCGGGCGGACCGGCGGGCGGACCGGCGGGCGGACCGGCGGGCGGACCGGCGGGCGGACCGGCGGGCGGACCGGCGGGCGGACCGGCGGGCGGACCGGCGGGCGGACCGGCGGGCGGACCGGCGGGCGGACCGGCGGGCGGACCGGCGGGCGGGCGGAACGGTGGGCGGACGGGCGGGCGGACCGGCGGGCGGAACGGTGGGCGGACCGGTGGGCGGACCGGCGAGGGGGTGGGCGGGCGGGCGGACCGGCGGGCGGGCGGGCGGACCGGTGGGCGGACCGGTGGGCGGACCGGCGGGAGAACCGGCGGGTGGGCGGGCGGACGGGCTAACGTTTAGCCATCAATCGATTTTTCGGTATCAAAGAACCACATAACATGGATTTTGACTTCAAAAGATAAAGATTTTTTTAAGATTTAGGAATAATTTACTACCTATAGGAACAACATTAATCAATTTTTTTCTTATCAGGTCCAAAACACATTTTTCTACCGAAAAATCGTCGTTTTCCCCACACGCAGCATTCCAATACTTTCCTCTAATTACGTAATCATAGTAATGGGAGAAAGTGAAAAAATAAGTAATGTTAAAACTGTTACTTTTGCACTAATTGCCATCCGTCCAACATCCGTCGCCAAGGTTTGTGCGTCGGATCTGAGCCAGACCAAACTCCATCCTTTTTCGCACCATTGCGGCCTTGGGCCCGGAATAAGCGATGCCCGACATAACGTGGCACGGTGGTTAGAAAGATGCATAAAGCGGACAAAATGCATGTTTTCGAAACTGTGCAACTTACATGATTCAAGCACGTACGTAACAGTACAATGTTTATTTAACGTCAAAAAGCAGAGAAAGCTGTACCGTACTATGAGGAAATGAGCAATCAGTGCCCGGTTTCTAAAGCTCTGTGATCTACCGTATGAAGTTTATGAATACAGGTAGCAACGGGCGTTTCTGACAAGAACTTGTATGAAAATACTTGCTCTCGTGGAATAAAAACTCCCGTGCAAAGGCAAATCAGGTGCAGATTTTGGCCATTATCCTTTATCATGTCCTTCGTGACGGAATCAACTTACTGCCGCGAGAGCATGTATAACGTATATTTGAAAAACTACATTCTCCACACACCTTAATACTAGTGGTACTCCCAAAGCACATACTTTCTCGCATTCTCCCTAAACGCTCTCCAATATTTAACGACTACATAAACCAGCAAATATTTTCCGCTCCGAGACGCAATTCCAAATCCACAGATTTAACTTGCTAACATTCGTGTCACTACGCCACATACTCCTTCCGAGTAAAATATAACAACAAATAATTCAGGACAAAGTATATATTCAGGACAAAGTAAAAATATTCCACCGTAATTACATTTTTTTCCCTTCCCATTCATATTCAAAAGTCAAATTCAACACGGAGTGCTACCAAAGAACTTATATTTTTGAATTATTTAAAATGCTCCGAAATAATATACATCTACATAAAACAGCAAAAGTGTTTTCAACGAGCAAGTTATTTTTCCATTCCGACACAGGAACACAGTTCCTCAGAGTTCGTGTGCTGGCGCTGGTACCACTACCCCACACAAGCGCAGGGTGCTGGAACGATCGGTTTCCGGCGCACGATTTACATAACATTCACTTCTTACGAAGTATTTGTAAGGCGAGAAAGTAATAATAATTTCGGAATCGTTAGGAATTTGTAAGCTGATCGCATGGGTTCTGGTTAAATTGTATTTCAATTTAATGTTGGAATACTCATAATTTTACTGAAATCAATTCATACCAATGCACACAAAACAACGATTGATTTAATATGACATACGTTTCAGAAATCGAAGAGTTGAAAAATGTTTAAACAATGTAAACCAAGTAATTACCGAAAGTAGGACTAAGGCCACATTTTTTATCGTCCCTCATTACATAAGTAAAGAAAATTTAAAGAAAAAATTTGGAGCGGTTTTTGACACTTTTTTTGTAAATTTGAAGCGCAATTTACGCAAAAACTACTCTTTTTTTCTAAAAAAAATACTGCATGACCTTTTTTAAAGTGATAATTTTGAACAACCGACCACCTACCATCACCATCGTGTCATCTTCATAGATACCATAACGTTAAATCCAATAGTATGAAATGAGCAAGTTGGAAAATGTAGCTCCATACTTTGATATCAGAACATCACTCTCTGCAGTAAAAGCTGAATATGAACTATGGTGTAAAATAGCTTCCACCATAGATGCTAACCTCGAGGTGCTGAAAGTCTTAGAGAACTGCGATCCAGTATATTTACGTACTATTAGATGCTTACTATCTTAGCTACATTGCCAGTACCCAGAGGCGTATCTAGGGTATGGCAGACATGGCTCGTGCCATGGGAGCCACTCACAAGGGGCGCTATTTAGCTTTCGACATTTACGAAAAAAAAGTTAAATTATTATTCAGTTATGGAATTAAACTTTACACAACAGATGAAATAAAATCAACTTTTAGTATTAAATGCGATAATAGTATAAATTGCGTACAAAATAAAACAATATCGATACTTAATAAAGCAATATCGATGAATTGCGTCATCCTCTTTACCATGCTGCACATTTCGCCTGTGCAATCTGAGGAAGTTTGGGAGATGTCATTGCCTGTGTTGGTAGGCGTGTCATTGCCTGAATCGATAGTAGTGTTAGAAATGGCCCTCAGACGTTTTGACAGGTCGTGAACCAGGACCAGACTCACTCCACTCAATCCACAGAAACCCCACAGTAACATGTGATGTGTGACCAACCATTGCTTTCCAAACTTGCGCGTCTTTCACCATGCAGCAATGAATAAAATGTGTACGAGTATACTTATAATTGTTCAACATTTAGCACTAAATTATTTGAGGTTTTTTTTCATTGAGTAGGTTTTACAGCGCTATTAGTGGGATGAAGTGCTAGAGTTTATCTGGCATTACTGTCTTTCTCATATTTTTGTTAGTTAATTGTGATGCGCGAGCGCGAGTGCTTCACACAATACACAATTCAGTGAGAAGAACTTCGTGAAATTTAGTTGCTAATTCCGGTTGTCGGGTAGGTAAGTCAACAATTTGTATTTAGTAGTGTTTATTATTATGAATGTTTGGAAGACATTTGGCGCGTCCTTAAAATAAAACTGTTTTAACTTCACTTTTACGGAAAAATGAGTCATCGATTTGGTTGGATATGTCAAAAGTATTTTTATCTGCTGCATCGGATGTCAGATTGTTTTATCTTTGACGTATGTACATTGTAATTAGTTCTGTCGACACATTCCTATTTTTTAAAAGAAAAGGTTCTATCTGCAATAATCTTGGTGGCAACGTCTTTCCAAGATATTACTATTGACTAATACTCCTTCTAAAGTATCATTTAAGACTGGCAAATCTTTTTAAAAATATGAAATGCCAAATGTAATACAGTTCAACAGACTTCCACAATTAAAATACTAGTGGAAAATATTGCTTTCATTGGGAATGTAAGAAAGTTTGCCAGTAGTATCTTGTAGAAGTTTCATAGCATGTAACTTGCAAAACAAATCATTGTGTGAGAGTGACACAGAGAAGTGTCTTGAAAATTTCGCTATTCAAATTCTAACTATTGCTGTTTCCGTTGCAAGTTGTGAGAGATCTTTCAGCAAGTTAAAATTGATAGTCCTATTTAAGAGCTTCAATGGGAGAAGAGAGATTGTGTGATCTTGCTCTATTGAGTATAGAAAGAGAAGAAGCTGAGACAATTTACTTTGATTGTCCTTGATGAATTTGCATCAGTGAAAACAAGGAAAGCGCACTTCTAGACCACACACAAATTGTAATGTTTTCGGATTTATGAATATCATTGTTGTTTTGTAATGGGTAATCTGAGTGCCATTATAAGTCATCACTAAACTAGTGCTACAGAACGGCACAGACTTTCTCGTATTAGTTTGCTATTTTCTTTGGTCTGGGCTAGCTATTCGGAGTTGCCACATACTCTTACCAGTTGCCATCTGTCGCTGCCCAAAGTACATTTTTTTGAAATTTTCTCAATTTCGTCGGCTTCCTAATAGTATAACCGAAATATTACTTTAAAAATACGGAAGAGGAGTAAATGGCAATTTTCAATGTTAAATTTGAAGCCATCTTTACGCAAATGGCTTTTAAGCGTTACTATTACAGCACAGTTTGATGGTGTTTGTCTCAGAACTTTGCTATATACGTACGTATACGAGAAAGCAAAAGATGCTTTTAGAAATGTGTTTCGACTGTCAACAATGGAGATCAGTATTAACTGTACAAATAGTACAAATAACGAGAAATAAATGAGAAAGGAAGGATGATAACAAGACAGGAGAAAATAGTCTGAATTTTAATAATGGATTAGCAATGGACACGTGAGAAATTTCTGTTAAGATAATTAGAATTGAAGAATTATAAGGAGACCAGACATCAAGGAGTAAAGAGAGTGAGGTGCAAATAGGTGATTATCCAATCAGGAGAAGCATGGACAGTAGACAAGGAGGAGAAAGGCGCAAGATAAGCAACATGGATTGAATTCGAGACGATACCGCGCATCTGGAAGACAAGTGAACGGCGCAGATTACAACGGCAGGGACAGAACAGCTTGGACTTTGGGCGCGAGCAGATGGGTTATAACGCACTAATGGAGACAGAACAGCGTAGAGTTTGGTCGTCAGCAGGATTCCTTACGTAACACATCGTCACTGTAATTCCGCATGGACGGTTCTGTCGACCTACAAAAATAAATTTTCTGTAGCTTGCAACAATCCCTCTCAGGTCTGATAGCATAAATAAACAAGGAAATTGTTGTGCATTAAAAGGAGAGAGTAGCGGAGGATATCTCAGATGAAAATACGGGTTATCATGTATTAAATAAATTAGAGAATAGTTGGGATGAATAGAATGAAAATAAGTAAAAATATTACTAAAACCAATGTTCAGAGGAGATTCATTGCAGCGTGTGTATAAGTAATTAAGTATTCTAATAAAGAGTTGTCATTTTAGTTTATACAGTCATTTTCATAAATTTATTTTTGTAAATGTTCATACGTTGATAATATATTTTTAAAAAGTAACATTTTCGTCATTTCATTTTTACAACGAATGTGAATATATATTAATAAACATGAATTGTTAATTTCTCTTTATTATCTCAATTCCTAAAATTAAAAAAAAGTAAGTTAAAGACAGCAAATTATTTTAGAGATAACTTTTTTATGAAGCGTTTTGAAATTAATCAGAATCTTGACATTACTGCACACCCCCTAAAACAAATAACAACCCTAATTTGAAGCATCCTGACACGGGCGCAAATTCCATGCTTGCCATGGCCGCCTGAATACCTAGATACGCCTCTGCCAGTAACAACTGCTAGAGTGGAGAGGCCATTTTCGACAATGAAGAGAGTAAAAAGTTTTATAGGTAGTGTAATGCGTGATAACAGACTCAATGCACGAGCCATTATTTCAATTCACAGGGATATCACTGTGGACAAAATGATTGACATTATGGCTGGAAAGAAGATCAGAAAATTGCTTTTGTAGTTGATGCCTCCTGTAGTTTCGATTATTGGAATAGAAATATAGAATAATAAATTAAATATTGTGTTTAAACTTTCGAAATAATGTTATGTGGAAATAATGTTTAAATATGTTTAAAATCATGTTGTTGTTTTATTTTTTGAGGGCATATCTTTTAAACAAACCCGATAAAGATATTATAATAAATCTCGTATAATCTATTTTTTAAATTTTGGAAGCCCCTCCCGAGAAATAAATACATCCCGCGCCGCCCGCTCGGCCGATCCTGCGCGACCCTGCCTCGCGACACACGGCAACATCCAGCAACAATGAAGCGCAGGTGGATTGGAAACTGCATTTAACTGAGGCGCCATCTTGAATTGCAGCACCATCCAGGGAAGAGTTACAACAAAGACGTGAACTGCATAAAAATCTTCATCATGAGAAACCCCAAGATATGGAGATGGCCGAAATATGGTGTCGGAATTTATTGATCTCGGACAAACCAACATCCATCAAACATTGAGAGAGAGAGAGAAAGAGAGACAGAAAGAGAGAGAAAGAGAGAGAGAAAGCGAGAGAAAGAACGAAAGAGCAAGAGAGAGAGAGAAAGAGAGAGAGAACGCGAGAGAAAGAACGAAAGAGCAAGAGAGAGAGAAAGCGAGAGAAAAAACGAAAGAGCAAGAGAGAGAGAGAAGTGTACGGTTCAGTTCGTTTTATGTGACGGGCCTCATCAGACCCGCTCTTCCGTCTGACCACGTAAACTTTGCTACGCTCATTTCTCCACCTTGCAGAATAAGGTGTCTCTCGGGCGACGAAACAGGCGAATTGGATTTAGCTAAGAGGTTTCTTTTAGGCTTGAGGACATGCAGTAAATCTACAACATGGGACAGTCGGCTTCACTTCCCCTTCCCTCCGAAGGAAGGCTTAAGAAGCGGTTTTTCGCCCGTAAAAATCCATGGCTCCGACTGGTATTGAACATACAAACTTGGATACACGATACGTGGATACAGCCCGATACGCTAACCGTTATACCACCGAAACAAGAGACAGATATAATACAATATGTATAACAGTGTAGAAAAGGATGATGAAAATGGTATCCCGAAGCATGTTCAAAGTTTTGGTCATGAAATGGATTGAATGCATTTAGATATTTTACACCATGAACCAAATTGGCACAAAAGGTTAATATCAGAAATGTTATTTATCAAAAAACATAAATCAATTTTGAAACATCAAAAAGAGTATTCTAATTTCAATAACATCCATGGCAAAATAATTAATATTTTATAAAACTCCTTTGCTCCTCTACATGGTTGGTGGTAAATTTTTCATTAATTCATCTTATCTGAAAATTAACTCCCCAGCTTCTGTTGTTTTGCTTTGTATTTTTTATAACTCTCTTTTAAATTTTCATACTTCAATTCCGAAATTCTCAATAATCTCTTATCTTTCGTACATGATATTTTAATTCTGCCTTAAATTGTCAATGAATGAAATCATCTAGTCACTAAGTTGTTGGTACCACTAGTCTACTGTATCATTTCCGCCAACTTGCCATGGAAAGCAATGATGGTTCTTTCAAATCAATGAAGTTAAAAATATTATCTTTAAACATGTACAACGCCCCGAATTAGAAATTATTTGCAACAAAGTGAATCATACTGATATATGATAGATTACAGTTTTCCGAAATGTGAATCTTTATGTCTATGGCTAAATATTCAACACGGCTGACATAACCTAAAATGTTTACAAGTAATCTGCTATTAACATATTTATTGTTAACATATATTTTGCATTTGTAAAATTGTAAACATATAAATCAGCCTTATAAATATTCCACAAAATCGTAACAATATAATTTGTAATCAAGCTAGTAAAAATATAGTTTCAGATAATGAAGAGAATCACACAAAAGATATGCAAACGTCTATCGTTAAATGTAGAATTTTTTGCGTTGACTGAAATCATCCCCCTTTTTTGATTGTATTTATCCAGTGATCCTTAAACTTTTATCATACAATTTATTTACTATTAGAAAAATGATAAAGAAATGATGTTTCATGAATGTATGAGCTCCAATTTAGAATTATGAAGCTTCAAATGAACTTTACATGTTGTTCTATACTTAAAAAAGTAAAGAAGGAAAAATCGTGGTTGTTTTACGGCCCGTTCTTTAAAGTACTGCTCGGGCATTGATCGATCAGAGCAGCCGGTCTGTGTAATTACCTTACCACGCAGTGGTGGACATCGACCCAATACTTGTTTAGTTTACGTATGAAGGTGGCAGAATAACTACTTTTTTGGACGTCGCCACCAAATAATCCTCGAAATTCATGCATGCTTTAATGTACAGAAGGAAGCAATTACGACAGGGACAAACAACTAGTACTACTGTGTTGAAAGCACATGTCCGAACATCTAGTAAATAACTCGTTTGGTAGTTAGCGAAGTTGGCACAACTCGAAAAACACGAATTTTGATTTATGGCCGTTATTTTATAACATTTTATTATAATTATTTTCAACAGACCTCCTACAAAAGCATTTGGAAGTGCTTAATTCATTTTCCACAAATTTTATTAACCGGGTGATAGCTGTATTTCAAGCGGTGGTAATAACACTTCGTTGCGTGTAGTGAGTACAAAAAGTGTGTGATGGATACTTCATTGTTTAATTGTTAATGTTTTTGTTGCTCTTGCTGCCGGTAAAGGACGTACATAAGAATCTCTGACAGCTTTCTGGATGAGTGTTCTATATTTTTCTGACAAAGAATACAGAGCAAAATTTACTAAAACCTTCTTTCGGTTCATGCACTATTGAGGAAAAACTGGAAATTACGAGACTCGGAATGCCTACTCCAAGGTTTCAAAATTTAATTTAAATGGTAAAAACAGAAAAATGAAAATTCAGCCGAAAATTCAAAATGATTTTTACAACAAATACAAGTGGTTATGTGGGTGTGATTCGAAGATAGCTTTGTTTTTGCTTTCTTTGTATATTGTTTGGAGGTGAAGATAGGTGAACAAAAACTGGATTTAAAGATTTAAACCACTTAATCGATTGAAAAAACATAAAGATTCTGAAACTTATGTAAAAAACAGTTTACAGTTAGCGTTACTAGGAATAACCGATATAGCAAAACAATTAGGTAATGAATACAAGAGAAATATTGCAATTCAAAATGAACAAGTGAAACAAAATAGATATGTATTGAGCACAATAATTAACTGTACTCGTTTCTGTGGTGCTTTTGAATTATCATTAAGAGGCCACAATGAACTAAAGAATCCACAAATCTAGGAGTTTTTACAGGATTAATTGATTTCACTGCAGAACTAGGCGTTGGATTAAAGAAACATCTGGAAACAGCGACAGTATTTCTCGGGATTTCTAAAACGATTGATTGATTGATGTTTCCGGGCGTGCCAACTACTTTTTATGTGAGGATTAACTATACACCTTTGCCTAGTAGAAGCTGCAATAAAATCATCCCCCCATGTCCCCCATTAATTTTTGCAGTGGTTTATATTCTAAGATGCAACTTTTCAATCTTTCGGACAAAGGGTCATTTTCGTTCTTTCCTTGGCATATTCCACACAAATGGTAATGAAAATTACCAGATTGGATTTATATAATATTTTGAAGGAATTAAAAGGAGAAAAAATTTAAGAAAAAGCTTCTTTGATGGAAGAAAGACTCGTGCAGTTGACTTTATGTCCCACAGAAGACAGGGCAATTTTAACTCGTTCCTTGAGATTATTCAAGAGCAGTTTTATGGAAAAGTGGAAAGCTGCTAATTACACTGATACAAGATTTTTTCAAAACAACAAAGAGTGGCTTAACGACGCGTACCGGTGTAACGACGCGTACCACAGCCACCAGTAAAAGACCTTGACACCACTGCTTTAAGACATAAATATACCCAAAAAGTGTTACATTCACCCCTGCCCAAATGTGAATGTTTCTGAACTCCGTGATTGACCAACCTTGTCCAAAAGCATGCAAACATTCGCCTTGACACATAACTCCAACCACTGAAACATTTTTAACGAATCTCGTTTTCCTGACGCCAGATTTTTTTTTTTTTTTGGTCCGCTTTTTGGCCCCGCTCCAGCCCATCGCGCGCCGGTTACCTGTTTGGCGGGCGGCTCCCCGGCCGCCGGCCGGCGCGCAATGTGCTGGTGGAGGCCGGAGCGCTGGGCGCTGGCGCGCCCGCCGCCGAGGACGCCGCGGGCGCAGCCGCCTCCGCGCGCGCGACCACGCGTCCCGCGCCTCTCCCGCCGCGCTGCAAAAGGGCGCGCCGCATTGGAGCCAGCCACAGGGCGGGGGCGGGGCACAGGAAAGGGAAGGGAGCATTTGCTTCTTTGCCATTGGATTGTCAAATACAAAAATTTGCTTTTATGTTGCAGGGAAAACGAAATCTCTTTTTTAGTTCAAAGCTTTCAGGAATTGACTGAGAGTTTTTAATGTACGTGACTTTCAATGCGACACGTTCTCCTGTGGCCAGCGAGGAGTTCCTCCCTTGAACTGACATCTAGAGATGTTCCTTGCAACTACATTAATACGTCCTCACTTCGAACTCGAGTCAAGTCACAAACCGCCAAGACCATGGATGTAAACACACGCTGCAAAAAAGCGCGCCGCATTGGAGCCAGCCACAGGGCGGGCCGGGGGCAGAGGGAAGGGAAGGGAGCGTTTGCTTCTTTTCCATTGGATTGTCAAATAAAACGTTTGCTTTTATGTTGCAGGGAAAACGCGATTTCATTTTTAGTTCAAAGCTTTCAGGAATTGACTGCAAGTTTTAATGAACGTGGCTTTTAATGGGACCCCAAAACGACACAGTTCTCCTATGGCCAGCGAGGAGTTCGTCCCTTGAACTGCCATCTACAGATGTTTCTTGCAACTACATTAATGCGTCTTCCCTTCGCACTCGAGTAAAGTCACAATCCGCCAAGAGCCTGGGCGTAAACATATGCCACGCCACGCTGCAAAAGAGCGCGTTACATTGGAGCCAGCCAAAGCCTCCAGAAGGCGGTGACGGGGGCATAGGGAAGGGAAGGGTGTATTTCTTCTTTTCATGGAATTGTTAAATAAAAGGTTTGCTTTTATGTTGCAAGGAAAACGCAATTTTGTTTAGTTCAAAGCTATGAGGCACTGATTGAGAGTTTTAATGTACGCGGCTTTTAATGGGACCCCAAAACGACACAATTTTCCATTTGTGATCTCCATGAGCTGCCACTGTCACGGAGATCACAATAGGCCGTATATATCCGTATACTTGTCCAACGACACTTACGATAGACGTCACATGGGTCTGAGATGAAATCATGTGATTGGGGCCAAGTGTGGACATGACTATGGTGTCGCTAGATAGTCGTGAGACTTTGCCGAACGACAATAAAACGAATTATCGCGCTTCAATATCTAAAAGCAGTCGCCTGACAATATTTACGAACTGTAGTTCCATAATGCCAACGGATTGCCGCCCGATGTTTGGGGACCTACAACTCGTAAATATCTACGATCTGTTGCTAAACAACTATGTGACTATGTATGGTACTCTAGTGTACACTTGGTGTAATGCCACGATTCTCACGGAATGTTGGAGACCAAGAACAAAGAACACGTCTTTATCGGGCAATTATGACTTGAAGTCCGTTGCGGTTTATTATTTGCTCACTTAAAAATAAAAGTACAGTTCGGCCCTCCTCTCCATTTGTTATAATATTTTAAATACTGTGAATTTTTAATACGGAGCGCCGTTTCTGAGTGGTTGTTCCAGCAGCTTACCTGAGTTTACCTATGCGCCCAGGTCAGCAAACTGTGTCCTAGGCCAGGGGTTCCCAACGGGGTCGGTATCGATTGCCTCGGGGAAATGAAATTTTGAAGGGGGCCAATGATGATGAAGGGATCAACTGGGGGTCTATAGACGAATATGAACCGACGATTGAAAGGTGAAATCAAGATCCCATTGATTTAAAAAGACATTAAATGAACTTTATAATTAATTATTTTCTGATACAGGGCAATAAAACACATAATAAAAAACCCTTCCCTTCTTTATAATCCTTCTTCATCCTTGTAATAAGAAACGTAGCTAGGCTGGTGTAATCGGTGCACAGCACAGGCCCCCCGAATAAGAGGCTTAAGGACCCCCGGCAGACAGATATCGTTAAACAATAAAAATATTGCACCCATGCTTATTTTATCCATTGCACCAACCATGTTATCAATTAAATTTAAAACTCTTAATTTCATTTTTATTACAGATAGGGGCTGCTTAGGATGTTTAGAAACTCAACAAATTATATAGATGTATTCACAACGACATGCTATCCCGGAAGAAAATTCCCCGCAATACGCACTGAAGAACGTCCGGCCAGTTAAAAATCGCTCAACATTCTGCCAGTTAAAAAAACGCGAAACCATTGTACAACAATGAAGATAAGGAACTCAGCTTCTCACATATGGATGTGTTACAATCAATATTAAAAATCAAAATATTTACTAAAATATTGGTGTACAAAAAACTCTAATCGTTACGACATTTATGAACAATTCTTCGTTACGATTATGTATGATATAGAGTAGAGCCGAGCAAAAACGCATTCTATTATCGATCGGTCTCGGTAGCTTTGTTTTCCGCAGTCTCGGAGCCTCGAAGGTCGCGTGCGCGCTCCTTATCTGCCTGTTGAAATCTACACGTAGGTGTCCCTCAAGAATCGAAACTATCGGAACCGCTCCATTCTCGGCTATTCTCGTCAGTATCGGCCAGTATCCGCGGTCTCGGCAGAAGTGGCCTCCGCCGAGCGCTCGGCATAGGTTGGGCGGCTCGGCAGTTCGACGCAACTGCCAGATGTAAGGTCGTCACGTATTGTGAACGCTGAACTCTTTCGTTTATTTGTAAATGTTTAATTATAATGGCAGTAAAATACAATTTCAATTTATCTATTAATTGATTCAAAATGAATAATCACTCGGTTCATAGCAAATAATTTTAGAGAGAAAATAATACATTTTTTAAATAATTAAAAGCAAAATAAGTGTGCAAAAAAGTAATTTAAAATCAACTTTTTAGCAATATCAATAAAATATAATAAAAATAAATAAACTAAAATTATTACACAATATTGAAATCAAGATTATTAATTGGGATCTCAAATAATGTAAACGGACCTTCAGTTTATTTTCAAGTAAGCAAAAAAATACTGATAAAAGTTCACATTCCAGAATTACATAAGAAAGCACAAAAATATGTGTTAAGGGAAAAATAATTCATTTCATGCCTATTGTTATGTCATTTAAGTATCTTACAAATTCGAATGTAAGACATATTTATTAAACACAACATTTGGTATTAATTTCGTCTTCTACATGATAAACACGGATATGCGAAACAAAATTGAGAGGGTACTGTTCTTCCCTGCGTGAAAACGTCCTTTCGTCACTGGACACAATTTATTGTTTAACAGTTGATGTAAGTCGCCATGGCCTCTGAATTGGGTGAAACAATTGGCGACCAAATAACGGTGCCCACCTATTCAACTCCTTGCCGTAATGCCACACATGGGTAGAGGTTTCAGAAATTCGAAATACATAATTAATTATAATATACTACATTTATACACCAAATAAAATGAGGGAAAATTAATAAATTTAAACAATTTTTGCGTCATAGGAAAATGCTGTAATTTAGTATAAGCCACGAAATGATAAAAATAAATGTTTTAATTGACTTTAATTCTATCACTGGCATACGAAAGAGACCTAACGCGTAATTCTTTCAATTACCCATCGGTCACCTACGATAATCTGCTTCTTTTCTTTGTGTAAAGAATTAAGAAGAAAGAAAGCTTATGGTATCTAAAGATACAGAATGTCAAATTTAAAAACAAATCACATCCTCGGTCTAGATCCAGATAAAAAAATTGAGTTTCGGTGCCAAAGGTCTGGGATTAGTGAAAGTGGAAATGATTTAAACATTCATTTTTAAACAAACTAGAAGAAAATAGAAATACATTTCAACAAAAAGCTTAGAAAATTACATATGCCTTAAAATATATTTACGTGAAAATAGGCGTAATAAATATTCATCATAATTGTTATTTTTTCATTATTTTATTATAAATATATGTCAAAAGCCTAATGCTGCCTACAAAAAATATAGGTGCCGCTAGATTGCTTCTGCATTGGTCAACGTACAAATCTCACAAATCGCAAAAATATTTTGCCTTATTCAACAAGACATATCGCCAGACTGCCTCGAGTTTGAGCTATACTAAATGGTGGCGAGAGCTCCGATGACGCCTCCAGCATTTATTCGGTCTGCGCACACCGATAACAGGCCAGGTTTTGGTATCGTTCGTTCTCGATAATGGTAGTTCCGGAAACTGGCATTCTCAGACACAGCAGTATCGGCGCGCCTGCTACCGCCGCCGAGAACGAACGGAACTGACGGCGTTTTTGTCCGGCTCTAATGTAGAGAATAACCTCATTTAGGGATCAATCAAGCCAACCATTTTTTAAAAGGGGTCAATGAACAAAAAAAGTGTGAATCCTTGAATTAATTTAATGAAAACAAAATTTTAACAACAATGGCACGTGACAAAGCAGTAACACAAAAACATAAAAATGTTAATACATCAAGCGCTATACTCCAAGCTTTCTCTTCAGTTTTACTGAAAACTGCATTGATAATGGAGATTCACTAGGCAGCCTTCTGTAGGGGGTTTTAAATGATAGGGTATGGTAGCCAAATCCTGTCCACTTAACCGCCAAGTAGCCACTTCCCGCTGCGAAAGTGGGGACAGTTGGAAACGAGGAGAACAAAACTGATTATGCTATGTGAGGACGTCTCGTGACACGTTGGCAACAGTGAACGTGATGCGCATGTGCGGGAGCGTGACAAGCTTCAGGCTCATGGCGGTTTTCCGGGGTCAGTCTGCTGTAGAGATGGAAGATTATTAAATAATAATCGATTAATTCTAATTGATTATTTTTATTAGATTAATACGCATAGATTAAACGTTCCGAATTAATCGATTAATATTATATAACCGATTAATTTTTATATGTTTTAAATAATACGTAAAATCGTTGATTTTTAATTTGAAAATTAATTAATCGTTTAGTAACTTAACTTATTTAAAGAAAACCTATCACGATTTTGCGAATTATTCTCAATTTTCTGCCTTATTAAATTTTATTTATTAAACTTTATGTGTTTAAGTAAAATGAAGTTGTCTGTCTATTTTCCCTGTTGATTTTTGGCATTTTTTACAAACACGGCACGATTTATTTAATAATATTGGTTTATTCTTTATTTAAATAATATTCATTCCACACACGTACTCAAGAGACAAACGACGGTATTTCAGTTTAAAATAAAAATGGTCGTAGAATTTCTAGAAAGAGTAAAACTTGTAATCTAACGATGTACCTGGTTGAGGACGATTCTAGGAAAACCGGTAATTCTCTCTCTTTCATATTTCGTACCGAATATAACACCATCACTGAAATATTAGAACATACATCATGACTTTTCATTTTATTAGTTTTACTAGAAAAGGTTACGGCGCTGGCGTCATCACGTGACCACGAAATGTCAATCACATTGTAATTTTATTAGGACCTTAACATGAGGTTAATCGCATAAGTTTGTTTCTATTATGTTTTGCAGTTGGAGAGAGATAAAACAGACGAGGAATTCCGTTGCTGAAATTCAAAAATAGAGATATACTTTAACATTTTGCTCGTCTTGAACATTAATATGTGAATTGAAATAATCGAGGTAAAAATCGGAAAAATAACTCCATTAATCGGTGTAAAAATAATCAATTTCAATTTTTCGATTAATCACATAAAATAATCGATTGCTGCACTAATTGCGATTAAATATTATTATTATTATTATTATTATTATTATTATTATTATTATTAAATCGTCCATCCCTAGCCTGGTGCTACGTGTCCTCCGTACAAGCTACCTTGTAACGAGTTACTGTGGTCTTGTTAGTATCCCTAATATCGCTTCAATATTTATTAATGTTCGAATTATGTAATTATTTAAAAATATATATATAATATATTATTGATAAAAAATATTATATAATAGATTATTAAATATAAATTAATATTAAATATTTTTAAAAATAACAAATATTTATATAATAACAATTTATAAAAATTATTTATAATTATTTAATATTTCAACAATAATCTGATATGGTATCATATTTACAGTACATAAATAACATACAATAAAACAAATATGTTTATTATTTAACAAAAATCAACGATGGCCCCCCAAAATGATCGGCTGGATCCGCCCATGCTAATAATACCCCATGTATTATTAGTATCCCTAAAACGTGGTATCAAGGGTGTAAACATATGCTGATTGAAAGAAGCCACGAGATTGCGGTCGGTCTGAATTCAATATTGCCCACAAAAGTTATTCAGCCTAATTTAACACGGCGACCACAAAGAGACATTGTGCTGCCGCACCTGTTCCGGTTAACGTGAGTGTCCAGTGTCCCTTACACTTCCACAAGCCAGAGTCCTGAACAACGTGGTGCCAGAGGTTTGAAATATTTATCTTGGTATCCGCACAGGAGAAAATCCGACAAGGAGACAATAGACTTGCTATGCTACACGATGGGCGAGCACTCAGACGTATTGGCACGAGCGATAGCAGACAGGCGCAGCCACATGCGACAGCGTGAAAAACGAGTCGGATAATTATTTTGCGCCGAATGTGTTATTTTTGAACGACAAATGTTCAGTTGGCGAGTTTAGAAGTCAGACGAGAATGTATACCCTCGCTGCTCTCACAGACTGAGCGACGTGACTATGGCTCATTGAAAAGCGAACTCATTCGGGACCGAATTGTACTCAGCCTGTGCGACGGGAGAACATCGGAACGTGGAGAGTGGAAATCTGACCTCATCCAGGCGCCAGGAGGAAATTCGAAACAAATCAAACAAGCTAATGACGGGAAGCAAACCTGAAATTGTGGAGGTGTGTAATGTAAGCTGCACATCACCATGGAATCCAAAGCACAAGATCGACGCCTCAGGTTCGTGCGCCACAGTCAGTCTCCAGCCCAAGACTAAAGGCCCATTCACAATACTCTCGCATAAGCATAACACGCAAAGACTGTAAGTTAAAAGCTTGCAAGCTTCAAGCTTCAGTGCTTATGTTTATGTAAGAAATTAGAAATGAACCAATCACAGCACGTTTAACTCAAAATCGAGTATCGAGATAGGATCGAAGTCGATAGATCGAACAAAAGATTGGTTTTCCAAATTGCTTGGTTGATTTTCAACGGTTTTCTGTGTTATTTTGTAGCGTACGATCTTTTTGTAATTTAGTTTTGTTGTAGTATTCATAGTAGTATCATTTAATTTTATTTTTTATTGAAATAAAAATACCTAACCTAATCCAACACATAGCCGCAAGGCCGAGACGTCGCTGGTAGGTCTTGGCTCCTAAAGAGCTTAAATGATCACAGGTGTTGTCATTGCCAACATTGTTGGCAATGACAACACCTGTGATCATTTAATTTTAAATGCCAACGACATTTCACCACTAAACCAATATCCTAAAGAGCTGTTGTGTACGTACCAGTTTATGTATGTGTATAGTATGTATGTATGTATGTATGTATGTATGTAAAATATAAATTTTCTCATCCAACCAATTGTAACTAGAATGACCCCCCAGACAATAGAAAATCTTTGCTTACGTTTATGTTGGACATTGTGAATACTTCAGTTAATCACTTTTGTTAAAGTTTTTGTCTATGCGTTATGATTATGTTTAAGTTGGCATTGGGAAGTAAAGCCGGCTGTCCCATGTTAGTAGATTTACTGCATGTAAAAGATCCCCAGAACCCACGCTCTCTGGGAGGAGCTCTGGCAGGCGCTCGTCGGGAGGAGCTCTGGCAGGCGAGCCCCGGCGCAAGACGAACATGCGAAAGAAATTGGGACAGTGGCTTCCATTTTCTTCCTCATCCATCCCTCCTCTCAGCCACCCTCTACCCCATCCACCCACTCCTCCCGCCACGCTCCCCATCAAACCTCTCCCCAGTCCATCCTCCTACCTCATCACATCCACCATTTCTTGTCCAGCACCCTCTCTCCCTTCGCCACCCCGTTCCTCAACCCACCCTCTCCCCCATTCAATGCGGCCCAATGGGACTTCCCCGGTCACTACACCCTCTGCACGGCCCGATCATCAATAATCATCTCCTCCAATCCGGACTGTGCCAAATCCAAAACCTGTATGTAACCTTAACAGTCAGGTAACACCCCGAAATGACAGCGATTTAACGTGCTGTGGTGTCAAAGTGTGGAATGCAATTATGAGCGTTTAGATTTCTTTGTTTGGAGTAGGTGATTTATCGACAATTACGTTTTATTCCCAGGCCTTTACATTCCTTATACATTTTCTTAGTAAACGAAATACATCGAAATAATGTTGGCATTTTTACCTTCGTAAATGCATACACTGTTCTATGAGAAAATTGCAACATCCAGAAGTAATGGTCTGAATGACTTAAAAATCTGTGGATGTGTAGAACAGTGATTAAATTTGCATAGAGTTGTGCTAACGGGGCAACGGGCCTACCAGCACTCTCTTTGTGACATGTAAGGTCAGTGTTACGCCACACTCAGGCGCTGTAGAGCCGTAAAACGACGTGGAAACGTGCAAGCAAGTACCGATATGCCTCGTCGACGCCAAAGAGCACAATATCAGCATCTGAATGAGCTCGAACGGGGCAGAATAATCGGTCTCCGGGAAGCGTTTTTGTCGTACCGTGACATTGAGCTTCGAACGGGGCGCGTTGCTACGATGATGATGCGTAAGTGCGACCAGTGGATAAAGGAGGGTCCGTACACAGTTACGACCCGGTACTGGACCGCACAAAGTGACCATAGCTAGAGTCCCTAGATACAGAGAGTCGCGCATTCCATTGTTCCACCGATCCCGCCATTTATGTCCAGTTGACAAGAGAATTAGAACTGTAAGGTATTCTCTGTGTTGAGAACCATGAATCTATCCCAAATCAATATTAATAATCTTAAACATCTCCATAATGTCACCAATTGTTATCAGATCTGTTCAACGTCTGAATTCTGCTTGATGGGACTATCGATTGAGAGGATATTAAATGGCGGCGGTTGCGCTACTCTCTGTATCGCGGGACTCTAACCATAGCGCGAGATGACTGCCATCTAGTCCGCGTGGTCTTAACCGGCAGAACGGCTTCGTCCACAGTATTGACTCGACACAGTACTGACTCGGAACACTACAATGCTTCCATTTGTGGTACAGCGATGGCAGTGTACGGGAGTGAGTCACATCTGCGTCGACGGTTCGCGCCGTCTGCTAAGGGTTGGACTGGTGGCACGCATACCACTGCGTCAGCCTCGGTTGAACAGAAACAACCAACGCCTCAGGCACCAATGGGCACATGAACATGTTCACTGGTACGCTGAGTGGCAAAATGTAGTGTTTCCGGTCGAGTCCCGCTTCAATTTGTTATACAGCGATGGCTGTGTACGTGTTCGACGCTACTGTGGTGATCGCAATCTGCCAGCCTCCATTGTTCTGCGCTATAGCGGACAAACGCCAAGTGTGATGGTTTGAGGCGCCATTGGCTACAATGAGCAATCTCACCTCATACGTATTGAGGGCAATCTGAACATCAACCGCTACATCAGGGAGGGTTTAGAACCCGAGGTACTGCGCCTCCTGCAAGCAGCTTCACATTCCATATTTCAGCAGGACAATGTCCGATCGCATAAGGCGAGGAATGTGCAAGCTTTCTGCGAAGAACGACGAGTACCACTGCTTTCCTGGCAAGCACGTTCGCTTTGCATGTTGCCCGTCCAACATATCTGAGATATGATCGGTCGGTAACTTGTTCGTTCTGGTCTTCCTGCAGCCACTGTCGATGCTTTGTGGTCAGGCATAGAAACCACGTGGTAATGTGTTCCCCAGCAGCATATCCAGGCTATCTTTGAATCCATGTCACAACGTCTAGAGGCTCCGATGGCAGCGCATAGCGGCTTCACACTGAGCTAAATACTCAAGGTCCAAATGCAGGTAAAGTTCTGAAATTCTAATCATTTGTATATTGTGATATTCCTAATCTCTGGAATAAAGTTTCATTATAATAGCATGTCTCCTCCTTTGTGTTGCTATTTTCACAAACACCAGTGTGTGTGTGTGTGTGTGTGTGTGTGTGTGTGTGTATTGCGAATAACGGCCATCTCGGACCACGATTCACGTTATTCTCCGAGGCCCAATCATATTTATCCCAGAGAAAGATAATTAGATATTAATAAGAGATAGTTATATTATTATTCAATGATGGCATTCGTGAACCGCTTTCGTTCACTAGGTGTCACAATATTAGTTTTCACCGGGTGAGTCATTCCGGGATTAAAAAGCACCGCCAGCTCTGCATAATGAAATCAACAGATGTTTATGTCACTCCCTGTTAATTTCCAATACGCGCAGAAGTTGAAAGAAAACTCCACAGCCTCTTACCATGTGAGAAATTTCAATGATTTCGTTTGATGCGCGAACTCGGAAAAGATTCGATAACAATGAAAGTTTGGATTTTCACTGAAAATTCAAATATTTGTTGCGTTATTATTCTATTGCAATAGATTATTATATATTGCGTTATCTATTCTCAAACTGTGCGTACCGACAATTCTCACACTCAGAGCGTCAGTATTTACGTCACAGCAAGGCTCCAATGATGTTGCCGCTCTCCATGACGTATTTGCTTTTCACGTTTGCATCAGGGAAGAACAGCTTTTTTGATATTCTTAGTAAAACTGCAGTATTCGTGAAGACTTTTTGTCAAAATATTCAATTTATTTCAGTGTTGCAGAGTCGAAATTATTTCATTGGTTATTGTTAAACATTGTACGTGCTACTTTTCGGAAAATCATCTTGTGCGGTTACTTCAGCAGCATTTTCCCTACTGGAACCACCATTAGTATTCGTTAAATAATTATTTAAACAATTTAAATAACATTTTTGGGTATTCGCGCGCTCTGCTGGTTTGTGCGGAGTGCGGCGTTCACTTGTCCATGAATTACTTACACCACCTTCTGAAAACGTAAGATACCAACCATGCACTTCATTCGCTGTTTCGCCTCGCTATTGTGCTCTTCGTGTGGTTGTGGTCGCCGTGTGTATACGAATACGAACATTACCGCAAGATGCCGATGTTTAATTTTACTCAGCTCTCGGCAATAATTTCGTCGGAACAGACTGCTGCTGAGTGTATTCAACAGCAAAATATTGTTCCGACAGAAATGTAGTGCCCTTACTGCACCACGGGGCTCGCTGCACGAGCTGGCAATGATTCTTTCGGGATGTTTTCTTGCCAAAAAATTAACGCCGGCGGCCATGGAAGTAGGCGGTTTCGAGCAGCCGCTATTATCAATACAATATTTTGGAATGCGCACCTTGCAGTGCGGAATGTGTTAGTGTTAATGTACTGCTTCGTGATGGGGACGCTTACGACCGAACGCATCGTGAGTACGAAAGAGAGAACGAGCCGCCTGTTGCGGAGTGCGCCACAGCAGAATGGTTTCAATCATTCAGAGAAGTGTGTTTAGACAGCCTTAATCGACGCTACTGCAAGCAACCAAAAATCGGCGGTGAAAACCACATCGTCGAAATAGACGTAAGATCGGCCGCCGGAAATATCATCGTGGACGAACGGCAGAAGGACAGTGGGTTCTGGGCATGATAGACCGGGAAACTAAAGAAGTTCGCCTGGAACTGTGCCCCAATAACAGAAGGGATTCGGCCACATTGTTGCAGTTGATTTTGCAATATGTGGAACCCGGCACCACTATTTATACAGACTTTTTGACGGGATAGAGCCAGCTGGATCAAAATAACTTTATTCATGCGGCAGTGAACCACTCTCTTCACTTTGTGGATCCTGTAACTGGGGTTCACACGAAGAACAGTGAATCCAGCTGGCGTCCCCTTCCTAGGAGACTGTCCCGAGGTGGTGTTCGCCACGACGACATGGCAATGCACTTGGCCAAGTACTTATGGCGTCAAGGTCGCCAGAGACTTCGCAGACTTGTTTTGGGCTTTCGTGGAAGATCTAAGACAGATGAATTTGTGAATTGTGTGTCAATTGTTTAATAAACTTGCTTAAATCTATCTTGTCTATGTTTATATCATGCACGTCCGTCCTTATGATGCCACTGGCCCTTTTGTTCTGTTAGGTTGGTAGCGCTAAGTGGAGGGGGTGTCTGAAAACAAGTGAACATCGCTCACCGCTCATAACCAGCAGGTCGCTCGTATCCCCACATTTTTTAATCCGCAAAA
>JAHLJT010008446.1:290706584-290803817 GCA_031308135.1 Acheta domesticus | reverse complement strand
TACGCAAATAATAATAATATCACTAGGATATTTGAATAAAACTAAGGATATTTCAACGCACTACCCGTTGCGAAACAGACTGTTTAAGTTACCGGCAGGAATTATATTTAGGTTTTATGGAATTATTACCCACATTTAACTCATATCACAGAACAGAATATAGCAGACCGAAGAGCGTTAATTTACAAGTCTGAAAAGTACGTCTCGCATATCAGGAGAGAGGAAATTAAAACGGAAATCGAGGCAGAAATGCGATGGAATGAAGAGCAGGAGGAAGCACAGTCCTTTGTAGAATTGATGCCTCGAGTCTCTCAACCGGACCCGATAGTCCAGCAAGCGGATGCTTGCCGAAGTGAACATCAAGACTTGGAACATCCTGTTGAAGGTATGCTGCTTTGAACGACTCCGTCAGCATTACCAGACAGCAAAAGCGGAAATACTGGGGATTTACATACCAAACAAGACCCAGAATACAAAGACAACACAAGCTCCAAGAAATTGGCAGAATTGATAAAACTGGCAAATAAAAACATACTCCCCTCTGAAATGGAACAAGTTAAAAACATCACACACGACCAACTTGATTCCACCATTTATTGCATGGCAGTAGCAATTGTAAGGGCAAATGGGAAAATCATTGAAAGTCGAGAACAAAAAGCGCACGACAACCGCATGAACCGCCCTGGAAGATAAAGCTAGAGAAGAGAAGAAAGCAACTCAGATCAGATATAGCGGTTCTGGAAGCCTATCTGAAATATAAGCAACAAAATGAAGAGAAAAGCATCAAAAATCATGAGAATGCATCGCAAACACGCAGCGTACAATCCTGCAAATGAATATATTCTAGAATATATTGATACTCTGAAAGAAAAACTCAGCCTTTACCGCCAAAGATTGAGACGCTATAATAAGAGTTTAAAACGCAAAAAATGATAACCAAGCATTTAATAGAAATCAAAAGTGTTTTATAGGAGATTGAAAGGAGAAATTGAAACCGTTCAGTTGCCAGTGAAGTCAGCTGTAGAAGAATTCTGGGGAGGAATTGTGGTCAACAGAAGTCCACTTTCAGGAAAGCACATCATGGACGAGTGATGTTACGAATTCTAATGATACTATCAGTCACATGGAAACTAGTGAAATTTCTATGGATACCTTACGGGCCACTATTCGTAAGCTGGATAATTGGAAATGCCCTGGTCCTGATGGGCTTCATAACATCTGGTTCAAGAGATTCACATGTCTCCATGAAAAGATCTTGACACTTGTGAATCATTACCTGAAAAATCCGAAAAAAACTCCAGACATCTTGAGTGAAGGAGTTACATACTTAAAACCAAAAACAAATGACACTACACATCCAGGGAATTACCGACCAATCACATGCCTCAATACATTATACAAGATCGTGACTGGCTGTCTACATATGATCATCGAACAACATTGCACAAAAATAACATCATCTCGAAGACTCAAAAAGGCAGCTGCAAGGGTTCATTGGGAAGTAGAGAAAAGTTAGTGATACACAGCAGAGGCGTATCTAGGTATACGGGCGCCCATGGCAAGCATAGAATTTGCGCCCCTGTCAGAATAGGGCCTTCATCAAATTAGGGTTGTTGTTATTTGTTTCACCGGGTATACACTAGTAAGGATAAGATTTTTAATATTTTCAAAAAGTTTCATAAACAATTTATCTCGAAAAAATTTGACATTTTTTTTTAATTTTTTGGAATTGACATAGTAGAGAAAGAATTATGATTGAATCATTCATGTTATCAATATTTATTTATCTTCGTGTTAAGAATGTGAACTAAAATGACAACTATCAATAAGAATTCATAATTACTTATTCATATAAACTGTGAAACTCATAAATGCGAAAACATTACAACTTTTGTGTAGACCAGAATTTTAACTTGCTGAAATATCTCTCACAGCTTGCAATAGAAACAGCAACAGTTAACATAATTTGAATAGAGATACATACATTTGATAACTTCGATATCCACATTGTAGTACAGATCCTCAATGTTGAGCAAGAAGCTAAATGTTTCATCAGTATCTTGTAAGCAGGTAAATCCCATATGTAATGTAATTTTTTTGTACAGTTGTATTGTAACATTAGCTTTTGAAATTGAACCTAACAATTATTTTTACAGGAAAATTTTCTACATTAATTTTTAAGTCGTGCATTATGTTTTAAATAGATTTAACTAGTGGAGCTCAACAGCACATACTTTCCCGTATTATTGGAAGCTGTTACGTAGAATAGAAATATTGCACTTTCTGCCCTACTAACATCTTAGCTATTATTTGAAATCGTCCAATTCAACCAAAAAGCGATCAACCAAAGTGCAAGATATATAGGTGTGTCAACTAGCCGCCTTTGGAACAAATTGTTCTGAAGCCAGTTTGAGGCTAGCTCCTCGCTTGTCCGTACGGAGCGCACGATCAGTATAAGTTGCGATGTAAGATATACATCTTATGACGACATCTGAAACTGTGGCTGTTACACATTACACGACCAATAACGACCTTGCCCGAATGAGACCCAAAGATCGCAGCACTTATGTGCCAAGAACTGTGAGAACTAGCCTCAAATGGCCTTCAGTTTTAGATTGGGAGTGAACACACTTATATATCTTACACAGTGCGAACAACTCACTGTTTCCATCGCAGTGTTGTCAAAACTATGTGAATTCCACAACTGCATAAAATATAATGTTATAAAAATATTAATATAATGTTATATTAAAATAAAAATTTTGTAAAGTTGTATTGGAAAAAGACGTCTGATACCATACATCTCTATCAAGCCTCAACAATGACATGTAATTCACAGAAATTCGTGACAGCGGATCGGAATTCAATTATTGCGTTCCTGCATTGTCGATACACCCTTAAGGAGCTAGCAATTTTTATTTACAATATTTGAAAATAAATAATTTCTTTGAAGATTACTGTGTAAATGTATAACATCAGGTCGAATGTAAAAACGAATAAGGAAATAATATACAAAATTGCAAATTCTAATTTACGACGCATCTGGCTGTCTGAAGCGCAGTAAATTTGCAGTGGGCTATTATGTTTGTCACGAAATTACACGAAAACTCCTCGTATTTTCAAAAAAATTAAGCATGACCTTATTTGAAGATGTAGTTTTGATAAATATTGAGAAAACCTGCTGCCTTCTATCGCCGCCCAAAGTACATTTCTTTGGCATTTTCCTAATTTTTCGGTGTCCTAATGGTAGAAAGGAAATATTAATTTTAGAATATTACAGAACACAAGAACTTCATCCTAAATGACAATTTTCTTTTATATTTTAGCCGGTTTTAAGAAAATAGTATTTGGGCGCTACTAAAAATGCGAAATTTGAAGCTCTTTTTTCAAAGAAAATATTTGAGTTTTCATGAAACTTCATTTGAAGTCATTTGAAGCACTTACATTCGTAAATATAATAATGTTAACAAATTGCTGGTAATGCGCATATTAAAGATTTGAGAAACCTTTCAAAAATATTACATTTGTGTAATTTTTACAATAAAAAACAAAAAAATATCCCAAAATGAACTTTACGTCATATTGAAGAGTGCAATGAGCACTGTTCGCACCAAAGTTTGAAGAAAAAAATTGGAACCATTTATGAGAAAATGGCGTTAGAGCGTTTCTGAAAATGCGGAATTTGGAGCTAGTTTTCACAGAAAACGGTTCAGTTCTCGAGAAACTTTTTTGACATTATTTAAAGCTTATGTACTCATTAATATAATAATGTCAACAAATCAACGCTAATGTAAATATTAACGACGTGAGAGGCAAGTCAAAAAATTACATTTTTTGCAATTTTTGAAAAAAACGAACGAATAGAGCAATACATCGTTTATGTAATCTCATGGAGCACATCTCCCTATCAAATGTTTAATAAAAGAGTTTGAGCCGTTTTTGAGAAAATATTGTTTTTGTATTTTTTTTAAAATTGCTCATAATGCACCCAATATTGTGCAAAAACTACTAAAACTTCCAAAAAATGTACATAACCTTAATGAAAGAACTCACTTTGGAGAAGAAATTTTATTTTGAGGGAAAATCTCTTATCTGCAATTTTATAGTTGGAGGGAGGCGTCGACAAAATTCAACCTTTTGCTATTTTTTGAAAATCCAGGGTTTTCAAGCGACATGAGACCTACGCCATCTCTTAAATGACCTTCAGATTATCTAACAACAAAATTTAGTCATAATTGTTGGTGCCATTTTTTTTATATTTTGAAAATGTCCCAGGGCTTTCATATAAAGTACCCTCCATCATTAAAATATGTTTCAAATTCAAGGGGCTGCGAGATTATTCAGATCGATCGGGAAGTATCAACTTTGGAGAAAATCGGCTGAAACGGTTTAGTCGCTAGCGTTGTTCATAGACAGACGGCCCGGACAGACGTTTTGCTTTCAATTGGTTTTTCGGCGTCACGGACCCTCAAAATAGGGATTCTGGCTGCACCACGTGTTAGGAGATTTATTTTTCTTAATTTATCAACTGGATTTATCCACTTTTTCGTTACCAGGGCCCTGTAATAAGAGTTTTTTCTGCCGAAAATCCGCCGGTTTTTCGCGCAGCATTACATAACTTCTATACATACCTATACTACACGTACGTACGTATAGTATACGAGAAAGTAAAAATTAATCATGACGATTTCAGTGGAATTTGGATACATCGCCTTAAATAGGCTAGTTTTTCAAGTAAATTTCATTATATTTTTCGATAATATTCGTTTTATTTTGTAGGTATTTTAAACAATTTAAAACATACAGCATTGAATTTTGTTAGTGATAACGTTTTTTGTTTTTAATTTGAAGCAATTTTTTTTCGACATTTAATAGCGCAAAAGTTAGTGTATTTATGAACGTGTTTTTGTAAATTTATTGAACGTGTTTTCGTAAACGTCGAAAGCCAAATAGCGCCCCTTTTGATTGGCGCCCATGGCACGTGGTATGTCTGCCATACCCTACATACGCCCTCTGATAGACAGTGTTATCATGTTCCAGGCATGTGGGAAAAAGCGCAACCTGTTTACGTGCTTTATTGATTTTAAAAAAGCATCCGACATGGCCCCTCACGATGGTTCATCCGTTGTCCTTAGAATATACGGTATAAACCCTGTGATTGTGGAATTCCTCAATACTGTAATGAACCACTGGTCTACGAGAATACAGATGCAGTCAAGGAACGAGAGAGTAGTCACAAAAAGTTTTAAGATCAAGCGAGGAATATTTCAAGGAGATAGCCTCAGTCCGTTTTGGTTCTGCTTGGCCATAAACCCGCTGTCGTATGTATTGGACAACACTAGACTGGGATTTGAACTGAAAGGCCAAGAGAAGTGTATGGTCACCCATTTGGCGTACATGGATGACATAAAACTATACTCCAGCACATTACAGGGTTTGAAGGAGCTAATACATATCACTGAAAGATTCTCTAATGGGATTCTCTAATTCTCTAAAGGCATGCAGTTTGGCATAGAAAAATGTAAAATACAAAGTATTCAAAGGGGAAAGCTCATAGAGAGCACAGATCGTGAGACTATATCAAGAGAGATCATCACAGCGTTGGGAATAGATGAGTTTTACAAGTATTGGGAATTCAAGAAAATAAAATGATCATACGCAGTCAGATAAAAGAGAAGTTAAAACAGAGTTCACTAACAGATTAAAAACCATACTCAAGACCTCCCTCAACTCTCGTAATCTTACAACAGCAATTAATACATATGCCATACCTGTGCCATACTCATTCGGCATTATAAAATGGACCAGAACAGATTTAGACTCACTGGAGAGGATTATCAGGGTCCGAATTACTCGGTCCAAATACCACCATCCAAAAAGTTCTATCCAAAGAATAACACTACCAAGGAGACTAGGGGGAAGGGGTATCTTAAAGATTGGTAATCTCCACGCAAAACTGATGACGGACATGAGAGAGTATTTCAATGAGAAAGCGTTGTCATCTCAGCTACACAGAGTAATCCAGCAAGTTGACGAGAACTATATACCCCTCAACCCCAAACAGCAAAATGTATTACACGAACAATCAACACAAGTCCAGGAATTAGAACAATGGAAACAAAAAGCACTTCATGGTAGATACCCTACAGAAATAGCCAAATCAAATGACGACGCCTGCTTGTCGTATAAGTTGCTTAAAATAGGATATCTGTACCCCGAGACTGAAGGATTTTTGATAGCAATCCACGACCAGGTGATTGCGATAATAAATTATCTAAAGCACATTATTAAAGACCCCGAAGTGCCTTCCGATATCTGCCGGGCTTGTGGTGAAGGTCAAGAAACGATCCAGCACATCACTACGGGTTGCTGCATGCTTGCCCCAACTGATTATAAACAGAGGCACGATATGGTAGCACGAATCATCCACGCCAAACTTACAAGGAAATGTGGAATTGCTGGTGAATTTGATACACCCTACTACAAGTACCATCCAAAAAATGTCATCGAGAACAACATATATAAGCTATACTGGGACCGAAGCGTACTAACCGACAGAACAGTCCATCATAACAGGCCGGATGTCATTCTTTGGCATACATCGAAAAGGAAAGTATGGCTGATAGACATAGCAGTTGTAGATACCAGCAACCTCGAAACAACACACAAAAATAAAATTAAAAATACAGAGAACTAGCACAAGTCGTAAAGGAGCAGTGGCATGTATTGGACGTGGAGATTGTGCCAATCGTCCTCTCAGCAACAGGTATTTATTTATTTATTTATTTAGTAAAAAAAAAAGTAAAAACAGTATATGACGTGTGGGGAAAGAAATTTATCTGCGCACATTTTCTTGAGGGCCAGAATTTTATTTAAAAAAAACGAAAACGAAAAAATTAATTTAGAAAATAATTATTTTAGAAAAATAAAGATATTTGAAAAATGTTTTCCCGAGTTATAGAAAATCAATTTCAACTGTAATGAACTACAAGCAAAAGGAGTGCTCAACAAAACGTGCGCACACTGAAGCTACATTTACGTCCAGAAGCAAAACAAGGGGCCATCTCAGCATTTGCTCAATGGATCAGGGAAACTGGACAAAAACCTGATCGAGATGGGGGTCATTGACCCGGAAGCTGAAGTACATTACTTGTTACAGGCGTATTTAATATATTTTTAATGTATACAATGCAAACATAAACTAATTCATTATATATCTTTGTTTTTGTTACATTATTTTTCTTTTTCACGATCAGTATAGTCTCTAATTGTATAGAAACAGTTTTGCAGCAGAAAAGATTTTACTTTTAACTTAAATTTGTATACCGACTTTAATTGTTTTATGTCATCTGGCAATGTGTTGTAAAGAAACGTACATGTATTGTATGTTGATTTCTTGTACTGAGCTGTTGATACTGACACTTGATGCACGTGATTTCTACGGCGTGTGTTGTAATTATAAATATCAATATTGCATGAAAATATGTTTCCCTCCGTTAAGTAGGTCATTTTTGACAAATATTACAGATTCGTAAATAAATAGACAAGGCAATGGTAGGATTCCCAGCTCAATGAAAAGAGGCTTGCAGGAATCACGTGGAAGGCATTTTTTCATTATTCGAATAATTTTCTTTTGCAATCTGAAGGTCTGAATACTACAGGATGAGCTTCCCCAGAATATTATGCCATATCTCAGGCGAGAATGCACATTTGCAAAATAAACACAACGAGCTGCATGAAGGCTGACAGAATTTGAAAGAATTCTGAATGCATAGCATAATGAACTTAATTTAGTGTTTAATTCTGTTATATGTACATTCCATTTGAGGTTTGATTGAATTGAAAGACCTAAAAATTTTGTTGCCTCAACATCAGCTAATTGCATATTGTTCATTTTCAATGGAACATGCGATTTTCCGATTTGAGATGCAAAAATGCATTGAAACAGTTTTTCTTTCGTTAACAATTAATTTGTTATTATTAAACCAATTTGAAACTTCTGAAATTGTACTATTTACTGCTTCTTTTTTGCAAAGAACATTCGTTGTCATCAGCAAACAGAACCGTTCTTCCATTTTAATAGACGAGGGCATATCGTTTACATATAACAGAAAGAGAATAGGCCCTGAGATCGAACCTTGCGGGACCCCATGCACAATTGGCAAAGAATTGGAAATATAAGTATGTAATGTCCTTTCCTGCCAGTATGGTATTTTCTACTCTTTGAGTCCGATGTTTAAGGTAAGAAGTTATCCAATCTAGGGCAATACCACGAATTCCATACGAAGGTAATTTTGAGAGCAAGGTTTTATGGTCAATAACGTCAAAAGCTTTCGAGAGATCTAAGAATATTCCAATGGGTATTTCATTTTGGTCTATGATGAAGCAACATCTTTGAGAAAAGAAAAAATGGCAGTTTCTGTAGATTTTGATTTTCTAAAACCGTGTTGTGAGTCTGAAAACGCTCTGTTTTTCCTGAGAAATGTTTCCATTCGTAAGTAGAAAAGCCTTTCTAATATTTTTGAGAAAACTGACAAAAGAGAAATTGGCCGGTAATTTTGAATGTCATTTTTGTTCCCTTTTTTTAAAAAGTGGCTTAATTTTTGCTGTTTTGAAAATATCTGGAAATATTCCTGTACATAAAGAAAGCATTGAAAATGTGAGTTAACGGATGTATAAAGGCAGGTGCACAAGTTTTTAATAAACAATCCGGAAATTCATCTAAACCAGATGAATATTTATTTTTTAGTTTATTGACTATTCTGAGGATTTCGTTGGGAGAAGTTTCGGGTATAAACATCGTATCTGAAATTTTTTGGGAAGTGTAAAATGTTGAATTTTGTGATTTTAGTCCCTTCGTGAGATCAGACGCAATTCTGGAAAAGTGTTTGTTGAAGAGATTGGCAACTTTTTCCGGATTACTCGTTTCTCTTTCATTATCCTTTAAAATAACATTCTCTACAAGGTATCGAGATGATGTGGTTGTATTTTTTACGATATCCCACATTGCTTTAGTTTTGTTACTAGCGCTCAAAATGTCCTGACTATTTTTCATTATTTTTGCCTGAACTATTACTTTTCTTAAAATTCTTTTATATTCTCGGAAGTATATATGGAAACCGGGTGATACGTTATGATGTTTAGAAATAAAGTAAAGCGTACGTTTGTTTTTACACGATGTTCTAATTCCTTGTGTGATCCAAGTATTACTTTTGCTTGAAATGTTTAATTTTCTCTTTTTAAGAGGAAAGCACGCGTTAAAATGAATTGAAAGCTTGGAGAAAAATAAATTATATTTTTCATTTGTGTCAACAGCGTTATAAACTTTGTCCCATGATTCCTTCATCCAGTAGTCCGTAAATAATTTTATATTAACTTTAGTGAATGCTCTGCACATGCGTGTATTATTTATTGTGTCAGTATTTATGTTCTTAGTGATTGTAAGAATTTGTGCATCGTGGTCACTGTATCCTAGATTATTCGTTATTATTTCATATGTAGTTGTGGTTTTGTTAATTATAATTTGATCTAATGCTTTTTGTGATTTAAGCGTATTCCGTGTAGGTACATTCACTGTAATGTCTAAATTAAAAGAATTAAGTAAATTGAGAAACTTCTCTTTTTCGTGGGATTCGCTCAGAAAATCAATATTGAAATCTCCACATACAACAATGGATTTTAAAAGAGAGTTTACTAATTTTGTTCAGAATTATCTCTAGATTTTCCAAGAAAGTGAAATAATCTGAAGCTCGATTTGTTGGAGGTCTGTAAATGCAAAGTAAGATAATTTTGAGCGTAGTAAGATGTACTACTGTTGTTTTCAAAAACTTTTTCAACTGCATATAAATTGAATTCTGACAAGAAGGTAGAATCAATATAATTTCTTATGTAAATACACGAACCTCCGTAAGCAGGGCCCTTATTTGATTCCCTCGCCCTACAATACGATCCTGCAAGGTAAAGGTGTGATACCTACCGTCCCGAAGCCCTCTTTGAATAAACTGGGGATCGAGAGGAACGTTACCATCAATCTACAGAAAGCTGAGATCCTGAGCACGTGTTCTTTAGTCAGAAGATTTATGAGATTCTAAAAACATTGTGTTAAAGAACTATTTACTTTTAATTTGTAAATTAATTTTAAGTGTTAAAATTTATATTTGTAGAATTGTTTACCCCCTGATTAGTTCTTAAAATAAATGTTTCTTAAAATTATTGTACTACGGAAATCATGCTTTGATAGAAATATCTGTATGACTCCTAAAACATGTACCAGAAAGCTGTGAAAAATAAACGATAATAATAATAATAATAATAATAATAATAATAATAATAATAATAATAATAATAATAATAATAATAAGCATCACGTATCTGCTACCCAAAGAGGGAGACAGCTCTTTGGCGAAGAACTACAGGCCAATTACTTGTCTGCCAGTACTGTACAAAGTTATAACTTCAGCCATAGCTGACAAAATGTACAGACATCTAGAGAAGAATCATCTAATGCCAACTGAACAAAAAGGATGTCGTAAAAGTTGTTATGGCTGTAAGGAAATCGTGCTACTGAATAAAGTCATCTTGAATGACGAAAAGAAACGAAAACGTAATTTGAGCATGGCTTGGATTGACTACCAAAAAGCCTTTGATAGTGTACCACACGATTGGATTTTGAAGTCCCTGGAGATCTATCGATTTCATTCTAGACTTATTGAATTTTGCAAGGCTAGCATGAAGTCGTGGAGTACCAGGTTACTAATACAGAGCAGAAAGGAAGCAGTAGAAACCAGAAGTATTAAGATCAACAGGGGTATTTTTCAAGGAGATTCACTATCCCCTCTGCTGTTTTGCATTAGTTTGATCCCACTATCTAGACAGTTGTCGCAAGCTGACTTTGGTTACAAGCTCCATGGTGATGAAAGACCTGTATCACATTTATTTTACATGGATGATCTGAAAGTGTTTGCTAAGAATGAAGCGATTCTCTCACAAATGCTGTCTGTCATCAATGATATTAGCAATGACATCTGCATGAAGTCTGGTCTTGACAAGTGTGCAAAAGTCAACTTAAAAAGAGGCAAAATGACCACGTCAGAGAACATTGAAGTTGATAGACACACTGTGATTCAAGATCTTGAGCCAGGTAAAACTTACAAATATCTGGGCATTGAAGAATGTGAGACCATCTCGAACGACACAATGAAAGAGAGAATTCGCAAGGAGTATTATAGAAGAGTGAGACTTGTCCTGCAGTCTGCTCTGAACTCAAGGAATAAAATATCAGCAATAAGTACTTTGGCGGTGCCTGTAGCGGAATAGTTTCGGACTAGTAGACTGGACTGAACAGGAAATTCGCATCGAATGGATCGAAAAACCAGAAAACTGCTTACAATGCATCATGTTGCCCACCCCCGAGCTGATGTACATAGACTTTATGTTTCACGTAAGGAAGGAGGAAGAGGCCTCAGACAAATTGTAGCCTCCTGGCACAATACAATAACAGGGATGGGAGAGTATGTAGTCAGCCATCCAGATGATCCTCTAATGAGGCAGGTCATGAAATCTGACCGAAGAATGGGAAACAGAGGCATTGTAATTGTAGCAAGAAGCATTGCGAACAAGACTATGCAAGACACCCAGAATGACAGAGACACTGAACGTCTGATGATACTTAACATGAAATTTGAGATACAGAAAATGTTAAAGAAATCGTGGAGAGACGAACCACTCCACGGACAATATCTAAAAAGAATGGACAAGGTGCAGATCAATAAGGATCAATCATTTATGTGGCTTAAAAGGGGAAGAATGAAGCCAGAATCGGAAGCACTTGTAATAGCTGCCCAAGATCAGGCCTTGAGAACACGACATTATGATAAAACGGTTCTCAAAATTTCCCAAGATGATAAATGCCGCATTTGTCACGAACACGTAGAAACCATTGATCATATTGTGTCAGCTTGTCCACTCCTAGCAAAGACCGAATACTTGAAAAGACTCGACAGGGTGTGTACCTACCTCCACTGCCAGATCTGTACTGCCCTCGAAGTTCCGAACACATGCCCCAAGAGATACGAACACTCACCGAAACCGGTGACGTCTGTTGGATTGTGTACAATATTGTACGACCAACAAATTCAAACTGATCGCACGATAGCAGCAAACAAACCGGGTATCCGGGATTTGGAGAACAAATCGTATTTACTTGTCGATGTTGCTGTACCTTGCGATCAAAACATCGTTACCAAGGAGGCAGAGAAACGTCTTAAATACAAGAGTTTGGAAATCAAGATCAGCCGAATGTGGGGCGTAAAAGCACAGGTCGTCCCGATAGTTATCGGAGCTCTGGGATTTGTTCCGCAAAATTTGTGTAAGAACTTGTCTAAACTCCCAGGTAATTCAAAAGACTGGGAAGTGCAAGGAATAGCTTTATTTAGAACAACCCTCATTTTGCGCAAAGCATTGTAGAGGCACCGACAGTCCCTAGATCTACCCCTTAGGTAGCTGGTTGCAACCTGGAGTAGATTTTAAATTCAGCCGACACATAACATCTTTAGTCGTGATTAAGAGTAGTAATAATAATAATAATATAATAATAATAATAATAATAATATATGGTGTAGCCTGAATCCATGTTTTGTGGACCCTTTGCTGTGACCAGCATTTGAAGCTGGCGGGCGCGCGGCTGCACGGAACCCGCTCGCGCGGAACGCTGGCCAGCGAGCGGGGTAAGCCTCGTGGCGAGGCTAACCGGGCCGAGCCGCCCCTATTTAGGCGGGAGCAGGCGGCAGGCCACAGCAGTAAACACAGCAGCCGAGCAACGGAGTCACAGTCACACAGCTGCGAGGCACCGAGTTGCAGCGGGAGAGAACGCACCAGGAGTCGTGCGGGTCCGGGCAACACCCGGCGAGACGGAGGGCTGCCTAGGGACCGTGCTGAAGGCACGAGAGGATAGCGTGCCGGGAGCGCACACTGTGAGGACGCACCAGGAGTCGTGCGGGTCCGGGCAACACCGGCGAGACGGAGGGCAGCCTAGGGCCGTACAGGAGGCACGGCTGGATAGCGTGCCAGTTGCGCACGCCGAGAGACCGCCACCAGGCGTCGTGCGGGACAGGGCGGCACACGGACACGGCGTGGGGAAGTGCATGCCGTGGAGTCACGTCGGGAGGCAGGAAAGACAGTGCTGGTGCTTAGTCACGCACCAGCAAGAGCCAGACGATGAAGCCCCCTGTACTTGGATTGTATGTGTATGTGTGTTTGTAAGGAATAAACAAACTTAAGCAAGTGTAACCTTTCATTTTTGGCGAACACAACACCCTTGATACCGGAAAATGGATTGACAGCGAAACTCTCTCTGTTTGTGGTCAGAAACGGAAGTCCTGGCATGTGCCACACTTTTTACTCCTACACTATGGCTCCAGTATTTGGACATTAGTAGTGTGACCAGAGCGGGGATTTCGGATCTTTCATTGAGGGGGGGGGGCAAATTTGGGCGCTTTTGTGAACACGAAAATATTCGTTTATATGAATGTTTTAATGAATTGTGCTGTAAATACATACACTGTTTTCAATTTTGTTAATTATTAATTGATTATTATTGAATGATATTAATTAGATTAGTTGAACACAGAGATGACGATCTCATTGTTATTCGAACTGTCCGAACTGTAAATTCAACAATGCATTTTTGTCAGTGATCATACATCGAAATATTGAAAATATTATTTATTATGATCAAAAATGTTTATACATAACCACAGAATACATATTTTGAAATCTACATTCATAAATTATTTTAATTAAAATGCAATCTTCTGTGCAAGATGATAATATGAGCTTCCACTTTTATTTCGACTTGTATGCGCATGTACATCGTTAAAATGTGCGCATGTACATTAAATTATGTCTTATAAAGTTTATTGAAAACTCAACAGTTTTCTGTAAAAATTAGCTCAAATTTCCGCATTTTCAGAAACACTCAAACACCGTTTTCTCAAAAACGGCTCCAAATTTTTTCTTCAAACTTTTTGTACGGATAATGCTAATTGCAGTGTGTAAGATGTTAAATTCCTCAATTGTACTTATTGTAAATGTAAATATTTTAGTGGTTAGGCGGAAGAGCAGGCCTTATGGCCTGAGCCTCGCCAGAAATAAAGACATTTTATTATTATTATTATTATTATTATTATTATTATTATTAAATTCATTTTGTTGCATTATTTTGTTTCTTCAAAAATTACACAAATATAATTTTGTTGAAATTTCTCTCATGCCTTTAATACACACATTATCGGCGACTTGTATTGCACTTGTGAGTGGCAAACGACTTCCAATCAATCTTTTCGAAATCGAAATAGTTTTCTGTAACAAAGAGCTTTCATATTTCGCATTAACACATTTCGTAACACTTGAACGCCATTTTCGTAAAAATGGCACCAAATGTTTCAAACGAAAATTTTCATTAGTTCGAAGTTTTACTCTTCAATAATATTCTTAAAGTAGTTTTTCGGTTCTCCCATCAGGAACCGAAAATTGAGCAAATGTGGAAAAAATGTCCGGGCGGCGATAGATGGTTGCTGGCATAACGAGGGACACGACCGAAAAGTTAGCCCCGACCAAAGAAATTAGGAAACTAACTACTACGAGAAATCTGTGCCATTCTGTAGCTCCACTAGTTCATTTTTGTTTTGGCCCTAGAATCTTCGGTGGAATCTAAAATAAAAATACTACGAACACAAGTTGTAGTTTATGTAATACAAGCCAGTTAAAGTTTGGGGCTCATACATATATATGCGCTCGTATGCACCGTAGTTTGGGGCTCGTTTTACAACCATTGCCATATTAAAATTCTGCAAACTAAAACCGGTTTATGATAGTTCGAAATTACAGATTGAACGCATAGAAACAACGTTTAAAACATATTTTTCATTCGTTAAAAATCAGAATCGGTCCTAAGCGAACTCAACTCTAATTAAAAGCCAAAGACATACCTTCCAAAGCTTTTAGAACCGAGAAAACCACGAACACCTCTTTTCACATCAGCTCGCATATACAACTGAACCTCAAAGCTACATTGGCAACAGGAGTTATTAAACTAGTTAAAATTGTTCCTGCTAGAATGTTTGCGATATATGAAAAGATACCAAGGGGATTCATATTATATAAATGGTTCATATCACCACCTTTAACTCCATCTACATCTAATAAACGGGAAATACTAGTTCTTTTTGAGAGTAAAAAAATTGAGTGTTATGACTGGACCTGGGAATTTTACTCACAAAAAAGGTTTGATTTAGGCACCTAACATAGGCAACAAAATTACGAAATTAGGCCACTAAAAGGCATTAAAATCGACGTTCGAGGCACTTAAAATAGGTTACAGAATGACTAAGCCAGGCAAAAAAAAATACACATGAAAATGTTACATTTCTGGTATGTAGGAAACTTATCTCAAAGATTAGATTAAGCAATTAAAGTATGCAGGGAAAAAGTATTTTTACATTTATGAGAGAGACTACAAGCATATTTTATTCACTTTCATAATTAGCAGTATAGTAGATAATCAATGTTTTCTCCAAATTTTCTACAGTAAGGCTGTCTTGTCTGTTAAAATCATTTTTAAGGCTGAAAAATGAACTTCTTACCTGACATAGATTTATAGGAGCAAACAAATTTAGTTACATTTCTCATGCTCACGTCCTCCTGGAACTTTTCACTCGTCCCTTCTCCCCACCCCCCAAAAAACCTTGTACCACACTACCCATTTAAACACTGAACAGTATTTTGTGATATACGCCTGTCTGAGAGTATGCTTTTGACTGGCCTGTCTGTCGCTTTCCTTGCCTGGACTTCGCAGACTACGCGCTGCGGCGCTGAGCCTCAACCTGCCTACAGTGCAGCTGCATCAGGATTGGGTGCAATTGCCCAAGAAGGGCGTGCTGATCGGAGACGAGTGTGAAACATCCTTATTATGTTCACTTGCAGGGCTCCTTTTGTTCGGTATTTTGAGTGAAAGTTTTTGGTGCGTTGTTCGATCACACAATATTTTGCATTTAGGAAATTTTTTTGCGTTTCCGTAAAACGAATTTCAAAATTTAGCATTTAAAATACGATCGTTCTTGAAAATCACTTGTTTTAGGCAAAAAACATTAAAAATAGACATCAAACGCCCTTTTTAGGACATTTTAGGCATATTAGATGCTTTCAGTACATCTATTTTATCATGATTCGTAAACATCTGCAATTATTTTTCACAGCATCCTAAATAGGCATTTGTCCTAAAATCAGAGGTCTAGTTATGACTCATGATTTTAGGCATTAAATTGTTAAATTTCCAAGTAAATAACGCGTAAAAGCAATATATAATTGAAAGAGGATTTATTAATAAGGATATTCAAAATAACGCTGAACACAATCCCGCGCGTTTTATAATACTGAACTAAAGTTCACCAATTTATTAATGTATATTATCCGCTCAGCTTAAGAAAATTATTGTTCGCTTAATTATTATATTTCTTCTCAAAATACAGAAACAAATAAATCTTTTATATATAAATTTGAAGATCTGCGAATGAATTTTTTTTAAATTTGTCCCAAGATTGGGGGGGGGGCTGTTGCCCCCCCTTGCCCCCCTTCCAATATCCCGCCTCTGAGTGTGACCCCATGGCCCTTACTCCTTAACTGACTTCCTCCAGCACTTCAATATCACCCTCCCCCGCAAAAAAATTAAGTTTAGGAATTTGAGTGGAAAGCGAGAGTAAATTGCCATTCCTCGACTTGCTGGTGAGTCGGAAAGCTAACGGCAGTCTAGGGCAGGCTTGCACAAGGGCCCCAGTAACGCGCCCCACGACGGCCATGGCAGCCCTTCCGCGCCCCAGCAGCTTCTAGTGAAAGACTTTCACTTTTGGGGCAAGTGACCGCTGCCCGAGCCCTCGGTGGGGGGGGAAAGACCTGCGGCTCTTAAGACGGGAAATGTGTTGAATTATGTTGAAATAAAACGAGGGCCGGATTTAAAGGTGTGCCGCCTGTAGGCTAAAGTCATTTGCCACCCCCTTATTGTTCATAGTTGCATAATACATTTGTTTTATTCAACAAACGGTAGATTTCATTCTTGTTTTCATCTTTTTAAACGTTAAAGCACAATAGCTTTCTTTTAGTTTAGATAAAATTACAATTTTAATTGTTTACACAATAAAATACTACTTCAATGCCAATGACTATGTTTTGCGTAATTGAAGTCGGGATTCGATCTGAATTGAGTTGTCCTACATAGTGAAATTGTAATTTAAAAAATGTAGTTAATTATCGATTTATTGAAAAATATGGACTACTCTAATAAAAATATTAATATCTAAACAATATATATATTATATAATATATAATATATATATATATAATATATGATATAATATATATATAATATTATATATATATATATATATATATATATATATATATATATATATAGTATTTGGGCAATCTCCTCGTGTGCGTGCGTGTGATATCTTGGTTCCGTCTCTCACAGTTAGACCACTTCCTGTGAGCTTAGCCTGAGGCGGTCTACGTAAAAAGGGCACATAGGCCTATAGGCCCTTTTTACGCAGAATGGCTTTTCGTGTTAGTCATGTTTTTTAGTACAGGTGGTAAAAGTTTAATGCGTAGATCTTGAAAACTGAGGTTGGTATCCATGTTTGAAAGTAAAAAAGTGAGCAGATCCACCATCAACAGGGCCCTGAAACTTACTCAAGACCCGCCTACACCAAGGGATCCCCACGACACCGACAACAGGAGAATTGCCACACTACCTTACATACAAGGCGTCACGGACAGAATAGACAAACTCCTGAGGCGATTCCAGATTAAGACTGTCTTCAAGGCACATCAGAAACTTGGTCAAACATTAATGCATTTCAAAGACCAGCTTCCACCACTCCAAGCCGCCGGAGTATACTCCATCCCATGCAGCTGCGGTCACACCTACATCGGGGAGACAGGCAGAACCATAGAGGAGAGACTACGCGAGCACATCCGTGACCTTAAATTTAAGAAGGTTCATCGCTCCGCTGTAGCTCTCCACGCACGGGAAACCGGCCATGACTTTCTCTTTGATAAGACCAGGATGCTCGCCAGAGAGGACAGGTGGTGGCCTAGACGGATAAAGGAGGCCCTGGAAATTGCGAAGCATCCCCGGAACATCAACGGGGACGCGGGATTACGTCTCCATGATGCGTGGCTTGCACCTCTCCGAAGTGCGCGGCCGCCGGATGTCGCCCGCCCGGACCGTACCACGCCGTCCGATGCCTGAGCCTCCCGGACCGCCCTTCGCCGTCCGACCTCGGACCTCTCCCGTCCGTCCGCTTCCCCCGCCGCCTTTCACTCCCTCCACATAGTCGCGCCTTATTGGCCGTCACCTCCGCCTATCACTGCCTGGCCCACTCTCTACTTAAACCGAAGCGCCCAACATCCTGGCGTACGCGTGCGCGTGGGCCTGGCGTACATGTGGGCGTACTCGTGCGAAGTGTTTGCGGCAGCCCCGGCCTCTACTCTGCGCCCCATTCGGGTCGCAGAGAACCGAGCGGTGCGCCTCGCGGCGCGCCCTCACATGTCCAACCTCCGCCCTGACCGTCTCCCAAAGAACGCCGACGTCTTTGAGACCTTGGGCGTGCGCCGCCAGTTCCCGGAGGAGCTGCAGCGGCGGGCCGAAACGGCGCTCGCGAGGGCGCTACGGCCGTCCGCTCCGCGCATCCTGCGCGAGACCGGCATAGCGGCGAACAGCGGCGTGCACAGGGCCTTCCACCGAAGAAAGGGCCCGCAGCACGTCGCCTTCACCTTCCGCGCACTTCCCCCGCACAAGCTCGCTGAGCTGTGCGACGCGGGAGAGCAGGCAGTGCGTGGGAGGCGGTCGCCGCTCATCGACGCCGGCAATCGCGCGGGCGGCGCGGACGCGCGCCACGCCGGGCCTGGGCCGCCCGGGGCCGAAGACGACGCGGCGCCACGGACGCTTGAGTGAAGTCGGCGCCGTGGCGAGCAAATAGTGTTGTGTAAATAGTGTACATAGTGCAGTGTTGTGGGTACGAATGAGTGAGCGAATGAGCGAGCGAATGTGTTGTAAATATAGTCATAAGAATGAATGAGTGTGTGAGTGTTAAAAAAGAAAAAAAGAAGATAATTGAACTTTCCTAAGAACTCAAGATCAGATAAATTAAATTCAGAAAACTGTATAAATCTAGGATAGGCCCAAAGAGGCTAATCTTGTAAATAGATTTAAGATTAGTATTAAGTAGTTTTTAGCTAGTCTTTTTAAGATACAGCCCGCCCCAAGCTCCATAAGCTTCACAGCTGGAGCATAATAATGTATACCCCTTTACTGAATAAATTCCCGCCCCGCCAGGGTAACTGGTGGGGGGAAAATGAAAAAAAAAATCCTGGCGCAATACAGCCCTGAAGAGGACCGCGACATGTCGGTCGAAACGTCGGCACCTCAGCCTTCGACGCGGCGTCACCCGGACAGCCTAGATCATGTTTGAAAGTAGCTGTGCAGAGTACATGATAAGCGGGTAGTTGCAACTGTGAAGGAATTATCGTTTTTAGTTTTGAACTAAGTGTTTATTATCATCATTATTATTATTAGAAAAAGAGTGATAATAGCGACATAAATGTGGGAGGAGTTGGTGATGGTCCTACATCAAAAAGTCAAACGTGCGCGTGGTGAGGGATATGTTTCTTCATCGGGAAAGGCGGTTGCTGCCAAAAAGCATTATTTGGTATCCGAATGTGCATAGAAAAATGCAAACTCAGTAGTTTCATTTCTGTATGACTGCTTAAAAAACAATCCAGAAAATTTCCGGAAATACGTGAAGTAGTTTTCTTGTCTGATGCAGCAGGAGGGCAACATGGGAACTACAGTGACTAAATTTGCTTCGTGGTTTGCCAGAGTACACGATGTTACTATTATACAACTATTTCCGGTTCGGGGCCCAGTTTCTCGCAGTGTGACAGAAACTTCGGTTTAATAAGAAGGATGATAAACAAGAATGAAATAATAGGAAGCCCGAAACCATATCTAACTGCGATGGTTATGTGCCAGACAAATCCTGGTCCATTTTATGTTGTAATGGATAAGGATTTGCTTCAGGAATGGGATACATTTTTGACACCATTTTTCTATGCCAAGCCCTTTTGTAAAACTTGATTCAGGATAATGAATCATGTGCTCATAAAATATCTTAGCAACGGTGCTCTTCTATGTTCTCGCACATACACTGCAAACTTTGTAGCACATACAGTATGGAAACCTACTGCACAAAAATATGACATAGTTGCTGAAGTGACCGATACAGTGTTCACTGCCGAGGTGCCGTAATCCGAAAGAAGTTCCTAAATAGCTGCCAGGTCGTTACACAGTTCAGAATATCAGTCCAAATACCAAATAGAAGTTCCAATCACAAGCAGGGTCGATCACAATGAATATCTGTATGGCTCAGTCTTTCCGGTGCGGACGCAATCTCGTAAGTGCCGGCCCGCCCGGCCGCAGCCAGCCCGGTCCCCGCCCGGGGAGGGCGAGGGGGGAGAGGGGTGTGCGCTACCCCTCCATCCCCGCCGCAGCCACCGCCCCGGCGCTGCCGTGACGCGCCTTCCCGCGGTGACGTGGCGCCGCCGAGGGTATGAGTGGCGGTGGGCGTACTTATGTTTTAACCGCCACTACACCCTCCGCGCCCAATTGCGACGCGTACGGTGCAAACCGCACCCTGCGTCGCAGCCTCCTCTGCGGTAGCTGCTGCTCGGGACTCTCCTGCGTGTCCCTTGGTGGCCTCCGCTCGTCTCCGGACGAACCCGCTGCTCGGGATGGCGCGCCTCCGCCACCGGGCTGCCTCCGCACCACAGCTTCCCGCTGCCCTCGTTCGCTATCCGCCACCGCAGGTCCCGTCAGCTCTCTCCGACTGCCTCCCTGCAATGACGTTGTATCAGCGAACTGACGCATTACAGCTTCCCTGTATTCGTCCTCTGACCTCGGAGTGTGGTCGTCTACTTCCGCTTTCTCGAAGCGCGGCCTTACTTGCCCCTGATGCCTCATTACTTTCTTATGGAGCGTCCTCACCTCATACATTCTGGAACCATGTATTTTGTGCACCACGCCTGCCACCCACGCTGGTGACGCCTTGAAAGTGGTACAGAATACCTTCTCCCCCACTCTGTACTTGGGAGGGGAGCCCTGTGATGTATACTCCTCCCCCGTCTGTAACAGGGAGAGGTGGGTCCGCGGCTGGCGCCCATGAAGTAGTTCTGCCGGGCTCTTGCCATCTCGGCCCGGCAGTGCCCTATATGAAGCCAGCACCCGCAGCAAGGCCCGGTCCCTCGTGGAACCGGCCGCTCTCGCCTTACCCATGGCTGTCTTGAACGTCCTCACGAACCTCTCTGCTTCTCCGTTCGACTGAGGATGAAACGGCGGCGCACACATGTGATGAATGCCATTGGTTTTGCAGAACTTCGCGAATTCTCCGGCCGTGAACTGTGCTCCGTTGTCGGTTACCAGAGTCTCCGGCAGGCCTTCCGCCACGAAGATGCGCTCCAGCGTGTCAATGGTTGCTGCTGCTGTGGTGGACCGCATCTCCACTGCAAAAGGAAAATTGGAAAATGCATCCACCACCAGCAACCACATGGAGCCCCAAAACGGGCCCGCGAAATCCGCATGCACCCTCTCCCACGGGTGCTTCGGGGAGGGCCAGGAGACGAGGTCTTTCCTGGGGGCCGCCTGGTTCACCTGGCACGACTCACACCTGCGTACGAGGTCTTGGATGTCCTCCGACATGCCGTCCCAGAAGCAGTATTTCCTCGCTAACTGCTTCGTTCTAACCAGGCCCCAGTGACCCTCGTGCAGAAGCTGAAGGACCTGTTTCCTCAAGGACTTGGGCACCACCACTCGTGTCGCCTCCTCCGATGCCAACAGTAGCACTCCCGCCTTCAGAGAGAGTCTGTCCTTCCTGGCCCACCATCGCGCATTACTACGCAGCAACCTGGCCGGCCAACCGTGCCGCATGCAGTCCACCACCCACCTTAGTTCCGGGTCCTTCGCCGTCTCCTCCGCCACCCGCGTCGCATCCACCGGAAAGTCCTGCACCGCTTGCAGCTCCTCCAGATCTAGCTGCAAGCACTCTTCTTCCCCAGCGTCGAACTCCACGTCTGGTCCAGCCGGAAGCCGTGACAGCGCGTCTGCGTTTCCATGCTGCCCTGTAGACCTGTAATGTAATGTGTAGTTGTAGTCTGACAGGAACAGTGCCCAGCGCTGCAGCTTCTTCACAGTACCCTCCGGCAGCTTCTTCCCCGGATGAAATAAGTGGACCAGGGGCTTGTGGTCGGTGATGAGGTGAAATTTGGACCCGTAAAGAAAGTCATTAAATTTGCGTACCCCAAAGACCAAAGCTAAAGCTTCCTTCTCCACTTGAGCATAATTACGCTGATATTTATTCAGAGTCTTTGATGCGAACGCGATGGGCCTTTCCACACCCCATTCATCTTTCTGGGAGAGCACCGCCCCCACTCCGTAGTCCGACGCGTCTGCCGCCACCGTTGTCACTCTCCCTGGCCTGAAGTGTGACAACCTGGTCGCCTTCACCATCGCCCTCTTGAGTTTATCCAAAGCTTCCTGGCACGGCTGTGTCCATTGAAATTTAACCCCTTTCTTCTTTAAAGCATTTAATGGCGCCGCGATCGAAGAGAACCCCTTTATAAACTTATTATAATAGTTCACCTTGCCTATCAGTGCCTGTAACTGCTTGATATCCTGAGGTGGGGGGAGGTCGAGTATGGCTTTCACATGTTCTTGGGTGGGAGCGATACCATCCTTATTCAAAACATGTCCCAAAAATGTGACCTCATCTTTAAAGAACTCACACTTCTCTCTGTTTACTCTCAGCCCGTTGTCCCGCAAAACCGCCAACAGCTTCCTCAGATTCTGCCTGTGCTGCTCCCTCGTGGCTCCCGTGACGATGATGTCGTCTAAATAGTTCACGCATCCCGGCAGCTGCGCAGTTACCTGTTCCAGGCACCTCTGGAAGATCGCGGCTGCCGAGTTCACCCCGAAGGGCAGCCGGTTGAATCTGAACAGTCCCAAGGGCGTGTTGATAACCAAAATCTTCTTCGCCTGCTCGTCCAGGGGGATCTGAAGATAAGCATCACGCAAGTCAATTTTCGAGAAACTTACCCCTCCCGACAATTTCTGGAATAAGTCCTCCGGTCTAGGGATGGGGAATTGTTCTACATTAAGCTGTTCATTAACTGTGCACTTGAAGTCCCCGCACAACCGCACCGCACCATTCTGTTTTTTTACCAACACCAGCGGCGTGGCCCATTGACTGGTGGACACCCTCGAAATGACTCCTTCGGCCTCCCATCTCCTCAATTCTGTTTCTACCTTGTCCTTGAGCGCCCACGGAACTGGCCTCGCCTTGTAAAACCGAGGTTTGCAGCCGTCTTTCAAATCTAAGTGGGCTTGAAAAGTTGAACATTCTCCCAGGCCGTCCTCAAACACTTCCGGGAACTCTCTCTCCAATTCTTCCAAAATGTGAATTTCCTGCTCCGCAATGACATTGAGTTCGTCTACAACTCCAAATCCTAACTTGCCAAACGAATCCAAACCCAATATGTTTGTTACGTCATAACGGTCGACCACTATCACTTCCAACCTGGCTTTCTTCTGCTTGTAAGTTGCCCCCACTTCAATCTTGCCCAATGTAGTAATTGGTGTTTTCCCATACGCACTCAGACGTTTACCTACTTTCTCACACTTAGGCGCTCCCAGCTTCTGATATGTGTCCAAGTTTATAAGGGTGGCTGCCGCACCCGAGTCCACCAGAAACTGCACCTGAACTCCGGCTAATTTAATTTGCACTATCAACCGGTTGTGTCCCCGCGCGTCCAGCACCGCGTGCATTGCGTCTACATCCATTTCCTCCTCGGTCTCCCTACGCTGTGCCCGGACTTTCCTCGCGCTCCTACACACTTCCTTGATGTGGCCAACCTTGCCGCACCGGAAACACTCGGCCCTGCGAAACCTACAATCTTCCCTCGCGTGCCGCGTGGCGCAATCCCTGCACGACTTCCAAGTCCGTCCGTTTCTTTCTTTCTCTGCCACGGCCCTGCTCTTGACCCTGCCTTCACTGCCGCGGCCTCGTCTTCCCGCGCGCGACGTATCGCTGCGCTTATCGCTATCGCTGCTACTGCCAGAATCCCTGCTGCTATGCCGCCTGTCACGCCCTTTCGCCTCGCCCGACGCCTTCTGGTCGCTCGAACTCCGCACCTGTGTTACCATTGCTGTGCTCGTCAGCTGCCGCGCCGTCTCCGCGGTCAGCTCGTGAAGTGCCGCTATCTTACGCACCTGCTCCAATGACGGGTCAGCTTCCCTAATCGCTTCTCTACGTATTTCGTCCACCGGCGTGTGCAGAATGACCATGTCTCTTATCAAAGTCTCCGCGTAGGATGCACCGCACTCTCTCTCTCCACATCGGAATTGACAGCCCTTGGCGCGCCCCACCAAATCCGTAATCCATTCTGCGTGAGTCTGACCCTCCTTCTTTCTTAACTGAAAGAACGCGTACCTGGCTGCAACTACGTGAGGCGTTTGCGAAAAATGTTTGCTCAGCTCGTCCTTCATCTCAGCCCACTGAACTTCGCTCATTTCCTTGTCCGGGAACAATTTCTTTAACAGGTTCACCGTGGGGGTGCCGACGGTACTCAAAAAGAATGACTTCCTTGTGCTAACGTCTGCCACGCCATAGCATAACGTATGCTGCTCGAACCTTTCTATGTAATCCCCCCATTGTTCTACCTCCGGGCGGAACGCCGGAAAGGGGGGAGGTGATCGCGTACCGACTGCTCGACTCACCGACTCCAACGTTCTTGCCATTGCCTCGTACCGTTTCTCCATGTCCTCCTGCCGCTTATCCATCGACGCCTGCATCAACTGCAACTGCTGCGCCGCTGCGGCCTCCTGGAGCTGCAACTGCTGCTGCAATAGCCCGACCAACTGTGTTAGGCTCCCGACCTCGCTGCTCTCTTGCTCCGTTTTCCTCGTCGCCATTTTGAAGTGACCGATACAGTGTTCACTGCCGAGGTGCCGTAATCCGAAAGAAGTTCCTAAATAGCTGCCAGGTCGTTACACAGTTCAGAATATCAGTCCAAATACCAAATAGAAGTTCCAATCACAAGCAGGGTCGATCACAATGAATATCTGTATGGCTCAGTCTTTCCGGTGCGGACGCAATCTCGTAAGTGCCGGCCCGCCCGGCCGCAGCCAGCCCGGTCCCCGCCCGGGGAGGGCGAGGGGGGAGAGGGGTGTGCGCTACCCCTCCATCCCCGCCGCAGCCACCGCCCCGGCGCTGCCGTGACGCGCCTTCCCGCGGTGACGTGGCGCCGCCGAGGGTATGAGTGGCGGTGGGCGTACTTATGTTTTAACCGCCACTACAGTTGCCACAGAGAAATCTCCACGTCCAGATGTAAATAGTAAGAAAGTTGCTGACGTAAAAAGTTTATTCCGATTTCTAGATGATGAGGATGTTAATTTATAGAAAATATGTTATGTTCTTATAAGCAGGTTTTAACAATGAGATTATTATCAATGTTCTCACTGTAATTGTTCTCAAGCAAATTTCCATTGTTGAAAACCAAAGATAAAAGCTTGTTACGCAAAATAATATACAGCATATTGTTTCTAAAAGATATTTTTCCATATATTTGGCGTTTTTATTCCATTTCAATACGTAAATTTTATTCTGCGTAAAAAGGGCACAAAACCACCGGCATTAAAATTATTATTTTAAAGTAAGGCACGAGTTGTGCCTTTAATTTTAATGCGTATAACATGTGTTGAATAACTACTCTTTATATTTTAGTTATTATTATTTCGTTATCAAAACTCATAAACTTTATATACCCAAACAAAACTTTCAACTCCGTTTTTCTCAAAACAGATTTTTTGCATATGAGCCCTTTTTACGTAGACCGCCTCATATTCAGAAATAATAGTTCGTAGATAGTTCTTATTTCTTCTAAGGGAGGAAAAACTACGTTCTATTTATTTATTTATTTACGTCAAAAACAGTTAAAAACTGTGTGTGACGAGCTATGGGGAGAAGTGAATTTTGTGCACGTTTTTATAATTCTGTGGTCTCTATCCTAAACCATATTCTAGTCGAATTTTGAATACAGAAAAGAGAGGTTTTTTTTCGAGTTTTGTTGACAAAATATTCGCTCCTATATAATAAAATATATTTTCAAAGGTAAATTAGCTATAAATTCCAGCCCTGAACCCTCATGTTCTTCATGAAAGAATAATAATTTTTGCCGCGATAATATGAAAAACGATAATTTGAATAACTATATTTCCCATTGAAATTCAGAAGACGTGCACAAATAATGAAGTTACATTTATGTCCAGAAGCAAAACCAGGGACCATCTCAGCATTTGCTCAAGGATCAGGGAAACTGGACGAAAAACCTGATCGAGATGGGATGGGATCGAGATGGGATCCTGATGTTCTTCCGCGCAATTTCTAGTAGGTATACACAAACTTATTCTTAAAGCAATGTCCAGATTGGGGTAAACATCTTGTGAGGAATTATACATCAGAAATTTTGAAATTCATTCCAACGATGTATCAGATAAATGATCAATCCCTACAACACAGTGCTTTTGTAAGTGAGTACACTCTTCAGTGAAATCCGAATCTAAATCATTTGGGTAAACGTGGTAAAGATTGGGGGCTTTTTTTCTCAATTCCTCTTCCATATATGTCTAATCAAACAACTGAGTTAAGAAATAGAATCGGTCTAGAAACTCGTCAAAGGCCATTTTTCTTTTCTTGAATTCACAAACAAAAGTCTATAATAGGTAAAAACGTGTTTATTTTAAGATAATCCCTGCCAGGAAAGATTACTTTTCCATTTCGATCTTCGTCAGCCCAAACTTTTATTTTTGGCTGTCTTCATTGTCCTTTTCATTAGAAGTAATTTTGATTACATGCGTGACCAATTCCTTAATGTAATCAAAATTGTACCTCTGTTCCGTGAAATATTCAAGAGAGCTATACAAATGTTTGACCAACAAAACTTCCACAGTTCCACTTTGAGTGGCTTTGATAACTTTATAACCGGCAAAATAAATATTCGTCAGAATTGTTACTTTTTCATTATTTTTGCATATATACCAAAAGTCTAAGGGTATCTACAAAAACTACAGGTACCGCTAGGTTGCTTACGCATTGGTCAGGGTACAAATCTGGCAAATTGCAAAAGCAATTTGCGTCATTCAACAGGACATTGTGGCCGCCTGACCGTCTCGAGTTTGAGTGATAAACGGTGGCAAGAGATCCGTTGACGCTTCCAGCATTCTTTCGACGCGACCGGCGCATCCCGATAACAGGCCAAGTTTCGATATAGTTCGTTCTCGATAGTAGGGAATTTTTGCATCGTCGAACGTTAAGTACTATCGATCTTCTGCTCATGCGCTATGCAAGTTTCGCATCACTTTGGTGCACCTGCGCATGCGCAGAAGATCGATAGTACTTAACGTTCGAGGTGGCAAAAACTCCCTAATCGAGCGTTTTTGCCGCCTCGAACGTCAAGCACTATCAATCTTCTGCGCATGCGCAGATGCACTAAAGTGATGCGAAAGTTGAACTGCGCTTTTGCAGAAGATCGATAATGCTTAACGTTAGAGGTAACAAAAACTCTCTAATGGCAGTACCGGAACTAGCGTTGTTAGATGGAATCGTTGCGTTTTCTCCTTCCGCCATGCAGGGTTGTCAAATCAAATTAAATTACACGACAAGAAAGTTATATTGTCAGATGACGTGCTGTAAATTTGTATTATGTTACAGTTTTAGAAAGTACGCATGTAAAAAGAATAAAACTTATTTTCAAGTTAAAGTGTTAAAAAATGTTTTTAAATTCGTACGGAGAATATTATTAACGTCCGAGTTATTTATTTTTAACTTTTGAATGAATTGCCAAACTGCCACCCCTAAAACTTTGCCGCTCTAGGCTGCAGCCTACTCAGCCTATTTAGAAATCCGGTCCTGAATAAAACTTGAAATAACGGCTGTAGTTTCTAGAGAGGGGAGTTTTTGTGTACTATTATTTCAGAATAAATTGCTCGACAACTTCCACACATTTAACGGTCAATCTTTACTGTTGCAACTGATTTTGAAAATATTTGTAATATAAATTACAAGAACAGAAAATTTAACAATTTTTCATTGTTAATAATAATACACACTTCATAAATTTAGTTCAGAAATATCTGGTTGTAATACACTTGACCATACTTTTTTAAATGTTTATTTTACTGTTTGCTATTACTTTTTCTCCGATACCATCTTCTGACATACGAGACACGTCGTTGCTCCATTTCTCTCCGTGAATAAAAATTCGTACTCGCACTTAGCATAGAACCGACGATTCTGATCAGTAAAGTGAAGGGACAGCCCGGCCGTCGGGAATCCAACTTTCCTGGTTCTCGCGGGGCGCGGGCTTCCCGGCACTCCAAGAAGGGGCTCAAATGGGGCGCTTGTGCACCTCAGGTCTAGGGCATTAGTGTTTACCGCAAACCGACTCATACCAAACGCTACCTGCATGCCGGCTCTCACCACCACCCGGCAACTGTACTGCGATTTCCCTAACTTTGCCCCTCAAGGCCACTCAAGGCCCATCTTCGCGATGGAATATCACACATTTCGCCTCTTTCTCGGTCTTGCCGGTAGAAGTCGCATGATCGCAAGCACTGCTTGATACGGCCGCGATCATGCGAGAACTAGCGGAACGACTGAAAAAGATGCGAAATACCGTGACATATTTCATCGCAAAGATGGGATTTGAGTGGCCTTGAGGGGCAAAGTTAAAAAATCGCAGTATAAACGGGAATTTCGAAAATTTCATCAGAGCAACTACAGCGTGTGATGAATTTTTAGACTCTGAAATGAAACTCCTCAGGGGCACATTTCGTGCTATTGGATACTGTGATAACGCGTCAACCAAGCTGACGTCAACCAAGCTGTACGACAGGCAGCGACCACCTCTAGCCACACCTCTTACCCCCTCTGGTAACATCACACCTAGTGACAATGACAACCGCAAGATGGCCATTCTACCATACATAGAAGGTATTAAAGATATATTTGGGTTTTTTCGTTCTTGGCGCACCAAGGTCACGGACGAAAAATGGAGAGGAAAGGCTTTCTCCAATAGGGAGCGTCCACGTCACAACACAGTAGTGACGTGGAAGCTCCCTATTGTAGAAGGCTTCCCTCTTCATTTTTCGTCCGTGACCTTGGTGCGCCAAGAACGGAAATCCCAAGTATAATTGGAAAGCATTTGAGCCGCTTCGATATAAAGACGTCCTACAAAGTCAATAAAAATCTCGGGGAAAAGTTTGTACGCATCAAAGACCGCACCCCTCCACTTATGGCATCAGGAGTTAGTTGGCGGCTGCGACCGCAGCCTGCAGCTGCGGCCACGGTTCTATCGACAGGACGAACCGTTGAGGAACGCCTCCGTGAACACAATCGCCGTTACAAGTACAATAATACTAATAAATCGGCCAGATATGATACATGCAGGTGCATATGTCTTCTTGAGCTCCAGAAGGGTCTTGATTGGCCGATGCTCTCTCCGCGTGGGCAGATGGTCTTGGCTGACTGGTGGAGGGGAACCTAGCTCTACACAACTCGTGCGCTGACCATCTGCCGCACTTCCCTCGCACAAGCTCGCTGAGCTGTGCGACGCGCGGGAGCAGACTGCGTGGGAGGCGGGCGCCGCTCACCGACACCGGAAACCGCGCGGACGCGTGCCACGCCCAGGCCTGGCCCGCCTGGGGCCGAAGACGTCGCGGCGCCACGGACGCTTGAGACAAGTCGGCGCCGTGGCGAGCAAAGTGCAGTGTAAATAGTGTACAGTGTAGTTATTTGTGTGTGTGAATGCGAGAATGAATGTGTGAGAGAATGAGTTGTAAATATAGTTATACGAATGAATGAGTGAGTGAATGAAACAAAAAAGAAAACACGAAGAACATTATAAAGAACTTTTAACAACCATCCAAAACAATTGTAAATAAAACTAGGCTAGGTCCTAAGAGGCTAGCCCTATAATAGTTTTAAGTTAGTAATAAGTTAGTTTTTAGGTTAGTCTATATAAGATATAGCCCTCCCGAACTCCACACACCTAATCGGCTGGAGTATTAATGTAGCCCGTTCTTGAATAAATTCCCGCCCCTCCAGGGCAACTGGAGGGGGGGAATCGAAAAAAAATCGAAATCTTCGCGCACTTTCCTCGTACAAACTCGCTGAGCTGTGCGACGCGGGGGAGCAGATAGCGCGTGGGAGGCGGTTGCCACTCACGGACGCCGGAAACCGCGCGGGCGACGCGGACGTGCGCCATGCCGGGCCTGGACCGCCTGGGACCGAAGACGTCGCGGCGCCACGGACGCTTGAGTAAAGTCGGCGCCGTGGCGAGCAAGAAGTGTAAATAGTGTAGTGAAGTGCATATAAATGCGAGAATGAATGAGTGAGAGAATGAGTTGTACATATAGAGCATAAGTATGATTGAGAGAGTGAATGTTTAAAAAATGAAAAATAAGAAAATGAACACTATAAAGAACTTTTACGAAATAAATTTATAACTGTAAATAAACTAGGCAAAGGCCAAAGTGACGCGCTGGAGAGTTTTAAGTTAGAAATAAGTTAGTTTTAATTAGTATGTTTAAGATACCGCCCTACACCATTTCCATAAGCCTAATCGACTGGAGAACAAAATGTAAGCCCAAATTGAATAAATTCCCGCCCCTCCAGTGAACTGGAGGGGGGGAAATTGAAAAAAAATCTCCGCGCATCTCGCCCTGACGAAGGTCACAGATTGGCGGCCGAAACGTTGGCCCCTGCGTCTAGGACGCGGCATCTCCTAGACAGCCAAAGAGCTACTGACTCCGGCGACGAAAACCTACTCTTCATAGGAGGACCTCAAATCAGCCATTCATTTACTGTTGAAATTGATTTTCTATAAATCAGGAATAAAATTTTTTCTAATTTCAATTTTGTAAAATAATATTGCTAATTTCACTTTTTTAAAATATATTCTGGGCCTCAAGAAAATGTGACAGATAATCTCTTCCCCCATACGTCATATACAGTTCTTACTGTTCTTTTACCAAATAAATAAAAAATAAATTGTATATGCTATGTCCATAAATGAAAGTCGCACGCTAACTCAATAACAATTTATTGATTCCTTAATTACAATAGCTGCCAGCCATATTGCCAGATCCCCGATTCCCGCCAGATCGCGGTGTCTTGCTGCTCGCGCGCCAAATCCAAAAGTCATGCGCGACATAACACTATAAATGGTGAAAAGCATTTTATATTATGAAATATCCAAATACCAGAGCATAGGAGTAGTGAATAGTTACGAAACCTTCTATTATCAAAGTCAAGTCATAATCTGTAAAATATGTAATTCTTCTCTTGAGTGACTTTTATAGAATATATACCAGGTGACAATGTATACCAATAGACAGAGACAGAGCTGTAATCTCATGAACTTTCGAAATAATTTTTTTTAAAGAAAGGTGCTTCAAATTATTGAGATACAAAATACGGATTATACAGATAAACTTTTTAAGAAATACTTGAAAATATGACTTGTTCAAACCCTTCAATCATTAATTTCTGATGAATCTAGTGCAGATTACTTTAAAATTTCCTGGCAATATTTGTTCTTTCCAGTTATCTTGTTTGAAGAACAAACTGGACAGACATAAGCAAGATGTAAGGCAGTAAGTACTTGCTGCAAAGAGCACTGAGGAACACACTATAGGAATTAGTCATGGCATAAATACCTTTGTAAATTACGTTATATTACATTGTTGGAGAAAAACCATAAACATGAATCTAGAAAATTCTTGAGAATGGTAGGTTTAGTTTTGGAAGTCATGAAGTATAATAAAATAATCTATGGGTCTAGTAGACCCGTTGCTTTTTAAGAACTCAATATCTCGCCGAGCCGTAGGTGTAAGATTACGAGATGTGGTGACATCCTGGGTTGAACGATTCTGCATCCGGTGGCGAGGTTACCGCAAGATAAACCGGAAGGCGATAGGTCACGTAGCTCGTCTTTCCGACCGCGCGCGACGCGTGGGCTTGCCAGTCCCCACGCGCCCAAAGGCGTCACACGTGTTCTTCGCAGAATTTCTCAGTAACGTTGCGTTGTCTTCCTCTCACGCCGAATGTTTCGCGGGCGTCTCTTGCGTTCGTGTCTGTTTCTTTAGACAGAGACAGAGCCCTCTGTATCAGCTCAAGCTAGCCCTCCATCCCCCTTCTTTTGAGTGTGACCGAGCGATGGGGCTCAGTGCGTAACGCTCTGGATTCGCAATCGGAAGGGCCGCGTTCCATCCCGGGTAGCACGGTGTAAGATATATAGGTGTGTCAACTAGCCGCCTTTTGGACAAAATTTTTGAAGCCAGTTTGAGGCTAGTTCCTCGCTTATCCGTACGGTGCGCACGATCGAGTTGGGCATTCATGATGGCCTCTCGCGATTTAGTGGCTTCCACCCGAGAGTATGGTTTCCACGGTGCAGCATTTTTGTTATAATCGTAGAAACCGTAATGTAAATGTATTAAAGTCTTTTAAGACGTATTATAATATTTGTCGGAGGTGTTATTTTTTTAATGTACCACAGTATGAGGATTTGTAGTTTAAAGCAGGAGGTGATGTTATTCTAGAGAAAAAATAATAAACATATTACTAGGAAATTTGCTAGAAACAGATTCCGGTTAAGCTTTTTGAATGTGAATTCTGAAAACTTAGAAATAATTTAGTATTACAAAATATTCAATTATATTCTTTGATTATACATTTTAATTCTCGGGCAATTTTGAATGTTTTTTCTAATTGACACTAAAAAGTTCACTTTCTTTGTACATTTCTCAATATTGATTGTTTATGATTTTACAAATTATTTACATTATTTTACAATTAACTCATTAACAGTATATGATAAATTCTTGAAATGTTACTTACAGCATTTTCATAACAATTATCTCTTCACTTTTGAAATGTTTTTCGCAAACATAATTGTCTTATCTCAATTTTCTTTTCTTCTGGGGAACAATTTCAACCCATTTCTGTTGTAAATCTTCTCGCTTCGGAACACGAAATAAAGTTGTTTCCTGCGAATGACATTTTTCACTGTTGCTATCACACTATTTTATAAAACATCTTCTACCCATTTTTTAAACTATTCACTCCAGCCGACTAGAAATTCCACCGCGAAATGATTATTAACTACGTTGAAACCAATGGTTACAAAGCTATTAAATGGATCACCATCTTGTCCCAAAAAATGCCCAAGTCGTTCGCAGCGCTTATCTATCGAGAACTGTGAGAACTAGCCTCACATTAGCTTCAGTTTTAGACCGGGAGTGAACCCACCTATATCTCTTACACCGTGCCGGGTAGGCGAACCTGACCGGGGGTTTTCGTGGAAGGAGATTCAACTCCGGTGTTGGAGGCGTGGTGGAAGTATGTACGAAGAGCGTAGGCAGCTACTTGGAAAATAAAACAAAACTAGACTCCTTCCTACTTCAGCGACATCACGCGGTGGGTGAAGGATCTTACTCAAGAAGGCGCCGGTCCGTTACATAATGGCGCATGTTGGCATGGTGACGCTCGGCACTGCTGGAGTGGTCTTTGGACGTGCCTCAATCCAAGACAATAAGATGGGGGGATAATCAATCCAGGGTATAAGAAGCAGTAACGGTGTAGTAGTGCTAGCCCACTTGGAACCGAATCGAGTTCATTGTCATCTTCATCTAGAAGATTGTAGGCAGTGAATTGCAGCTCTTTTGACAGGTCTTTACGCAGTTTGTGCTGTATTTATGTGAGAAATTTATAATAATTGATTTATTAATTATGATTATCATTATTGTCAAGGGCGTGTCTCGTTAATACTCGTAAATAAATATTGCTTCCCGCGGCAACGCTTGGCTTTGTTGCCATTGGCTGCCTTGATATGTTCCTTCGTGGTTCTTTCATTCGCCGCGTGATGTCGTTGAAGCGCAAGAAGTCAAGTTATGTTTTATTTTTCAAGTGCCGACGTTTTCGCTACATACCCCCACCACCGGAGTTGAGTACACTTCCTGTAGACTTCGTGGTGGATTCCCAAGGTCATAAGGCAAATGCTGGGATGGTTCAAAAATCCCATTAACACCTCATTTATTAGGTAATTAATAGGTTTATGGAACTTAGATATGTGAGTTTTTGACAATGAATTCTGTACAGTGTTTACCAGATAAACGTTTGGCTGAAATGCAGTTTACGGTATGGATCGCCAGTGGTCTGATTCTCGTGCGGAACCAGAAAAGAAACCGACAGAACGAATCTTCTTGTTCGCGCGCAATTTCTTCGTTCAATTCTTCTTTCTCTTGTGGCTTCTCAAATGGTATCTTTGTGTTGTATAGTGTGCTTACGAGTGTAATGAAAAATTTGAACGGGCTTTTCTTTGTAATGAAACATTTGAACAGGCGGATAGGCGGAAGCAAAGTAAATTGGATATTATTAAGTGGTGCCAGGAAAAGGAACTACTAGCAAGGAAATGTGTGTGTAATAAGTGCAATGGGGAAATGCAACTGGAGGAAAGGAAAGACGTAAGAGACGGATAAGAGTGGAAGTGTGGAAAGTTCGGAGAAGACGCTCATGTAACGAAAGTGTCAATAAGAAAGAATTCATGGTTCAGTGAAAGCAGACTAGAGCAGTTTCAAAGCAGACCAGAGCTATGGCAGGTTTTATTAACCACGTAGATATGGGTAATGGAAGCGAACAATGAGCATATGATATGATGTGGGAATTGCCAATCACACGGTAACGGACTGGAAGAGCTTTTGTAGAAAAGTGTGCGTAGACGCAGTAGTAGACAGTGTGAAAATAGGACCGGGCATTACAGTAGAAATTGATGAGAGTAAAGAGAAAGGAGGGTTTGGAAAGAGAAAGTACCAGAGAGGAAAACGTCTGGGGGGAAAGTGGGTTTTTGGAGGAGTGGAGAGGGGAACAGAAGTATTTTTTTTCAAAGTAGTGGAAAATAGAAGCAAAGAAGTGCTGTTAGGAATCATTAAAGAATACACTGAACCAGGGACGGAAATTATACCCGATTGCTGGAAATCCAACGACTGTCTGAAGGACGAGCACTTAACTGTGAACCATTCGATCCAGTTTGAGGATCAAGCTACAGGCGCACGCACTCATTCAATTGCGGGCACGTGCAGTGTAATTAAGAGAAAATTGCCCTGCCAAGCTAGTAGCGAACAATTTATTCGTACCTGTGCGAGAACATGTGGAGAAGAACGCTGGTGGGCAAAACGGGAGGGAAGAAGCTGGAGGCTTTCTTGCAGCATATAGCTAAAACATACGCGCCAAATGATTTTTAAGGTGAGTATTCGCATAAAATGCGTTGGTAATTATGCACAGAGCCAAGGATGTTTTATGTTAACGCAATGGCCGAAGCCACGAGCCTCGTCTTCAACTTGGACACGGGTAGAGAAGCGACACGATTCTGCCCGCAAGTGCGTCGGCCGCGCACACTGTGCACGCGCCGCGAATGAGCCATTCTGCGAATCGACAGCAGCGCCAAGGAACCCTACAGTATACTACATTTCTACCAAAAGTTTTTCTCAGTTTTCTAATAAGGAAAAGCTGAAAATAAAAGAACTCGGCAGACAATGGCCAGCTTTAAAAAAAGTGAATATTGTAAAGACAGGAAATAGACAATTTAAGAGGAAATAGACAATTATTAAAAGAGAAGGTTATTTTAACAATGCATGACTGTGGATGTGCTGTGAAAAATTCTCTGTTTTGCTTTGCGTGTCTTTTATTTGGGAGAGTAAATTGCTGGACAAAACCAGGAATCACTGATTTGAATCATTTGGGTGTTTATATAAGAAAGCATATAACGGTCAACGTATCGGATTGTTGTAACCAAGATTGCGGGTTCAAACCCGATCGATGCTGTGGATTTTTAAGCGCGAAAAAATCCTTCGTACGCCTTCCTTCGGAGGGTAAGTAAAGCAAAGTAAAGCCGGCTGTCCATGTTAGTAGATTTGCTGGCATGTAAAAGATACTCAAGCCTAAATAAGCCTCTGAACTAAATTCAAGTCGCTTGTTTCGTCGCCCGAGATAATACCTTCTTTCTCCGCTAGATGGTGAAAGGAGCGTAGAGAAAGGGTCCCCCCCGATAAGATGGTAAAAAGTTCCCCTCAACCAAATTACATATGAGTGGTTACACTATAATTCTAACAAAAATAATATTTTTGAAATGTTTCTTAGCCTCCGTCCTACCACCCACACCCCTATACGGCCAAAAACGTGTTTTTTTAATTTCAATTTTTTTCGACAACTGAACACTATTTTATCAGACTGAAAAAATATGATAAATAAGAACACAACTTGGACTATTAGAAAAACATTTTTTATTTTTTTCTCAGGCCCAAATTCAAACACAAAAAAATATTTTCGAAAAAAAATATCAAGAAATATTTTTTACTGTCTTAGAAGCCTGGAACAGGCTCGAAAAAAATATCAAAGGTTTCTCGTAAAACACAAATTGTTGTGTAGTTTTTTCAGATTTTTTTCGATTGCTGGGCTGCAGTTAAAAAAATAAAAACCATTTTCCCGCCTTTAACGTATTACTATTTGAAACTTTTCGAAACAGGTTCGTCTCGCTAGCTTTTATCCACTGTATGTGACACACAAAGTGAATTACATACTGGATAAACATAACCATGTACGTATATTTCAAATATGTATTCGCTAAATAATGGCCAATATTTTTCTCTATTGCGTTTTTGTTCAGCTATGGTACCAAAACTGACCTCTCGTCAGCGCCAGGCGGTCACAGTACGAGCTTCACTGTTCAGAAATGCTCCTCTTCGAGCGAAAAGTGATGTTATGATTTTTATTTGTGGCAATGCAGATTTATTACCCATTAGCAATTTTTAGCCACGGTAAGTGTATGCTTACAATGCACTCCTTTTGACACTCCTTTTAAATACGTACTTCGCAATTGCACATCAAGCAATGTGACTCGAGTTACGCCTGTAGTTGCCACTCCTTAAAATATGACTTAGGAGCTACGCCCAGTAGATGTCACATTTAGATGGTCGTAATATACACACAGATCGACAGTATATTTTCCAGGTTTTCAATTCGATGTAATCCAATTACAGTTATTACTTGTACAGTGATGAGCAATATTCCAAAATGAAATAGATACATTGTCTAAGTTGGTACTGAAATGATGTTAGAATTCTGAAAACTGTGCACTATTTATGTCTGTAAGAAGTATTGTTGATAGTCTTTTCATCATTTTTTCAAAATATATTTCCGGATGTTTAAAATCATAGAAAAGTATTTATTTTAATGAAAACTATTTACAATGCTAAAATAACAATAAAAATAATACCGCAGATGAGAAAAATTGTACTTCTCTACGGGAACATTATTTTAAAACAATATGAAAATAAATGAAAACATTTAGTTAATTACTATTTATAATTATCTCAGGAAAATATTTTGCTAAAGCAATGGCGTGGCTTCACAAGTCGTGATTAAATCTATGTTCAAAATGTCAAATTTATGACTTGTAAAAAAATGTAAACCAGTTCATTCGCGATGCAAATAAAAAGTTTTACAAAAGTTCATCTCGAATTGCTAAATTTTATACTCTTGAATAGTTTTCTTTATTAGAGACAGTTTTTTTCCTACTATCAAGATGTCAAATAATTTTTGTTTGGTTTAATAACAAGTCAGGTGTCGATCCTGAAAGAAATGCGATAAATAATACTCTGAAATTTAAAAAATATTGAGAACATTTACTACAGTTATGTAAATTTATCTACAAAATTTTATAAAACCAGATGATGGTTTCCACCAACTTAAAATTTAGAATGTTTACAAACCAATGTTTTGAATCATATTACAATGAAGTTTGTATACTTATATGTGTTTTTGTTTTTTGTAATTTTGAATTGTTGAAATACAATTTAAGAAGTCTATACATGAATAAAATTTTGTGCATATTAAAATAAGGAATCTTCCAAATGATCTTGAAAGCTGTAACGTGGTGATCTGGAAGGCAAAGCAAGTGAGATTACAAAATATGTTTTTAATTTGCATTTTCAGAGTATTGTACAAGAAAGAATATCAATTATAATTAAAATTATAACAAAAATATTCATTTAATTACAGTAATATACGGACGTACCTCTATTTTAATGAAAATTCATTACCTCAAAAGTAATTACCTTGACGTGTGCCTGACGTTTATCATCCGAAAAATGCTCTGTAGATTTTCTGGAGGTTGGTTTCTTTGTAATAATTTTGAATTTTTGAAAAACATTTTAATAAGGAGAGACATGAGGAATGCAATTTTGAGTGTGTTTTGAAATAGGAAATCTTGTGACTTATCTTGAAAGTTGTGATGTGCTGGTGATCTAGAAGGCAGAGCAAGTGGATTTATGAAATGTTTATAACACTGCGTTGTTGGAGAATTGTACAAGAAAGCACATAAAACATATTTAAAATTATAACAACAATATTTATTTAATTAGCATTATACGCGGACATTCCGCCAGTGTAAGGAAAAGTGCTTACTTCAAAATTTTATCTTGACGTGTTCCTGGCGCTCTCATCATTCGAAATATGCTCTGGAGGTTTCCTGGAAGATGAACACAATTATTAGGTTATATGAAATCTTTTTTTGTACATTGGCATAAAACTGAAGAAAGAACAAACTGAATCGCAAACAGACTTACAATATGATTTTGGAATCACTGACACATCACTCATTGGCGTATCCACAGTGGGAAAAACAATAGAAAGCCTCTCTACTGCTAAGAAACAATGTAAATTTTCAAAACATAATGAAAATTTTTAACCAAACAATTCAACAATTTTGTGATTTAGTAAAAATTCTAAAAAAATAGTTATTTTCATTTATTTGGTAAGTAAAGATTTTCTGCATCACTTCATACTACGTAGCAGAAAAACAAAAATGTATTAAAAAAGTAGAGAAAAAATTCCGTAATGAGGCGTGGTTTTAGTAATTTGATAACCTTTTTGTTCTTGATCCATTCAATGCATAAATCCTAAAGATACGAAATTTCTCCTCATTACTAAACAACGAACTGGATTGAAATTTAAAAAGAAAAAATAAACATTATAAAATCCATAGCCCAAAAGTAACAAAAATTGCATGCATGTCGTTGCAGGTTGCTTCATTAGACATTTATAAGGTAAAAGTCAATAAATTCCCCAACATGGTACAATAGTACAGAAGAACAGATTTTACTTCTCTTAATGTATGTAATATATTTTAGGGTTTTCAGGTAGAGTATTACAATGAATAGTCGATGAATTATGAATAACGTTCTGGTAATATGCTGTTGTCACTAAAATTTGATGAATGAAAGTGCTACGTCGAGTATGTAAGAGCAGAACGTTAAGAATACTACCAAATTAATATTCGAATATCACGAATACCCACTTCCTCCATTAAGCAATACATTTTTCATTAACACTACACATTCGTATTAGTATAAACACGTGAATGGCAAAGTATGTGGTTTAATTGATAGTCGAGAGCTATCACGAGAATACCCATTATTTGTACAATTCGTTCCTGCAATCTGAAAGTATGCAATGTCCCTCAACCACATAATGGTATACCACATCCCAAGTAAGAATGGTTAACTGTAAATTAGTAATATTAAAAATATTATGTTTTTCAATGTTGCTCCATAACCTTCGTGTTAGAAGCTTTCAGTAAAAGCAACAGTCGCTGCAGTGATGATGTGTGATATCTGAAAAGTCTGCAGCGACTAGTACGTCTTTTTCCGTTTTATGACATTAAAGGTCACGCAATCTAATCTTAACGAAAATGTGCTTTAAAACTTTCAAGACTCTGTTGATACGTACGAAATCACGTTACAAAGTTGACAACTGCTATTGATTCACCAAATATTTTGTCTCATGCATATAGTGTTAAAAATTATACCCGTTTATTGACAAAGATGGGATCTATTATTATCATTATTATTATTATTACTATTATTATTATTATTATTATTATTGACATTATTCTCTGATACACATTTTATCTTCACACGTTTCAAGGACATCGGCTATAGTCTGTGGAATTTGTTTATTCACTCTTTTCTGTCATCAATTCAGAACCTAGCAACATATGTACATTTAATGCATTTTAAAGATGCGATTACCCTAGAAAACACTGCATTTATTTTTTGCAGTCAAATATTCCAAACACATTATACACTACATTAAATGTAATTATTCCATTAGGTAATACAACCAGAATAATGCAAACGTCTGGTTTGCCTTCACTGTCTGTTGGTTAATACTAACGAGAATATTTTTAGTTTAACTAATACTTTGTTCGGAGGAAGTGTAAATGCATTTTGAATACGTGACAGTACTGACCTTATTCATAATTGTTTGCGTGCTAACTACATTGTTTCTATCACTTTACACAGCCGTTTCTTCATGCAACTTCAAAATCAATTCGTACATCATCCAATAAATGGGATTCTTGAGCCATCTAAAGCTAGCAGCGCCCAGAAACCAATCTCGACCAAACCATATCCAAAATTTTAGGCTACTTTTAGGCTAAATAAATGATCTATTCCCGAATTTTAGGCTCCTCTGGATTTCCGAAAATCGTGGGCGCTGCTAGCTTTAGACTAAAGCTAGCAGTGCCCACCCAGAATCAATCTCAAAATAAATTGTAAAATCTGAAACCCATCCCAAAATTTAAGAATAATTTTAGGCTCTTGGAAAAAAATTATCCCCGCCTTCCAATTCCAAAAATCAGGGCTGTACAAATCGAAACATTTAACATTGCTTCTTACGGCCGAATAAACACCAAAATCAAAAAACCTTAGGAAAAATCTGAAACCTCTCCCAAAAATTAAGAATAACTTTAGGCTCTTGGAAGAAAATTATCCCCGCGTTCAAATTCCAAAAATCAGGGCTGTACAAAGCGAAATATTTATCATTGGTTTCATATGGACGCAATAAACGCAAAAATCAAAAAACCTTGGGAAAAATCTGAAACCCCTTCGAAAAGTTAAGAATAATTTTAGGCTCTTAGAAAAAAATTATCCCTGCGTTTATATTCCAAAATCAGGGCTGTACAAAGCGAAATATTCATCATTGGTTTCATATGGACGCAATAAACGCAAAAATCAAAAAACCTTGGGAAAAATCTGTAACCCCTCCGAAAAGTTAAGAATAATTTTAGGCTCTTAGAAAAAAGTTATCCCTGCGTTTATATTCCAAAAATCAGGGCTGTACAAAGCGAAACATTTAACATTGGTTCTTACGGCCGAATAAACACCAAAATCAAAAAACCTTAGGTAAAATCTGAAACTCCTTTCAAAAGTTAATGGAAATACAGGGATGGATTACAGTACGCGCACATTCTTACAATTACCACAACCTTTGTCACTGAAACTAAACAATACACGTACGTGTAGATTATTTATTAGCGTTAAATCAAAATTATTACTACACGCAGAAATCATGGGACATGTTTTACTACGCTGTGATGCAAACTATGGTTTACAATGCTGTCGCTCTATAATGGTTGGAAATCGCGAGATACGTTATGATTAGACCTTGGAATTTAAGGAACAAAAAATTGATGATTTTGGCACCTAAAATAGGTAACAAAATTATGATATTCCGCATTATTAGGCATGTAAAGTGACGTTTTAGGCACTAAAAATACATCCAAAATGAATAAATAAGGCATTTGACGTTATGATTAGATGTCATATAGACATAAAGTTTTTTCTGGCATACACAACTGATCACAAAAAGACTAAATTCGGCACTTTTTATTTTTCAAGAAAGTCAAGTATTTTTACATTGATGGGAGTGACTACAAGCATATCATTTTATTTAATTTCTTTTTTTATTTCCTTTACTTTTCAGACATTTTATTGTCAATCTTTCAACAGCGCAGCTGCGGAGACGAGAGTGAAATATCTTTACATTGACATGCAGAACTCCTTATGTTCGATGTGTTGGTTGATAGATTTCGTTGTGGAATTAATTGCGTATGCGATCAGAGAAAATTAACATTTCGAGGGGAAAATATTTGCGTTTCTGTAAAACAAAATTAAAAAATTATTAATTAAAATATGATAATTCATCAAAATTGGTTTTAGACAGATTTAAGCCCCCCCCCAAAAAAATAAAATAGGCATCAACCACCGTTTTAGGACACTGAATTACTATTAGATACTTTCGTAAATCAATGTTTACTTTCCCGTATACGTACGTACATACGGAGTATAGGGAAAGTTATGTAATGCTGTGCGAAAAAAACGCGGATTTTCGGCAGAAAAAATCGTTGTTGGGTCCTGATAACGAAAAAGTGGATAAATCGAGTTGCTAAATTAAGGGGGAAAATCTTTTAACACGTAGTGCAGCCAGAATCCCTGTTTTTTGAGTCCTTGATACCGAAAAATCAATACTCCCACCCAATGTGTTTTCAGTGTGAGTCCAGTGCGCGTAGTTGAAGGTTAGGGATCGTTTTCAAGTTTGATTTACATTGTTCCAATACCATCACTATAAAGAATATTGTAAGAATTGACACAATTCATGTCAAAGAGAAGATGGAAATATGTAGGCATGTGAGTTAACTTATGGATGTAAAGGGGCAAGCCATTAACTCGGTATTTTAAAGGGCCTCTGTTGTTGACTTCGATCATTAGCTTTAAATAGGCTTGCTATAGACTAAATTTTCATCACAAAATTATGTGTATAAGTAATTTTCTTAAAAAGGAAGTTTTTAAATGTGTACTTTTCTTCCAGTCTAGCTATATAAATTCATTGATATGCGAACATTCTCCAGTTTGTAGAATTACAAGAATAATGAGTAAAATGGTTCAAGCACAAGTGAGCCAATCTTTATGAAATAAATGAAAATCATTGATACTTGTTAATCATCGATAATGACCCCAATTTAGTTTGGTATCTATAAGTAAAAAATCATTCAAAAAACTGAACATGAAAATATTTTCTTAATAATTGAAAAATTAATAGGCAATTTTTGCAAAAGCAAATGTTGAGCAATTCTTGATTTATGATCTATCTTTGGATTTTCATCCATCATCCATTGAGCAACTAGCTGTGCTTTTGGACAATAAATAGCCTGCAATAACTGAATATAAGTGACACCTACTAAGTATAAAAGCTCTTTGAGATAAGTAAAGCTGAAGTGGTCCATTTTTTACTTAGTTCATTACATGTATAAGAGGGAAAACCTATTTCTTTTAACACAGTTTAACATATAATGTTGCTTTTATGAAGAAAGAAAGCATAAAAGATTTTGTGCACTGTTTGTACAGATGCAAGTTTCTTGTTTATTTATAAAACATATCAATAATATGCATTTATATTATAATATTCTAATTGCAATTTTGATAAAATGCTGAAATTTCACATGTGTTGATAACTGGCATGTCATTTTGATAATGATAAAATATTTAAAAACTAATGGTCACTAGTTATATTTTGACAATTTTCTAAATTCATGGTTTCAATATTCAGTCAATAGCAAAGTGATATAATCTGTAAGTATTATTTGCTGATATTTATTTCGTTAAAATTGAATTAAGCTGTTTATATTGTGTATAACTATGTATATTTACATAATTTAGAAATAAATATTGTGTTTATGAAATACTTTTTATTTTGCACTCCCTGGACTGCAATTCTTTTCACTGACTCAGAATTTCTAATCCTAATAATTATTGGTTTCTAAATTGCCTAGCATATTAATTTTACATAAAAATAATATTCATATAACTATAATTTGCCGTTGTTTGCTCCATAATATAATTTAAATGCCCTGGTCGTCATTACGCGCCATCTCCATTGGAAGATCACCCTTCGACGCCATTGGCCCAAAAGTGGGGGCAAGATGGATGCTTCCCCGTCCATGAGAATTAGAGATTCGAATACGCGGAGATTAACGTTAAGTGCCGCGTCTGATATAATACTCTTTGATATGGATAACCCATTTGGGGTTTAAATGAGTTCAGAGACCCAGAAATGTTGCCATCTTGACAACAGAAAATAGCATATTGTTTATTTTCAATGGTGCATGCGATTGCTTATTTGAAATACATAACTGCATTGAATTCGTTTTTCCTCCATCAAAGAGGAGCATTATGTAAAGAAGGAGAAAAAATATTTTGTTGTGCAAGATTCTGCAGAGAGAGGTGTTAAATTAACGCAAGCTTTTGTGGATCATTCTCTTCAGAAGAAAAATATAGTAGTTTGTACTACGCTGTTTGCAGGCGGATATTGCTAGATATATCCACCATGGTGAAATGGCACTTGACAAAAGATGTCTTTTCACCATGACATCTACTAAGGAAAATCTAACTAATGATAATCATTTAAGATAAAATGTTTATGCATCAGTACTTACCCAAAACATCATTCCCATATCTTTAAAAGGTACAATAACATTATGTAAATGATTAAGTAATTTAAACAGATTATTTGTAACTCAATGTCTACATTTCCAAACACACAATATAAACATAATGGAATGAGATACAGTGCCATATTGACGATATATTGCAAGTAACACTTCGGAAAGTTCTCAACGCTTTCTTTGAATTCACATGTTTCATGTCACTCATAAAATGTGATGCTCTTTTCTCTCTCTTGATATCAGAGATTCACATAAGATGGAGTGCAGTGAAAGTGATTACTCCTTGGTGAATGCAAATGCATTCAGATAAGTTATTGTGATCAATTTAATACGTCGCTCTCGATAATTATCTTTTCATGTTTTGTAGCAATACTTGGACCATTTAATCTGGCACACGTTTTGCATTAGTAAATGTATTTTTTGTATAAATATGTAAACATATATTTGTCCTATATCCGTAACTACAGACATGCGTCAAATTGACTCCACCATGTTAATTTTCTACGAATGCCGTGAATCTGTTTAAACTATTTCACCCGTCTATCTTATCTTCATTGCTTCAACATTGATTGTTATGATTTTGCAGCGAATTGTATTTGTCTGTTTTTTTATTGTGATTTTTTTTACTGTTGGGCAAGTGAGAGACATTTGACTCCGTGTCTGCGTTTAAGCTACTGGCTTTGTAAGGACCAGGCCTCGTAATTTTTTTTTAATGTTTTGAAGATACAGAACCACTTAATTGATAAAGTCGTTTAATAATCATGTACATAACTCTAGGGCAATCATTTAACAAAGTGTGAAGTCACCTCTAGTAGTGACTTCGTACACGCCATGAACAGGGAAATGCGTAAACGCTCTTATATTGTATACGAGTAAAAAGATTCCCAAAACGAGAACAGATTCAATTTTTGGCCAAAAGAGTAGTAAGGGAATTAATGAAAAGGTGATTACTGAATATTCATCTCCTATAAGAGAACCGAAAAATCATTAACAAGATATTGGAGGAAGAGGAAATAGAATCTAATAACAGCAAGGGGGAAGAAATTTTAACATGGAGCAAACAGTGTCATTTGTTCCAGAAACCTCTGGAAAACATTATCTCACTTACGCCTCGGTTGTAAAAAGTGTCGTAAGTGCTCTTCTGTTGTTTGTTTAATAGAAATACATTGCATTAATACATTATATTATTAAATATATATTGTGAGTGATGAGAAAAATTGAAAAGTAAATTTGTATTGAATTTATGTTTGAATTTTCCGCAATTTTTTCGAATAATCAAATCTTTTTATGAAATGCAGTTAGCAAACAGAAATAAATAATCGATATTACGAATACACAAATCAAATTTTGAAGGATATCATAAAAATTAGAATATTTTGAGAGATTATGAAAATGAGAATATTATCAATTTGACTTCATGTCTCTTATCGTGTTCCGCAATTTCATGTCTGTAGTTAATGGTTAATATACACAATATTCTAAAATGGATATGTATATTCTAAAATGGAGCTCTCAAGAGGAAATATCGTCGAAACGTCTTGGCTGAGACAGTAGGTTAACGTCTTAGTGTAATATTGTGAAATAAAATATTTTTTACTTTCTCGCCTTACGAATACTTCGTAAGAAGAGAAAGTTATGTAATCGTGCGGCGGAAAACGGGCAATTTTCGCCAGAAAAACTCTTATAGCAGGGGTCTGGTGACAAAAAAGTTGATAAAACCTGTTGCTAAATTTAGCAAAAAAATCATCTATCTCGTGGTGTAGTCAAAATCCATGATTTGTTGCTTCTTCATACTGCAAAATCGATTGACGTCCGTCTGTCCGTCGTCCAAAACGTCCGTCTGTCCGTCTGTGGTCAACGCTAGCGCCTAAACCGTTCGGCCGATTTTCTTCAAAACTGATATTCCCCAATGGTTTTTACTCGTCTCAAGGCCTCTTGAATTTGAAACCGATATTTTAGTATTTGAGGGTACTTTACATGAAGCCCATTTTGAGATTTTCTAAGTTAAAAGAAAATGGCTCCAAATTTTTTGATTATATTTTGATGTTGAATAGTACGAAGGACGTTAAAGGGAATGACGTGGGTATCATTTTCGTTGATTGGCCCAATTTTTCGAAAATTGCAAAAAACTGTTTAAAAACTGCAAAATTGAAGATAGAGATTTTCGCCTCAGACAAAGTCGGTTATACAAAATAAGTACTTCAAATATGGTCATGTACCAATTTTTTGAAAAACGAGTAGTTTTTGCGTAAATTTGCGATTCAAATTTACAAAACAAAAATTTTCTCAAAAACCGCTCCAAATTTTTTCTTTAAATTTTCTGCACATGTGTAATAAGGGACTATTAATATATATCAATAAACTAGTGGTGCTATAGAATGGCACATACTTTCTCGCAGTAGTTATTTTCCAAATGCCGATCAGCGAATAAATTATGTGGAGTAAGCCATTCACCGCTGCCTTTCTTAGTCATGTTTTTTGAAAGACATGTTTTTCGCATGTTGACAATTACCGGCTTCCTAATGATAGAACTGATACAATTACGTTTTGACAAAAATATAAGCAGATGTTCCGCATGTGGGTCCCGTAGCGCGGTTGTTTAAGGCATCTTCGGGTTGAGATCTTCAATAAGGAAGGTGCCGAGTTCGATCCCCCGAGGGGGATTTTAATTCGATGAATGTGATGTTGCAAGAAAAAACATTGAAGAATGTAGATACTTTATTGAAAATCATTTGAAGTACTTCTACTCACGAATAGAAGCAATGCAGGTAAATAGACAGGACTTGTCTGTGTTTTCCCTAACTGCGTCTTTTAAACAATTTTTCAACTCTCTTATTCGATTTCTGAAGTGTATGACATCAAATCAACCGTTGTCTAGTACATATCTGTATGAACCAATTTAAGTAAAATTAGGAGCATTTTAACGTTAAATTGTAATACAATATAACCAGAATGCATGCGATGAACTTACAATCCCTTAGGGTTTTCAAAATTATTATTACTTTCTCGCCTTACGAGTACTTCGTAAAGCGGTTCAGCACATCCTTTCTTGGTCATGTTTGAAAGACATGTTTTTCGCATGTTGACAATTACTGGCTCCTAATTATAGAACCGATTCAATTTCGTTTTGACTAAAATATAAGTAATTGCGATAAATGTACTGGAAATGTCTGTATATATTAGTTAAAATTTTTAACTTGGTAAAGGGTCCCTCCCGATAAGATAGTAAAAAGTTCCCCTCAACCAAATTACATATGAGTGGTTACACTATAATTCTAACATAAAAATAATATTTTTGAAAGGTTTCTTAGCCTCCGTCCTGCCACCCACACCAATATACAGCCAAAAACGTGTTTTTTTAATTTCATTTTTTTTCGACAACTGAACACTATTTTATCAGACTGAAAAAAATATGATAAATAAGAACACAACTTGGACTATCAGAAAAATATTTTTCAATATTTTCTCAGGCCCAAATTCGAACAAAAAAAATTTTCGAAAAAAAATATCACGAAATATTTTTTACTGTGTCTTAGAAGCCTGGAACAGGCTCGAAAAAAATGTCAAAGGTTCCTCTTCACACACAAATTGTTGTGTATTTTTTTCAGATTTTTCCGATTACTGGGCTGCAGTGAAAAAAATAAAAACCATTTTACCGCCTTTAAAGCACCTGGACTTTCAATATACTTTGAAACTGACTGCAACGGTTCTCTGCATTTATTTTAGTGGTTATTATACATTTGTATACATTGCTGTATCACCCAATGAAGTTTTGATTTTGGAATATACTTACGAAGTATCATTTTTAAAGCTTTCTAATCCTTTGTATGAGAATATCATACGCTAAGGAAAGATAATAGTGTTTGGCAGTTTATTAAATAATAATTCCGTCATATTTGAGGGATAATTGGGGAACATGTGGAAAAATGGAGGGGAAGAGGTTAAAACCAGATTTACAAGAACTGTTTTACTTGTCTTAGAACAAAGACACTGGCACGAAAATAATCTTCAAACTTCATCTCAGAATGCTTGTGAATTTTTTTCATATTTTTTTAATAGCTGGGTCATAGTTTTTAAAAAAAACTAAGACATTTGTAGTCAACCACTTGGCAGTTCGGCAGTTGCCGCGTCCTAAGCACGTGCGACCTTGCTTGAGGAGGAAGGCCACAGAATAGCAGCTAAAACGTTGACAACTGAGCCTAGAACACGGGGCCTCCCGGACAGATAAATAGTAACGCATTGGTTGCGGAAGCCTGTGGTCTCACGTCTGTAGATTGTTTCAGACTAGAGAAAAAGTTGTCTTTTCCTTTACCTAAATATTTGTTCTTCTATACGTATAAATATGGAGACACTCGTACAATCTGTACACGTGCGAAAACTCTGCACTTTGTAAATAATAATTGTACGAAAATTGAAAATTGATTTAATGTAGCACCCAACTGCAAACGCTCATCCCCCGAAAAGTAGTTTACGGCATTATAGACCCGGAGAGAATTCATTCCAATATTGCTGAGCGTTGAGATAAAAATTCGCAGAAAATAAAATAGTCCCGTTAATTTTATCGTGAAAGATAATTTCAGTATTTTCCTTCAATTTAATTTTACATTGATATTGGCTTCTCTTTTCTGTCCATCTGTGCTACGGAAAAGGCGCACCCAAAAGAACTAATATGGAAAATTGTAAAATGGGATGATCATGAAAGTGGTATTTTGAAAAATACATCCCAACAACATAATCGGGGCCTAATATATTCCCCTTCACTTCCCCATTGTCCCCCATCTATCCTGCACACGAAATGTCCTTTATCATTTCCCCATTTGTCATCTACCCGTCACCCAAAACGTGTGTGTTAGAATTTAGTTGTTCTAAAAAACAAAAGGGCGTGTCCCCATGAGACAAGCAAACCTGGTTTAAAAGGCCTAGGAAGCATCGCTTCCGAGTTATTTACCATTATAATGTGTGTTGCAATAATCTTTTTTTGTATGTCATAATCTGCAAACTTCTATTTTTTCTTCTAAAATGTGTTTGATGTAGGATGGGGTGTAATTCTTTATCCATCAGTATCACACTTACAAGGTCTTGTGTCGATTGTTTCATATAAATTGCCAAAACTATCGTCTTTCCGTAGCATACGATTACTTATGCAAACGATTAGAAAGCTTTCAAAATGATACTTCATAAGTATATTCCAAAATCAAAACTTCATTGGGTGATACAGCAATGTATACAAATGTATAATAACCACTAAAATAAATGCAGAGAACCGTTGCAGTCAGTTTCAAAGTATATTGAAAGTCCAGGTGCTTTAAAGGCAGGAAAATGGTTTTTATTTTTTTCACTGCAGCCCAGTAATCGGAAAAATCTGAAAAAAATACACAACAATTTGTGTGTAAAGAGAAACCTTTGACATTTTTTTCGAGCCTGTTCCGGGCTTCTAAGACACAGTAAAAAATATTTCGTGATATTTTTTTTCGAAAATATTTTTTTTTTGTTCGAATTTGGGCTTGAGAAAATATTGAAAAATATTTTTCTGATAGTCCAAGTTGTGTTCTTATGTATCATATTTTTTTCTGTCTGATAAAATAGTGTCCAGTTGTCGAAAAAAATTGAAATTAAAAAAACACGTTTTTGGCTGTATAGGGGTGTGGGTGGTAGGACGGAGGCTAAGAAACCTTTCAAAAATATTATTTTTATGTTAGAATTATAGTGTAACCACTCATATGTAATTTGGTTGAGGGGAACTTTTTACCATCTTATCGGGGGGGACCCTTTCAAGGACAGGGTTCGGCTCCTATTGACGCGCACGATTCGGTTCCGAACGAGTCACTCGCGGCGCCGCCACAGTGTGCCCGGCCACACGGCCACGTGGCCAACGCACTTTCGTGTGGAATCGTGACACTTCGCTACCCGTGTCCACGTTGAGGACGAGGCTAGGGCCTTCGGCCCTCGCGTTAATATAAAACATCCTTGAGTCTGTCCAACGCATAATTACCAACGCATTTTATGCAAATACTCACCTTAAATGTTTACGCTAATCCGCGAAAAATAGGCTATTGTAATTCTCCATTACACATTCGCAATATAGTTTACGCAAATCCGCGAAAAATAAACCATGGTAATTCTCCTTTACACATTCGCAATATAGTTTACGCAAATCCGCGAAAAATAAACCATTGTAATTCTCCATTACACATTCGCACCACACCGCACAATGCAAGCACAAAGCAATACAAAGGCATCTTCCCGCTCTCTGAGTGATCCGTTCTCGTGGTCCGCGCGAGTGAACCATGCGCAAGTGAACCGTGCGCCGTTGTTTTAGTGAGCCGAACCCTGTCCTTAAAATCAGCCATTAACTTTTAACAATTTTTTACTTCTGTTCTTGGATTGGTAAAGCGTATATTCCATTGTATCAATTGTTGCTTTATCATGCATTTAGCATTTTATAAGTCGGTTCTATTCTTTCATGGCTCTATTCGACACATGCGGTGTTGGTGTGGCGTAGTTGTATAAGTGCCGGTTCGTTGACTTTGAGTATCGGATGTCGGGTCTCGATATGGAAAACGTTTTCTGGTATAATACACTTTTGCTGGTTTATGAAGTAGTGGAATAGCAATAAGGAACGTATAGAAGCAGAGCGAGAAATTATGTGCGTTGGAAGCACCACTAGTTTTAAAGTGGGAGAATATGCTATTTAAATGTATTTCCACTAGATTTCAGCGGTAACTACCGATTTTACTGAATGATACCAAGTTAGTTTCGGATCTATTTAAAAATGTAATAGGGTTGAAACCAGAATTGTATCTGGATGTGATTTTGGAGTAATTGTTTTGACGCATGATGAAAAAACATGGATGAGCTACTGCGCAGCCTATCCGGATTCAATGAGTTTCATGCATTAGTTTGCGTCACAATATTAGCCGGAATTTTAAATGCAGCCGCAGAGCAATTTTGCATCACGTTGTTACAAGTCATTGAAACTGATTCATGAAGCAATGTTTTTTAAAATTTAGCATATTTCATTTCAACTACACCTTCATCATGTTATTTTTGGTTGGTCGCCGTTGAAAATTGTGGCTTTATGCCATTTTCAAAATGTTTCTCACCACTTTTCGTCTGTCATGCAGTATGGCGACCAGCGTCTGGCCTGGCTTTTCAAACGAAGTGCCCGTGTTGAGGTCACGTGGTTTCTGACGTAATTGGTGCTCCATAGAACGAGCAAAATTGGCGCGCCGGACCAGCTCCCCTATGTCTTTTCATCACGGTTTTGACCAAGCATCACAGAAACGTAATGTCATACGTAAATATGTAAACAAAAATAATGGTGTAGCGGGGGTAACAGAAATATGCTAGGTCCCTATGAGGGCGTGTATTTAGTACACATGTGTGTGAATTCCCCATTCCGGTTGTTCTTTTTATTTCCTTATTACTACGTATTTACGTATTAAAGAGAAAATATTGTAACACTGTAGCGGAAAGAGGCAATTTTTCTATAGAAAATTTCGTAAGCAATTTTTCTATAGAAAAGCTCTTAAAATGTGGATAACACTGTGGAACAAAACACATTTTTTTCATACCTCCAGGATGAAAGTAGTAGATTTCAGAAGAAACGATCACGCTGATTTCGAAAATCATTAAAAAAAAAGTTTCTATCACGCAAGGTTTAAAATTTATAAACATATTTAATATTTGAAGTAAACAAAATTCTATACTAATGTCCACTTTGTCATTCCGGTTATATTACTATAAAATTTTATGAGCATGCTTCATATGAGGTATGAACTAGTTAAAAATTTTATACGTATATTCGTGCAATAACACGCAGACATTAAAATGGTTTGTTGATATTCTCCACTACATTGGTAGAGCGAATTGACAATGACTTGAGTTTACACACAACTACAACTTAAAGGCCTTTCTCGCGTCTCAGAGCAAAGTCGATCGACTTTCACCAAGGAGATCCGGCTTCGATTCCCGTCGATTCTCATGGGAATTTGTTCCGACCAAACGAGTTTGGCTGCTTCACAAGGGCTAGTCCAACCCTTGTGAAGTGTCCTAAACCCTACCCCGTCACATACAGTTTTAAACTGTTTTTGACGTAAATAAAATAAAGAAATAAAATAAATCAACTTCCTTATTCCTTCCCAATTCTGACCGCTGGCTAGTGACGCGGGGGTGCGCGGTGTGAGGCGCGTACGCGGAGATGCTACCTGGCGGTCCTCTTGACAACTGATGGATGAGACACTATATCTATACACGAAAAAAAAGAACAGTTGCAGTATACCTGATCCTTTATACTGTAACAAGGGAACGCATGTTAGTATATGCCCAACCAGGAGCAGTGTTACTGTTTCGTGACGGAGCTTGTTGGAACGAAAATGTTGCATCGTGAAGAAAACCTTGTTGCAGACCTCTGAATGAACCTTGTCAGAATAACCCGGCTACAAGTTGCATCCGTATCGGAGGAGCAAGCTTCCTATTCGGCATAAGCGTGCACGCTGGTTGGAGGAGCCAGACTACAGTCATGGCGTATCCGGGCGATACTGATAAGGAGCCGGCCTTCCGAGTCGGCGCATAGAGCAATACTGGTTGAAGGATCCAGCCATCCGTGTTGCCTTATTTAAACATTCCTTATGGGTGTAGCAAGTTACTGATCGTTGGCGTATGAAGGAATGGATGTCCATGGGAATGGGTTATGCATAGTACCTGCTATTAATACAATATTCATTATATACTTTTGATCCAACAACAGATGTATACATTTAAACTACACAACCAGACATCGCAAGATAATATAATTTCACTAAAAAATACTCCAAAGGCCTCAAAAGCTTACATTTGCAATCTGATTGTTATGGGGCTTTATATAAGCATCACTAACATCTGCATTGTTGAATAAATTAAGTTATATATTATAGGTACATATATAATGAATATACCAAAACAGCATGTACCTACAAAAAAATATTATTCAAATACAACATTAAAATATTTATTTAGTTGAGTAAAATGTGTAAACTATAACATAATTCACAATATATTGACACAAACTAAACTGCAAACAAATGACAACATAAATTGATGTATACATGTAATCAGTAATGTTAGTCTGCATTAATAAATACATTAATGATTAAGCATGTTTTAGGGACCCCTGACAGTAATTTTTGCAATGAAATGAATTAGCAAATTATATTATCGGTCAAAAAAAAATTAAATTTAATTAATATTTTTTTTATAAAAGCACTAAGATTTGTTTAAATTATAGCTAAAAATATAGATGAAAACTATTTTCGAAAGTATTTTTGTTTGCTTCTTTTAATATTTCAATTTACAAATTTAATATTCTTGTTATTTGTTTATTTTAATTTTGGTTACCAAGATTCAATACCATTTATAGCTTGGTTTATGCTTAGGATGAGTAATTTATTTAGGAAATGGCTAACAATACCCTCATCTATGAGAGTACATAAAGAAATAATTTGGCTCAAAGTTTGTTACTCCAGCAGCAACAGCAAAGAAGGTTCACTATTACAAGAAGAAATTCAACAAATACTGACTAAATAGAGAAAACCTGAAAATTGAAGTAAAATTTATCCCGAACCCCAAAGTAAAAGAGAAATAGGTGTATGCTTACATGCAATAAAGGAAACAAAAAAAAATTTGTGAAATGTGTGTAAAAAGTTTGATACTTTCCTATGTTTACGCAATCATACACATATTTTTGAAAAAAAAAAATCTTTAATGTAAGCAGCAATGCTATTGATAAAAAATAAAGACAGGAAATAATTATGACTCCGTGTTTAATACTGATTTTACATAATGTACTGTTTTCTTTTTTTACATCAGTATGTAAAATAAGTAATCATGAAAATAAACAGTAAATACTGAAATTTCATTTCAAATACTCCGCTAACACTTCCAAGGCAATAATAAAAAAACAACTTTCCTGCAATAGATCCAAAGATGATCTCAAAATTAAAAAAAATATTGCATGGTTCTATGAGACCCAGGACAACTCAATCCATTCTGACAAATGGTATGCCTAACAAAAGAGTTAAATAAATTCCTTTCAAAATAGTTCATAAACACTCCAGCAAATAATGGAGACATGTTCGAACCCACAGCAAGACCCTCGTTTTTTTTTAAATTTTGTCATAGAGTTTGAAAAAATTATCTTCAATGCGCAAGTTCAATATTTTAATTAGATCTATTTTGATTTTAAAAGAAGATTAAGAATTCATAATAGTATGTTTTATACAGACATCTTCTTCAGAGGGTGGTATGTTGGTGAATAAATTGTTCGCATCAAAGGAAACTAGTTTGGTATAATTAGGTATCTTTTTATCTTATGTTTTTAATAAGAACAAAAGAATTGTTGAATTTGAGCTTGGGGTTAAGTTTCACATGATTAATCCATGATACTTGGGAGTCCATCATATTTCTAAAAATTATATACTGTTCATCCCAGCATCACATCCACTCTAATTGTTCACCTAAGCTAGTTTTTCATCATATACCAATTAAACACAATCGCCCACTATCCTCATTGTAGAATCACCAAAGCCAAGACAAGATTCCCGAAACATGTGTATGGCTAATAATTAATACAAATCACTGCTTGCCAATTTTTAATTTTAACAGATAGCCACAAATACTGGCTAATGACAAATATTTACATGATTATATTAGATGTTTCACAACTTTTAACAATTTTTTAATACTTTTACAAGATAATAATTTTGTTAAAATTTATATGCAGTATCATCAATAAGTATAATATATGCATCAAGATGTAATGAAAATTAGTCTGTGGACTTTGTCTTATTGCAATTTGCCAACACTGTTTTTTTTTCTTTGTAAACTACAAGCTCTGTTGCCTCCTCCTCCTAACATTAACAAACAAGAATGACTAATGTCATGACAAAATCACATATCATTTTGTCATCTAAGCACAGATTTGATAAATACGGTTTTCTTAACATTTAATTTTAATTCATTTATTGACAAGCAACTTTAAAATCATTTAAAAGATTCATTCATTAGTTTGTACATGAAAAAAGAATTTGCTCACTGCTTATTAATGTTGTATCATCTGCATAAGAAATTACAGAAATATCAGAGGAGTTTGGAATAACGTTAACATATATATTACTACTAGCAAAGATCCAAGCACAGATCCTTGTAGCATAACCTGACAGTTAATAGCAGTTGTCACTGAAAAAATTGAAGCATTAATGACTATATATTTTGTGAATGTAAATAATAGGTACAGTAGTATCACAGAAGTCCATGTTGTAAATTAGCAGTCACCTTCTAATACATTATCATAATCTTGATCTTGTAGGCAATAGACATTCATAGTATCTGCAACAATCAACAGTAAAGAATAAAATTAACACAATAGTACCTCCCCACAACGGTATTTGAAAATATAATTAAAAAGTAAATAGAAAGGGTTTATAGCAGAAAATTTTTGTAGGTCTACATGACAGTTTGTTTGAATATTTACAAAACACATGACATTTTAGTCTCAATTTCAACAATGAAAATTCTAAATATTTATAGTACATAAGAAAACACTTTTAAATGACTTCTGATTGAGTTCACTGAAGTATATATTTTTTTGGTACAGCATCAATGGAAAACCACTCTTCTATAAATATATTATGGAATTATGTTTCATAAACTTGATGGAATAGTGAGCATTAAAAAGAAATTCACACTACCCAGAGAAAATTTGAAGTACATCCTGAATCATCTGCAAGCCTACCACATATCTTTGGGATTATGCGTAACACTGGGAACCCCTAATTTGTGTGATTTTAAGTTATGCCTAGTTAAACTACACAACATTCAATTATACAATTTCTAATTGACATTAATGACACTTTGAGACTATGTTAAAAAATGTCATAAGATTGGTAGAACTATAACTTTATTGTAAACAGTACAATTGCAATGCCCAATTGCGTATTAAAAACAAATCATATAACTTATTCTTTAATAGTACTTTTTTTAAAAACAATTAACCAAGTCCTTTGCAGGGAATTCAATGTTTATTTATTTACTTGGTAAAAAAACAGTAAAAAATGTATGTGATGCATGAGGGAGCAGATTACCTGCACGTTTTATTGAATGCAAAATAAGAATTTGGAAACAGAGTTCTCTATAAATACTTGAACACAATGGCATTTGAATTTCTTATATAGCTTAAAGGACAAATATTAATTAATGTTTAATGTATTTCATATAGTCATTTTAATATAATAATAATAATAATAATAATAAAGTAACAAATACAGAGAAAGTGAAAAAAACATAAAATATTTAAAAAATATTTCCAATTATAATGCATTAAATTCATTAAATTATCCTTTATTTTAAAGCAACATGACATTGACTATGTCAACAATATAATATTATTTGTAAGAATTGTTGATCATCACTAATAATTTATCATAACAAATTTGTTTTTGTAAAGTAGGAAACTTGAAGAAATTCACCAACATATGTATACAATTATTTTAACTGGTGATGTAAAATTATTTGGTTTATCATGTTCAACACAAGCTTTTGGGGAATTTTACAATTAATTTACTGGTAACTGATTAATAGGGCTTAGTAACCTAAAAACATGCATTTCTGGGTAGGCATATATACATTCCTTCAAAATGTTGATCCATTCCATTGTGGCACCACCTTCAAAGGGCACCAATCCCTGACAAACTGTTGTCATTGCATTCAATGCAGCATATTTGCTGCATTCTAGAAAGAGAACTCTTGTTCGAAAAATGAAATACGAAGCAATACGAAGTTAATGGTCACCTAATTCGAATTTTCCTTTCACGCCCAATGAATAAAGTCTTTCACATCACTACGTATTTCTGACTCTGGAGTCTACTAAAAAATTACCACCAGATATGTAATCCACACTAATAAATAGGGCCTTCCCATATCATTCCCTTATAATACTCTCTGCTGGACAGACACGAGCAACATATAAGCGCGGGAACCAGGCGGGACCTGGGTATATTTTTTACCCCCCTCCACGATGCCCTCCTCCCACACACTTGTCACAGCGACATAAAGCTGAATGCCGCTGGGTCCAGGAGAAGTCCACATGCCCTTATAACAAGGAGATCTGTGCGGAAACGTACAGGTATCCGTACACTGCAACAAAAACCGCTCAACAATCACGAGCATAATAGTTCAACAAGCGGGATTTTTATTTTACTTATTGATATTTGTTGAAGGTATATGCCTAACGAAGCAATGTTTCCATTTGGTGCATGAAGTTTTAGTTCAACTATTGAAACCTTGTTGTGATTTATGGTATCTTCTTTTTCAGTGTATCTATATCTATCTATCTATCTATCTATCTATCTATCTATCTATCTATCTATATATATATATATATATATATATATATATATATATATATAGCGCCCTGTCAAATACAGAGAGTGCTGATAACAAAAAGTAATGGAGAATTACTCCGCGCTCAACGTCCGGCCAAGGGCTTTAGAGACGGGTTGCGGAAAGACGCAACAATTTTTTTTGTTAAAAAACTAGTGGTGTTTCTAACGCGCATACTTTCTCGCACTGCTTCTACATGGTCCTAAATGCTATTTCACTACTACATAAACCAGCAAAAGTATTTTCTATCAGCAAATGTTTCGGTTTCGCACTATTCAACTGTCGTGGACATCCGCGCGCAATTGAAAGGTCCGCCGCCGAGCGACGTGAGTAGAGAGACGGCGCCCTCTGTCGGAGGGGAAGGCAACCGTGGCGCGCTGGCCTGGGCTGGGCGCGCGCGGCCGTCACGCCCCAGCAAGCGCGTAGGGACTCGCCACCGCCCCCACAGCTAGCCGGCCGGCCGCGGGCCCCAGCGAGTTATAAAGAGGCGCTGGCCCGACACCACGACAGTGTAATTAAACTAGACTAGGCCCAAAGAGGCTAGTCATGTAATAGTTTTAAGTTAGAAATAAGTTTAGTTTTAATTAGTCTATTTAAGTCAAAGCCCTCTCCGTTCTCCATAAGTCCAATCGGCTGGAGAAACAATGTATCCCTAAAGCCTAGCGCGCATTGGATCGGCACGGCACGTTCGGACGGACGGGACGGTCAGGATTTTTAACATAGGTTGCGCGCACTGCGTTGCACGGACGGACGGGCGGGACGGGAAGGATACCGACCGCTAACAGCTGATCAGCTTCAGCTTCGCGCCTTGCTCCATAGCTTGTATTGCGTGCATCGGATACACAATGTTAACTGAAGAAGAAATTGTTGTGAGTGCATTTTTAATAGAAGAAGAAGAAGAAACAAGGCGAAGTGTCGAAAGCCCAGATTCTGGGTTCACAGTATTAACAAATCAAGACTGTCTAAAGGAGAATTCCACGCCTTGTATCCAGACCATATTGAAGACGACCAGAAATTCTTTCAGTACTTCAGGATGTCTCATGAGAAATTTGAAGTGCTTTTGAATATTTTAAAAGATGACTTGCAGAGGCAGAAGACCAATTTTAGAGAGCCAATAGGAGCTAAAGAGAGATTAGCAGTTTGTTTGAGGCAAGTAAACACACCTTACGTCGTAGTATCGCTTGCTTGCGTAATTAAAAATGAAAATCAAAATAAGTGGGATATAAACCACAATGTGTGAGGCAATCTTTTTTTTCCTACAAATTAGTTTAGTATGTAGCAGATGTACATTCAAACACGTAAAAACACATTTGCAAGGTAACAGCACCAAAAGCAGGTTAAACATTACTTTCAAACTATTTACAATTTTTCTTTCCAGTTATAGTTGGATTCTTTATGAGTAGAAATATCTTTTTCTGTAATAAATAACTTAATTTTTTTATTGTGATTTGTTAATGGTTTCTAAAACCTAAACATGCATAAACCAAAAACACAAATCAATTTTAGTAAATGATTATTATTAATAATTATGATTAAAAGTAATGTTAAACAGAACACAAGTTCCATTCAGGTATAGAAAGTTATTTGGGTATCAGAAATTAATTGCTTCTTTTACATAAAGGGCTTTAGTAAATGCATCTGATCATACTTCTTTGCTGCTATGTTGTAACTTCTTCCTCTTCTTACGTGTATTGCTTTCACCAGCGAGTTCTTAGTGAACGTTTAGTGCATATTATGTACATTTGCAGGAAGGGCTCATTAGATTGCTTCCTCCAACTTGTCACGCTTCAGGTTTTATAATTTTTAAGATGGTAAAATACTTGTGCAAATGTAGGACATTTCTGGATATATTTTTTTTACCAAACAGAAAAAATAGAACAAGACTGGGTACTTCTCTAAGGTACAAATTTACTTCATCCTGCAAAATAAACTAGGTTATGTTTGTACAAAAATGTATCTTCATTTTAGCTCGCTTCTAAATTTTATCAAGAAAAGTTTTTACAAGAAATAAAATATTAATTTTAATTGCATATTAAAGTTGATATTCCAGAATTTTTAGGGCGTAAATGTATTATTAAAGCATATTTCGAGATTTTTAGGGCATAAACATCCTCTCCCTCCTTATTACCCTGGAGAGTTGTTTATATCGTTGAAGATCTACTATTACTATTTATGCAGCTGTTCAATAAAAATATGTTTAATAAGTGTTCATTTTTTGGTTAACTAAACATTGTACATACATTTTAGAAGCCTCTGCATAATAGGTCATCAATAGGGTTAAGTAAAAATAAAAAGCTCATCAGTCACCTGTTTTTTATTTAAATGATACAACTATAAAAAACACAAAATAGTACACAATTACTCATTAATGTTTTTTGTAATTTTCATCTTTTTAATTAAATTCGTCTGGCGAATTAATGTACATTATGTTGTATTCTCCAACTCTGTCTGGATCATTTGTTGCAGTCTCCATAGCAATAGTCAGTTCTTTTTGGGTTACCAAATTGAAAATTTGTTATTTCATTTCAATTTGGTCTCTCACCGGGAATTTTTGAACAGTTTTTGCCATGGTGGCAAAGAAACTGCTTAGGCTGTCATCCGGTTCCTCTTTTTGTTTTTTTTGAAAGATACTGCTCTAAAACATTAGCAGCACTCTTCTGCGTCGGATACCCACATCTGGCTCTCTTCTTAAAACTAGATGTGGACGGTCTAGGAGCTGGGAGGGAGACTGATGTAGAGCACTGAGGAGGTGTATATACTATTTCTTCAGTGTCTTCATCATCATCATCATCATCATCATCCTCCTCATTGGTAGGACTAATTTCAACAATTTCAGAAGGCACAAAATTGCTTTCCCTGTTTTATTGATCATTCAAGTACGGGGTTAAAAACTGTAATTCTTTTTCGAACTTGGGTGGTTTCGAACTCTTAGCAGCTTGCCCACTTTTCGTTTTCCGACGCTGGAGTGCTTTCCTGTAATTGTCTCGTACCTTCGTCCACCGGTAAAGACCGCAAAGGCATTCGGTACCTGCAACAACAAAAAACCTACATGTAACTCTGATATTGAACATTAGATTAATTAAAAGTAAATTTGTTAATTATGACTAATTATTATTATTACTATGTTTTTTTAGATTCCTTGCTACTGGCATGTCATATAGTTCAATGGCATTCTCTTTTCGAATGGGGCTTACAACAATAAGAGAAATAGTTCATTCTACTTGCGAGGCACTATGGAAACGTTTCCAGTCACTGGTAATGCCAGAACCTAACGAGGAGATGTGGATGAAGATTGAACAAGAGTTCAACACAAGTGGAATTTTCCTAATGCGGTCGGTGCTCTGGACGGAAAGCATATTGTAATAGAAGCACCGCCAAATAGTGGAGCTGATTATTTCTGTTACAAAAAATGCTATAGCATTGTCTCGATGGCTTTGGTAGATGCAAGTAAAAAATTTATATTTGTTGATGTTGGTGGGTATGGGAAGAATTCTGATGGGAGTATTTTTAATACTTCACTTCTGGGGAAAAACCTGCAGGATGAAACATTGAATCTCCCATCTGCCAAAAAACTACCAGGAACAGATGTGTACCTTCCCCACGTAATAATAGAGGATGAAGCTTTTCCGCTTCGAACAAATATAATGAGACCATTTTCAAGGGACGATGTTCAAGGTAAAGAGAAAATCTTTAATTACCGCCTCAGCCGTGGACGTAATGTTGTAGAAAACGCATTTGGGATCTTAGTAAGGAGATTCAGAATCGTTGAAAGAAGGCTGGCTATATCACAGGAGCATCTCCTTTATGTAGTTTTAGCTTCCTGCACTTTACATAATTATCTCAACAGTGATACTTGTTATTGGACAGAAAATGATCTGGCAGTCTTAGTTTCAAATGCCAAGATATTTCTTCCTTTGAAGGGAACAGGAGGTCAGGCAGGCAACGATGCTGTAGCTGTTAGAAATATTTTTAGAGAATACTTCAATTCAGATGTGGGATCAGTATCCTGGCAAAAGCAAAAGGTACGTTTGTGAAAACGGCTTTCTTGAAACTCTCTTTTTTAACTATCAAAATGATGTTCTGTGCACAATTGCATTATGTATTGTAAAATCATTACACTGTTTCTTCATTTTAGTATTTAATGTCTTATTTGTTTCATTTTTGTTGTTAAATTAATGTATTAATGATTAAGTAGATGCACAACTGTTTTTTAGTCACTACAAAGGCAAATAAACCATATTCACCAAATATAAGCTTGTTTTGATATGTGAAAAATCTACCTCCTTTCATTTTAAAAAGCAACACAGAAGTTCATTGCTTCGTGACAGTCTTTTTCAGTATTCATAATTAGCGTAATGCATCCCCAGTAATAAGCTAGTAATATCCTCAAATAAAGACCCCACATTGTGTTTGTGTGTATATATACTGCGACAACCTCGTCTCCAGTTGGGCGCGGAAAACGTGGCTGCCGGTTCGCTCAGTGGATAGAAGGGCGTGCCTAAAATGATGATGATGGTGGAAGTCGGTGGCCGGTAAAAAATGAGAGACTTGTAATCATGTTAACAAACAAGTGGTATTTATTCAGCAAAAAAAATAAAAAAAGGTCATGATAGTACCACTCGTGTCGGCGAGCATGCTCTCCTTTTCCCCAATTCCAAAATTACATGCACACAAAAAAATTGAAAGGTGAAATTATTACAATAAATTTAACAAACTTCCACGCTGATTCCTTCTTGATGGCCAAACGCGGCCGGGAATCTTAGCTTCTCCGCCTGGTCAAAAGGTAATGGGAATTGTTCTCTCAACTGTTTATCACTTTTGACCACGGGCGCGCCTGAAGGGTAGTACCGCCTTAGCGGGGCGACTTACAAAACCAACCAGCGAGTTGAATGACCTGGGCCGCCAGCTGGCGGGGAGGGCATCGAGTTAGGCGCGCACGCTGAGGGCGCCGCTCGGAGGGGTAGAGCGAGCAGGTCGAATCAGGTAGCGGGGCCGGGGCTCTTGAGTGTTGACCCAATACACAGCGCCGTTCACTCGCTGCTACTAATCACCAGATAATGTCTGCCTGACACAACGATCTCATCACCTTCAGTCCACTGCTCTGCACTTTGGATATCGCGGCAAGTTCGTAAGTGATCTGATTACTTCACTATAACACGCTCAAGCACGAGTACGCGTCAGTCACTTTCCCTGCGCGGTTTTGATTATAAATGAGGCGTCTCAAAATTAACGGTCTACGGCTATTTAGAGACCGCGCACATATTCTCCCCTGATGAATTTAAGCTTTCTCACAAGTTCAACACAGAGAAAAAATTATCTCTCCGGCGCCGGACGCCGCAGTGATCACGACCGGCCTCTCTGACTGCCTCTTACGTTCTCTCTCGATTCTGCGTCCGCGAAGTCCTTCGAGCCTCCCTTCCCCCACCAAATTCATCCAAAATGTTCTAGAACTTTCGAGAATTTTGCTTAAGTCCGGCGGCTATTGGCGAAAGGGTAGTGCGTCGCAAAATAATTTCGTCCAATCATCGGAGGTTTCCGAGCCGAGAATTGAGAGAGGAACCTGCACTCGTTCCCTCTCACTTCAATTGTCTGTCAAACAGGGGTAGTAATTAATGGCCGGGGGAAGAAACTGAGAATCTCAAGTGAGGAAGTCGGCGAGGGGTGCCGCAGAAAAGTACCCGGGGCAGGCTCGGGCGCACGTGCAGCTCCCTGGCGTCTTGAACACTTGTGCGTGTCCAAAAGGGGTTGGGTCGGCGGGGGCTCGGACAGAATACTGGCGCCGCCACCGATCTCTCTGTCGTGCTTCGTGGAGCAATTCTCGTGTTTGCAGCCGTAATTAATTCGGTGCCACTACAATACACATGCATAACAGAAAAATTTCCCTTAGCACAAAGTTTAAGAAATAAATGAAACAGAATTTAAATATCATTTGCATGTTTGGAAACGTTTACAGTGGAATAAACCAAAAAGAAATAACAATGAGTTTTAACATTTTGGATGCAAAATTTAATATTAAAGGTGTACAAGAAATAAGTGAAAATAAAAATAGCAATAAAGTTTATTAATAACAATGAGATTTTCTGTAATCATATAAAACCTCAAGAAATTGTTAGGAGTAATACATGTTGGTGTAGAGAAGAAACAATTTAATCAAATTATAGATGACTAGTTGGAGATGGAGAAACATTTAAACATGTGAAATTTCTTTTTAAATTTATAAACATAAAAAATACACATTATGGTCTCAAGGTACATAAGGATTTAAGTGCACAACTGACCATACAATTATCATGGAATAAAATGAAAGTTCAGCAATAGATAACATGACTAATTTTATTTCAAGGATTCACATGTGGAAGTGATTATTTTCCCATTCAGTTATAAATACATGTAATTAAGAATAAATTTTAAAACATTAATATCATTGAACAAATTTCATGAAAATTTAAAACAGATGGGAGAAGATCCCACTTTGCATTTAAATAAGGTTGCATGTAATAGTCATTCTTGAGAAATGTTTCAGTATAACAAACAATTTCTTACACTATTATAAAATTATTTTTTAGCAAGTGCAGAGATGAATTCAGCAAGATCAATCAACATCATCGCAATACAACCATCCATGTTGGTCAATGCAATTTCACAAGATTATGGATGGCAAAACATTGAAACAATATTTATATTGTTGGTATATGATTGTGATATTTCCTCATATCTATGAATTTTGTTAGAATTTAATGACGCTATAGAGCACTGCAAATAACATTCATTTAGCTGCTAAAGAACTGCTGGGGCAAAGATATACACAATTTTTACCTATATTTTTGAAGAGACGAATAAATAATTTAATGGATGTTTCAAGTATTCATTTCTATTCAGATATTACGGAAAACATGGAAGATAAATTAACTTAAATAACTAAATTTAAAAAAAAAACTTACCTTGCTGATTCAAAAAAGCTTCCAATCTCATCCCAACTTACATGATTACAATCTTATCCCGTCTTACATGATTAAAATATTCGGGATGCCGCATATTATACAGTTCCGGGTAATTTTGTACCAACATAATCAACTTTGATACGTCCATGTTCAGAAATTTTGCTCTCCACAAACGCGTATTCACCAAACACCAGTCAAGCACTCGATCTCTGCCCGCCGTGGCTAAACACGTGGTGCGGATATGCCGGTGACTTCACGTCGGAACGGTACGTCTGAATGTCCAGAAGATCTTTCCGCCGGACTTTTTGCAAACGGCGGAAGGTGCGGATCGTCCCGTCCCGTCCGTGACGGCCTAGTGCGCGCACCCTAACGGAACTCAATGTAATGAACTTTTAAAGAAATCCCGTCCGTCCCGTCCGTCCGTGCCGTGCCGTTCCAATGCGCGCTAGGCTTAATATGAATAAATTCCCGCCCCTCCAGGGTAACTAAAGGGGGGAAATTGAAAAAAACCACGGCAGTCAGTGAGCGACGGAGTTGGCGACGGTGTTCTGGTGTGCGATATTGCGTTGAGTAGTGGAAGTGCTTAAGACGACCTGTGCTGCGGATCTGGACTTTCTGACGGACATTGTGCGACACGGCGACGTTCTGGGACTTCTGCTGGATATTGGTAACTCGACTTCGTCAACGGCATTTTCCCCCTGGATATTCGGAACTTTGGCTTTATAACTGGTTTCCAGATTTGTAAATTGGATCATCAATAAATAACATTTTATGAATTCCTTTGTCGTTGTATGGATTCAACATCAACAACAAAATTTAATAAAAAAATGGAGCCATTTTTTTTAAAACTTTGAAAATGTCCAACGGCTTCATGCAAAGTATCCCCTAAAGTTAAAATATTGGTTTCAAATTTCTGAAGCCTCGACATTAGCCAAATCGATTGCGGATTATCAATTTTGAAGAAAATCAGCTGAACGGTTTAGGCGCTAGCATTGATCACAGACGGACGGACGGACAGACGGACGTTTTGCCGTTAATCTATTTTTCAGTTTCAAGAAGCAACAAAACATGGATTTTGACTACACCACGAGTTAGAGGATTTTTATTCTTAATTTAGCAATGGTATTTATCCACTTTTTCGTCACCAGACCCCAGCTATAATAGTTTTTCTGGCGAAAATTCGCCGTTTTCCAGAGCACGATTACATAACGTTCTCTTCTTACGAAGTATTCGTAAGGCGAGAAAGTAAAAAGGTAAAACTAAGATTTCAAAAGTATGAATGGACTATCATATCTCTATAACGAACATGTAAAAAGTTTATTGCCAAAATGTGAAAGTTAGAATTGCCAGAAAAGCTTTCATCAGCTAAACATCGTTTTCCAGCCCATATTAGCAGAATGAAAATAATGAAGTTATGTCAATCACTCCGAGGTCCTAAGAAATTAGATTCATTTTCGAGCTTTCTTATTTGAGAACCATCTAAAATTACTGCTTTCAGTTTCTCGTTGGCGACTCCCGGAAATATACGTAATACATTCTGAAAGCACAAACTCCCACATCCACATCGACTACAAATTGCTTCATCAAGCATAGCTCGATATGCAAAGTAGAGAAAATAATTTTTTTCTCGAGCAACTAATGGTAAATTGATCACATTGTTTTCCCCTACAACTATATCTCTCCTCAGAGGCCAATTTTTCTCAACCAATGTTCACTTTTGGTTCTGAAGTCTCACAAAAATTTAAAGCAGGGATAGTTTGTGTAGCCACTTTGTTGACCGAGAAGAAAATTCACCATCTTCAGATCAAGACAAATTACCCACTAATGTTCATAAAACTTCATATTTTTTTAAATTGAAGAAATCGTCTCGTACTATTCTTTCATGCAAAATGAGAAGCCCAATCGAACAGAGCCGTATTTGTTGCCGTTGTGTAAGAGTACACACTTCAAAATTCTGCTTGAGCTGTCAGTAAAAATTCGCCATTCGTCACTCTAATTATCTGCCGCACCCGCCTTAATTTCCTGGATTTCGTTTGTTACGGTTTGAATGTCCGCAACCACCTTCGTCTCTAATTTCGACAGACGCCGACAAACTGCCTCACCCTTACTTCCTATTTCTGTGATTGACATTTTCATGGACTTGTGGATGTTGTCCATCTTTCCTTCATGCCCGCTTAATTTTGCATTAATCGCGCCCTCGAATTCTACCAGGCGAACTGCCTGCCCCGCGATCTGACCTTCGAGATCTGCCTGCATCTCGGTTAGCTTCGCGTTCGTGACATCGCTGTTCGCGTCTAATTTTGCAGCAATGGTTTCAATCAGTTGTGGTAGGATTGCCGTCGACTCGTTGCAAGCCGCAACGTGTTTGTCGAATCGAGATTCTAATCTCCGTAATTCGGCCGCGGATTTTGCCCCCGATCCTCAATCCGGTTAGCTAATTCGGAGCATTTTTCAGCCACCTGCTCCATGCTCTTATTTAGCTTCGCGTGGATGTTCGCGTCACATTCGCTTATCTTTTCCTCAAGTGCTCCTAATTTAGTGTCTAAATTTTCATTTATTTCCTTTTTCTGCTTTTCTAATTGACTATTAATTTCATTTTTCTGTTCATTTAGTTTACTGTTAATTTCATCGAATTTTGCCCTTAATATTGCCATGAGTGCCGTGAAATCGCCTTGTGGAACTGTAGGTGCCTGGGGTTGCGCGTTACCGCTGGGTTCGCCCTGGTTTTCTACGTTTCCCTCCATCTTAACTATTTCTACCTCTGTGGTTTTTCAACTTAATCTTTTCTTGCAAACCCCACACAATCAATACAACACACGCAAACACAAAAGACACTAACAATGAGCTGAAAAAAAGGACATCGAAAACAGACCACAAATTGTCTCATCTCCGATCCCTTCGCCATTAGCAGAGTTCAGTGAGTTTAAATTTTGACGGGTACGTAAGACTGTTGTCTTAATCGAGCCCCACGTTGCAAGGCGCCAATTGTAATAACCCTGACTCCCCGGCTAGCTCCGACTCGAAGTATCTGCTTAGTGATTTGGAATCGGGGACGGGTTTTTTCATAACAAAAACAAAGAACAATTTAATCTAAGAAATAAAATGAGATAATGGATGATTGTACATAGAATTTACAAGAATTCCTTGCGGCTGAATGACCTTTTATCCTATATTTTCTAACTGGTATAATTAAAACGTGAGAGTACAATTGCAATTAAGCTAAGACGCTTTTATTGACGCCGGCACTGATGGCTTCTGTACCGCTGATGACGTCTGAGGCCGCCGCCAGCAGGAGTGCCTCCCCGCCAGGACGTCATCAAAACATGGTAAATATTAACCTTGTTACCACAATAATTCGGAAGCACTTCCAATGATAAACTCCCTTTGATTAGCTCCTCTGATTAGCTCCCCTATCATTGGAAGTCCTTCCGCATTATTGCGGTAACAAGGTTAATATTACCATGTTTTGATGACGTCCTGGCGGGGAGGCACTCCAGCTGGCGGCGGCCTCAGGCAGACGGGTGAAAAGGCGACTCCCCTTTTCACAACGGCCAGGGTCGGCAGCGTCCCAGCAGTTCGGCCCGTCTCAGCCGCGCAGGTCGCTCAACCTAGCGATCATTATGTCCCAGGCCCCAACAAAGGCGGCGGCGGCGGCAGCAGCGGCAGATCAGCTTTGGTCTGCGGCTCGGCAGCTCGCGAATGGCTCACGCGAGTGGCGCAGGCGCATACGGCTGGTTACATATGACGGCGTGCGATCGCGAACACGGCCGGTCATTGCGTTATGAACATGCCGGGTGACAGTCGATATCGGCTATGGCTCTGATCGCGATTTATTAACTTGATTTCACGCAAAAACTAATGCGGAAACCTGCATCACGCTTTCAATTAAGTTCTATCGGGAGTCTTTCCGAAGAAGTGCGAGGGAATTTTACGTCTCTCTCTTTGATGATAGTTCATTCCGAAGTGTACGAGAGAAGATGACCTCTCCCCCTGATGCTAGTTCTCTCATAAGTGTCACTAGCGAAGTTCTCCCGTCCTGACGAGAGCTCTGATACCCCCTCCTACTACTTCTTACAAGGGAAGTAACAGATCCTTCATGTCGAAACACCCCTCGAAATTTTTATGATTCACGCAATGCACTATCTAAATACCATATCCAAAATATTAGCTGCCAGTTTCCACTGCAAGGCTCCAAAATGGAAGCTAAAATCTTAGCTAGCAATGGAGTGTTGCGGCGCCGCTGGACATCCCTACCAGCGTCGAGCGGGCGGCCGGCCGGCCGGCCGAACAGAAGGGCCACAGCGGCGAGCCGGCGTGCAGGCGAAAGCCAGGAGCAGTGTCTCGTCGCAAGTTAGTGCGGCACGAATAAAAAGCAGAAATGATTGGTTTCCACTGAATGATTAAAACAAATGTTTTCGGCTCCACGCACAACGAATAAAAACTTCATTGTCACATTCTTCTTCACATTGGTTTTTCACAGTTTCAAGGCAATATTTGACGGGCACTACAAATTTAGGAGGCCGTTCTGTTATGTACCTTGTAGCAAACCACGAATACTTTATCATATTTTGGAAACGAGGAGATGAAAATTGAAAATGAAGTATTGCAATTGAAGAATTGTGTCTCTGTCGGAAACTTGAGCACTAATACTCTTGTGAGACACAATATTTTCTGATAAACGGCGATACATAGCTTTCCACTGTCGGAAGAAGAACTTATCAAGAGGTTGGATTTTTCCTGTAGTCCCGGGAGGTATCTGGAGCAATTCAATTGTCTTGCCTGGAGGAATATCTTCAATACAAGTTATGACATTGTACGTAGTCCACGAATCTAAAAGCAGAGCAAAATATTCACTTACAAATGGGAAGAACATTTCTTTAAACCACTCAACTCTTTCTTTTCCATATTTCCTGATTTTGTAGTCGTAACAATTATGTTTTCAGCTTGAACCATTCTTTTGGAGACAACAGGGCCGAAAAATCCTTTTGGTTCCTGCAGCACTATAAATAATTTAGGGAACAAAGATCCATCCATACTTATTGTTGGCATTATAGTGTACGACTGTGATAACGCACTAACTGATTGAGCAACGATCTGAGTATGATTTCCACGAACAAACGACAAAGCCCATTTTGATCGCATTTCGCGTTCAAATCCACTTTGGTCTGTATTAGACGACTGCGAGTAATGTGAAAATCTCTCTTTGGCGTTTTTGAGAAATTATTCTACAACCACACCCTTTTGTGTTTCGTCGTGAACGTAAGTGCGTGATACAAATTTTGTTATTTTCCTGCTCTTAATTTTGTGCGCTTTTTTTAAAAGATTGATCGAATAGTGACAGGCGGAAAATCCTTATTTTTGCTGCCAGTTTCTTGTGAAATTTCCAGGGTCCTCTGTCGCAGATCTTCATCATTCACATTTTGATTCGTTCTTCTTACAAGTTCAAATCGAGACCAAAGTTTCTCATACAGAATTGTTTTGTGTTCAATAGGATTTGCTGTCATGCTATCCACTTGCTTTTTCCACAAACATAGTTGTCTCTCTGACATCACGCGGCTAAAATTTCGACGGACATGTGATATTGAAAACGTTTCTTACCGCCCTCAATCAAACAGAATTCCACAGCTTTCTTCTTGTACTCGTAGCTAATGCTAACATGCTCATTTGTATTTTTCACAGGGCTTGGATAATAAACCGAACCGGAGGATATGCAAGGTGACTGACTTTTAGAATCACTAGTTTCCGGCGATTCACTGTCTGATTCTAGTAAACACTTTCCCATATCATCACCCGTGGTAGAAGTATGCTTTTGGCAGTCTGTATCACTGTCACTATCACTTGATTCACAATTACTTTCTTCGCATACAACGAGGGTCGATTCCTCGTAATGTTCCACTCCAGTGCTATTATTTTCGATCAATTCGATAATACATTGACCCATTTCTCGTTCTTTTTCATTTGCTCTTCCCTTCGAAGATACACCTTTGTTACCACAAGGCGAACTCAACTATGTTAACGGGATTTAACACAACTTGCTCTGTAGCCATTGCAGATGTTATTTCTTTTGTAACAGCGAAAGATGAACTGGGTGCGAAACTACGCAGCCCTTGTTTATTGCAGGGCCGCTGACGGGCCGGCCGACTCATCCGTGACCTTGGGGTCCCTCGCGCCAGCTCGCCCGGAGTAAGGGCTGCCCAAACGGACCGGTAGAGGCGTCTATCTTTTTCCTAGTACTTATATGTGTTTTTCAAAGCTTTATTTGGAGGACTTGCAATGGAAACTGGCCGCTATTTTTTCGCATACGAGTTTCTAGTATCAATTAGCATATGCCATTAAAATTTCGAGGTGTGTTTCGACATGAAGGATCTGTTACTTCCCTTGTTAGGTTCGCTCTAATTGTCGGAAATTAAATTTCGGCGAAGTGGTTAAATATATCAATTTCTTTTGTTAATAATAAACAGTGTTTATATTTATATTATATTTGCAGTGTTTCTATGCTTCTACAATGCAAATTTTTGCCTAGAAAGCATATTTTCAAACCAACTTTTGAGTGCTTATTGCGGCTCACCCATTCGAAATATTCATGTGGTTTATTAGACAAAATATGCTTAAAATTGTCTTAAGAGCACTGTATATATATATATATATATATATATATATATATATATAATGACTATATCTTGGAATTCTTTGAAACCCACCATTTTCGGGGAAAGGCCTCTCAGGCCACATTTCTCGTCCGAATGCGGCGAATAATTGCATGTTGTAAAGCTATATTAAAATATGAAAGGGTTTTTTGAGAAATGAGCATTTTTTGCCAATTATTTTGGGTAACTAAGCAAATATTAAATGGCCTGATGAATTTTACGATTTTTGACAGGAGTTCGATACTTCTCAAAACCAGTGCTATAGCCTGAAATTTAATAGAAAATTCACTGGTGATGAGCATTCTTCTAACAGATGGTTCGTTTTCTAGATATTCGCCAATAACTCGCGTAAAAAACTTAATTTTTCTTTAAAAATGTACTCTAGGAAGTCGCCATGTTTAACCGGTTCTTATTAATTAAAATGCCTATAATACTTGCAAGATATGTGTACATATAATCTTCATATTGTAAATCTCAGTGTGGTAGATCAATCAATTTAGGAGCTAGAGCGCGTCAAAATGTCTCGAATTTTGGAATTCTTTGAAACCCACGATTTTCGGAAAATGCCACTCAGCGCACATTTCTCGTCGGATTGCGGCAAATAATGACATTTTCAAACCTGTAAATAATAATGTTTTTGTTAAATATTGAAACAGAATTTTGTTTTCTGAATCGAAATATTTTCCATAGTTTTGGAGAAATAGGCATTTTCTACCAATACTTTTGGGTAACTTCTATAGCAAACATTCAAATGATGTTTGATAGCAAGGATTCAAACATGTTTAATTTGGCGATTTTCGACAGCAGCCCGATTCTTCTCAAAACAAGTGCCCTAGCCTGAAATTTAATGGCGAATACATTGGTCATAAACATATTTTCAACAGTTTGTTACTTTTCGAGAAATTTGCGAATAACTTATGTAAAAACGAAATTTTCCTCAAAAATGTACTTTAGGAAGTCGCCATGTTTAACCGGTTCTTCAATATTAAAATACTTGTCTTACCTGCAAGATAATCAGTAATGTTCATTCAACCCCCAGTGTTAATCTCGATGCTGGAGATGAAATAGTTTAGTAGCAAGAGCGCGTCAAATTTGATCCTATTTTGGAATCTTTATAAACGCACGATTTTCGGAAAAACATCTCTCAGGACACATTTCTCCTCCGAATGCGGCAAATATTGGCAATTTTTAAATCTCTATTAAATATTTAAGAAAGATTTTGCTTTCTGTATCGAACTATTTCCCATAGTTTTGGAGAAAGAAGCATTTTCTGCCAATTCTTTTGGATAACTAAAATAACAAAAATTCAACGACAAAAATTCGGTGGACCATATTTTGGAATTATTTGAAACTCAAGATTTTTGTATAAATGCATCTCAGAGCACAAATTTTTTTTCCCAATGCGGCAAGTAATGACATTTTCTAGAGCTATATTAAAATTTGAAAGAAAATTTTGCGTCTTGTATCGAAATACGATAGTTTTTGACGATTTTCGACAGGAGCCCGATTCTTCTGAAAACCAGTGCCCTAGCCTGAACTTTAAGGTCGAATACACCGGTGATATGCATGTTTCCTACAGATGGTTCGGTTTCCAGAAATTCGCCAATAAAGTACATAAAAAACTTCCTCAAAAATGTACTCTAGGAAACAGGATATTGCTTCGAAATATTTTTCATAGTTTTTGGAGAAAAAAACGTTTTCTTCCAATTGTTTTGGGTAACTCTAATACCCAAAATTTAACGAAGAAGAATCGGGCTCCTGTGAAATATCGCCATATTCAACAAGTCGTCGATTTTTTGCTATTTCAGTTACCCAAAAGAATTGGCAGAAAATGCTCATTTCCCCCAAACTATGGAAAATATTTGGATACAAGAAACAAAACCCTCTTTCAAAATTTTATATAGATTTAAAAAATGGAATTATTTGCCGCATTCAAACACGAAATGTGCATCGAGAAGCGTTTTTCCGAAAAAAAAATTCAAAGAATTCCAAAATTTGTTGCACTTTAGCTCATAAACTATTTGATCTACAGCACTGAGTTTTACACTGAAGATTGTATATACATTACTGTTTATCTTCCGAGTAAGATAGGAACTTTAATTATTTAATTATTCTTTATTTATTGGGAACAGGTTAAACATGGCGATATCTAAGAGTACATTTTTTAAGCAAAATGACGTTTTTACGTAAGTTATTTGCGAATTTCTTGAAAACGAACCATCTGTTGAAAGAATGCTCCTCACTAGGGTATCCGCCATTAAATTTCAGCCAGGGCACTGGTTTTCAGAATAATCGAGCTCCTGTCGAATTTCCTCCTATAATCGGTCTATTTCAACAGGCCGTTGAAATTTCGCAATTTTAGTTACCCATAAGAATTGGTAGAAAATACCACTTTTCCAAAACTTTGGAAAATATTTCGATACAGGAAGCAAAATCATCTTTCAAAAATCGTTGGTTCAAAGCTTGCCAAAATATGGTCAAATTTGGCGCGCTCAATCTCCTAAACTATATGATCTTCAGCTCTGAGATTTACACTGAAGACTGTATGTACAGTACTGTTTATCTTGCCGGTATGATAAGAATTTTAATTTATAGGAATTGGATAAACATGGCGACTTCTTAGAGAACAATTTTGTGCAGAATTAGGCTTTTTACGTAAGTTTTCCCGAATTTCTTGAAAATGAACCATCTGTTGGAAAAATACTTATTACCAGTGTATTCGTCATTAAATTTCAGGCTAGGGCACTGGTTTTCAGAAGTATTGAGCTCCTGGCGAAAATCGCCAAATTCAACAGGAGGGGTCATTGAATTTTCCCTATTTTAGTTACCCAAAAGAAATGGATGAAAATGACATTTTCTCCAAATCTATGGAAAATATTTCGATATATCATTCCAAATATTTCGATATTTCGAAAATATTTCCCATACAACAGCAATCGGATCGCTTTATAATGTGTTTGTCAGTCTTCGCTGAACTCATCAATACGAGTCGCATACTTCTGGGCGCAAAACTTGGTGACTTGGTACTGCGTTACAAATTTATCGAATTTCTAGGAACAGCTGATGTCATTATGTTCTTCCTGTGCTCACGAGAAAGAATTCCGTCGCTAACGTGCTCTCTAATCATTTCGCAGCCATCTTCTCAGTTTCCCTTCCTAGTTCTGTGACATTTACACATTATTACCGGCGAGATTTGAGAGAATGCAGAGTGGTAAAAGACGCATTTTATTTATTTATTTGTTTATTTGTATATTTATTTATTTATATTTATTATATAGTATATAAGGTAACGACGGGTAACATTGCCATGGGTCAAACTTTGCCACAACTTCAAAAAATGTAAGTAGCACAGTCTGTATCGTAAATTTATTTGCTGGCTGAGTTCCCATAGTTAGTTGCCTCTTTTAGAAACATTATATACAGTCGTTTGTTGCGTTAGGTTAGAGTTGCAACCTAAAATGTCCGCAACTATGTGTGGTGTAGTGTGATGCAGCCAAATCTCGTAATCGAAAACTTCGTTAATATTGGATTAATTGAGTTCAAATAAGCGACATAGATAAGTAAATATGTCATATTCTAGGCATGCTATGTCGTGACTTAATAACTATTAATTATAAACAAGACAAAATTGCATTAATAGCATATACTACTTTCAGGGTAATCTTGCCCCTACATGTATATCCTTTGAGAAGAAATTCTTACATTGAATTAATTGACATTGTATGAGTTTATATATCATTTCTAAAGCATATTACTTATAAATTTAAACATTGATTAATTACATTTGATACAAAATTACTTTTTTGTTGTCGCTATACTTACAATGTAACTTTGCCAAATAAACAAATAAAACATCCAATATGTAAGGTTTGCAAACCTATGACGAAGATAAAATGCACTAAACAATGGAAAAAGTAAATAGTGGAAAATTAAGTAGGAAAAGGCTACTGAACTGTATGGAATTAGCAGGTCCACTTTAAATGACGTGTGCTATGCCAAAATACGATATTGTTGCTGAGCTTCCCAGACTAAATATAAAAAGGAGAAAGCTCTTTTGGCTGAAGTCTAGTGTACGGTGCAACCTATACTGCGATTTTTCTACGAGCGACTCTCAAAGAAACTCAAATCCCATCTTCGCGATGGAATATGTCACGGCATTTCGCGTCTTTTCTCGGTCTTGCCGGTAGAAGTCGCATGATCGCAAGCACTGCTTCATACGGTCGCGATCGTGCGAAATCTAGCGGAACGACTGAGAAAGACGCGAAATGCCATGACATATTCCATCGCGAAGATGGGATTTGAGTTTCCTTGAGAGTCGCTCTTAGAAAAATCGCAATATAAGGAAGTGGTTCAAACCTGCCCTTCGCGCCGCTCCGGCGAGGGGGAGAGCCACGGTGGAGGGGACGAGGGGTGTTTGGGAGATTATGAGGAGAACCTTTCGGTGGGAAGCAATATGCATAACTTATTACATACTTATAAAAAGCAAAGTGTGGGCGATTTAAATAAATTGTAAAAACTACACTACTGAAATAATTTTAACAGTTCGTAATGGGTCACTGACGTGACGTCATAAGTTAGGGGAGGCACTTTCTCCTCGTATCTTGTCGGAGTTTCATTCCGAAATAGTGGCTGTTAGTGAAATAGTGGCTGGTCGGAGTTTCTGTGAAGGGGTAGCTGTTGAAGTGGTTAGCTGCGTTGTTATGCAATTACGTTTCTTGCGTTCTTCAAATTCTTTGTGATTTGTGTTTTTGAGTGTCGAGTGTTTGTGCTACGATGGTGGGAGTAAACGTGCGTTTTTTTCACGCGTTGCGCCGAAGGGAGTGTTTGGCTGTTATTGAATGGGCGCAAGAACGTGGGTTGATTGCTACAGGATTTTCGTGTCCTGTGTGTAACTGTCCTATGAGGTTGGCCAAGCGAAAGGATTTGAGTGATGGTTTCGAGTGGAAGTGTAAGAAGAAAGGGGCCAATCCTCATGTGCGAAAGTGTTCAGTGCGGAAGGGGCCATGGTTCGCGAGAAGGGTTCGCGCTCAGGTACTAGTAATGACCTTCCTGTGGGTCATGAAAGTACCGTGTGAATTTATTATGAATGAACTGGATGTAAGCAAGGGAACCGTGACCGACTGGATCAGTGGCGTCTCCTGGCTAGACGATGTGGGGATGCGATCATGACATTACAGATAGAACGCATAATTCCAAATATTTAGTCTTTAATTTAATTCCAAATATGAAGTCTGCGTCATTCTACTTTACTCTGAAGTATTTTAGAAGTGTATGTTGCAAATTAGACACATTCTGAACCTTCCTTGACAATCATTTTCTCATTGCATGCAGTAACTTACATAAACAAACCAATAAAACTAAAAAAATAACCACAAAAAGTACATACCTAATTTTTGAACTCGAGATCTATTCGCGTTGTCTTGGTTGTCCATCACAATCTACCTTAAGTTTTTCGGAATAGGAGAATGAACTGCACGGAATTTCACGAATCCTGTCTATGACACAAGAAACGTTTTACTACTGTTCCCTGCCACAAATAACTCACCCACTACCACAAATGAACTAGATGAGTTCGCCATATCGCACACGCACACAACACGCAAGTTTTATTCTTTCGCGTTACAATTTCGAATTCCCGATTCTCTTTAACATATCACCAACTAGGCAAAGTAGTCTATTTAACGCACATTCTGTAGTATACAGCATTTACGCTAGAACGCAGGACCCACATGAACGAAATAACATCGCGCGCACCGTTCCGGGTTCACGGATTGTCTCTGTCACCATTTCCTTACACGATGGGAGTGATCTAGTTTTGTCAGACCTGCTAACACACACCGAGTTACCCAGTTGTACTGAATCAGGTTGAAATGTGCTTAAGCATAGTTGGCAGACTTGCGTGACTTGTGAAGAAAAAAAATCGTGCCGTCTGTCCCCCGCTCCCCGCTGCCAGGTCGCAATAGTGGCACATGACTTCTGGGATTCCCAGGCGTGCTGCGAAATTATGAGAGAGAGGAGGGGGTATGGAAGGTTATTGGGAGGGGATACACGAACGCCAATGAGAAGCCTTTGATGTGAGAAGCTATGTCACATCACCGGCAGTCGAAACCACGCAGCTTATAAACACAGTGCATGGCTGTGATTTCAATAACGTCGCCAACGAAGTGAGGTCGTTGAAGGGATGTTTCTCGGCCGGTCACATCCAGCGAGGGGACTGACGTCTATTGGACCGCGCACGTATATGGCGGGAGGGAATAGAGAAACAAAGGGAGATACTTAACAGAAGAAAATAAAATACTTTACTGAAAATATTTTTAAGTGATGGAAAACTAGAGGATGTAACACATCACTCGCATGCATTGAGCCTACGCCACTGGACTGGATGAGTTTTTGTAGTGAGGTGTGCGTCAGTGCGGCTGATAGAGTGAACCCAATGGAGGCGCAGGTGTGGAAGTGGAAATGGACGAGAGCAAGTTTGGTCGCCGAAAGCACCATCGTGGCAAGAGAGTGGTTGGAAAATGAGTGTTTGGGGGAGTTGAGATGAAGACGAAGCGCGCCTTTTTCAAGGTCGTTAAAAAGAGAGGAGCTTCTGGGCATTATTAGTCTTTCATCATGTCGGGATCCATCATGTTCTCGGACTGTTGGAAGTCTTATAACTGCTTAGAAGACGAAGGTTTTCAGCATTTCGCTGTCAACCACTCTGTGTGTTTTAGACCCTGAAACTGTGCGCACACAAATCGCATCGAAGGGACGTGGAGTGCAATGAAGCGTAGTCTGCCTCGGCGCCGCGCAGCTGACCAGTTAGACAGCTACCTGGCCGAATACATTTGAAGACGCCTTGAACTGGGCAAAAACCAAACCGAGAGGTTTTTGAGGGCACTTTGAGGGCGCCTCCAAACTATACAAACCCTGAAACCCGCCTTTCGGTAAGTTTTATTCATTTCTATCAGAGCCCTTAGCGTAATTTCAGTGCGTCAGGAGACTCCCCGCTTCCTCCTCCTCCTCCTCTGCCCCCTACCCCTTCCCCCCCTTCCCCTCCGCCCCTTCCCCCTTCCCCTCCACACCATCTTTTACCGCTCTTCTTTCCTATCGCATTCTATCACAATCTTAAACAGTTAATAAAACTTATTTTAGACAAACTTCTCAAAGCAGTATTTATCCCTGTTTAGAGTATTTAAACTGTCAAAACTCAAAGAATAATAATGTTCTGATGCATATTTATGTGTTTCTGCTTCCCATCCAACTCTCATACATTTAAACATTGCCAGAGACTTGAAAATAAATAGAGGTGGCAATGTTTGACCCCTGCGGGGTAACATTGCCTCTTTGCCTGCTTTTAAAAAAGTATTAAAATCTTTCAAATTATGGAAGCTGTGACTTCAATATTTTGAAGAAACACTGTACTTTTGTGAAAGATTAAGTGTCAAAATAATGATTCTGAAGATTAATGCAATAAAGTAGAACTTTAAAAGAAACAAATATGTGGCAATGTTACCCCCGTTACCTTACATTTATTTATATTTATAATTATAATAATAATAATAATAATAATAATAATAATAATAATTATTATAATTATTATTATATTTATTATTACATTTTTTGAAACTCCATTTTAAATTTTGTATATAGTGTATATATATTAGTTTACTGAATATTTTTTTGATCTCTATTTGAATTGGTGAGTCTCCATGTGTGTATATATTTATGTTGTATTGAGTACTATTCTATATTCTTAATTTTTTTAAACTTTTTCATTATGCATTTTTATGACTAATGATTCATACTCTTGTCAATGTTTAGATTATATCTTCTTTCTTAACTGTTTATAGCCTGAAGATAAGGAAAACTTAGTCCATAAAACGTCGTTTTTTTTGAATTTCCATTTTTGTACCTGGATATCAAAATAAAAACGTTACATCTGTTTATATAATCTGTGGCCAGATTCATTTAAGAAGTTTTAATCTATCTTTACATTCATCTGCTAGCCAACCTGGATAGCCGAGGTCGTTAAAACTGAAGGGCTGTACCAGCCTCAGATCGAAGGTTCGAATCTCGCTCTGGGCATGGATGTTTGTGTTGTCCTTACGAATTCCCCCTACAATTTAAAACTTAGAGTGGGTGCTACATGACAAAAGATAATGAAAAGCAACCTTAAAAAAATCATCTGCCAATAATTATATTTGTCTTTTCCATCTCAGTTTGAAGTCAAGATGTATTCCCAATACTTTAATATTTTCATCAAAAATGGGACTTTGTTGACCTAGTTGTAACAAAGGTTGTTTCTCTTCCTTTTTTGTGGAAAATATGATGCATTGTGTTTTTGAGGCTGAGAATTTGAAGCCAGTCTGGAGTGTCAATTCATAGAAGCCCCTTAAGTTAGCAGGACACTTTTAGAAGAAATATGCAAAATTAAAGGCTAATTATAGGATAATTAATGTTCCTGTTCGCAAATTTAAGTCTTTGCATTTAAAAAAAAAATCATGGGTCCTGCTAACTATAGAAAATTATAGCTGGACCCATTTTCAAAACACTACAAAAACTAATCAGAATTATAAAACAATCAGGGAATTAAAGGCTAATTAAATGCCCTATTTGTGAATTTAAGTCTTTAAAATCTTTTTAAAAAAACCATGGGTCTTGCTAACTATAGTAAAAGATAGCAGAACCCATTTTCAAAACCCTAAAAAACCAATCAAAATTAGAAAAATCAGGGAATTGAAGGCTAATTAAAGGCTCTTAAATAAGTTCATTTAAACATAAAAAGTCAATATGAAAATTAATAATATACAATGTTGCAAAAGCATATGCTCATTGAGAGTTTATTTTCTAAAATTACAACAATAAAACACTGAAGGCTAATTAAGGGCTTTATTCGTGCATTTAAGGCTTTGCAATTCTTTTAAAATTGATGGGTAAAGTGTTTGAGCTGCAGCCCAGGGGGAGTAAATTAAACGCAAAAACTATTTTTTGAAGTAATTCAATTTCTAAATGTTTCAAACTAAGGTAAAATGATAAAAAAAGAGAATTTAGTAAACATAGTGTAGCAGTTTATTTATAATGAAAACGTTATTAGATTATTATCAAATAATATAATATTTTTATTTTCATTCAAGGTATATTATACCCCAAAAACAAGGGAAAGTCACAGAATATCCGTTTTTTGACTTTTAACAGAATCAAAACCGTTGATATATTCTCTTTAACATGATGAAACCTGTATTATTCTATGACTTTCGTTTTGTTTTTATTTGAATATTTATTAAGCTTTGCGTTTTAGGGGAACAATTACCCCTTTTCCGAAAGGGGGTCTGGTTTTCCTTGCAAACAATAAAGCAAAGTCAAAAATAGACAACACCAGAAAATAAGAATAGAAGAATATATCTAAATGGAAGTTAGAAAATTAGAGAAGATGTATACACAGAAAAAGAAGTAACCTATAAACTTTCAAAGGCATTATGAATGTTGAAGCCATTTCCCTGAAAGTAGACAAAAAGTAGACAAAAAGTAGCCAAAAGGCTGTCTTTGGAATCCTGAAACATCATATCTCTGGTTCTATGTATGTATCCCACTGATTCTTTTTTTGTTTTATTTCAGAAATGTGTAGCTAGTGCATGACGAGGGCAAAACTAAACATTTGAACCAATTCTTTCACAAAGAAAATTTTATTTTAAAAATTGTATTTTTTGATTTTCTAAATTTCTGATCTCAAAAAGGTAAGTAAATGTAATGTGTAAATACTAATGTATGAATAATATTTTGGTTCAGGTACAGGTTCAAATCATCTGTTATTGCGAGAAAAAAGAATTGAAGCAATAGAAATAGTATTTCTAAAGTTATGATGTCACAGCTGAGGGTCTATTTCTGTACAAAAGCTTCCATGATTAAAAAAAAATTCAAATTTTTTTTTAACGTTTTTGTTTCCATTGTAGACATATTTATTCAATGAATACCCCAAAAAAGTTATTAAACAATATTTAAAATGTTTGCATGTTTGCGGTGTAATACACTTTAAATGTATTTGTTTATTAGAAATTTTAAAGTAGCAAGAATAGAAAATTGATTATATATTTAATATTATTTTGTAGAAAAATTGAATACTGGTACTACTAATTTTAATATGATTAACAGGTAAATATAGAATTGTTAATATTTAATTTTAAAAAATTGAAGAAACTTCAAGTTTCATTAAGATTAAAGCTACCTTTCAGGCAGTTAATATTTGCCATACATATATTAATTTATTTAGTAGAATGGAGAGAAAGGTTCACCATAAAACTTCTGCCCTGTGATAACAATGTAGATCTAGACATAATCATTTGAAATGATGTCAGAATAATCTCTCTTCAGTAACAGGTATATCTCAACCAAGTTGAGAATGATGTTTACAGGAGTGCGCCACCGTCTGTGTTTACAGCTGAAACAACAGAGATGGAGATATAAGGATACTCATTTCAAAATGAAAATGGGACCGTGCCAATCTATTGCGGAAAAAAGAGCTATTTATTTCGTCACAAATCTAGTATCTTCCCCATTAATATTGTAACTGTTTGAACATGTCTGCACCTCATATTGGAAGAAATAAAAGTTTATTTTTCTCTGCAAAATGATTCAAAATTTTGAAACTAATTCCTTCGATGGGCAGTAACATTCATATAAATAGTTTAATTTAACTTAAGTAGTTTCTCAGAATATATACTAAATAACATTTTTTATTTAAGAAGTAACCACTACCATAATGAAGAATATTGTAGATACTTATGACAGTGAAGTTAATGTTTTGGTATTTTACTGCATACCTAAAAAGGCACGTAAAGCCTTTTAAAAAAAGATGAATGAAAGAGAATACAAAATGTTTAAATTCAACAAATAAGTATTAAAAATTCAATATAAATATAATTTTTTATTACATTCTTTTACTAAAACAGTGAAGAGAAAAAAAAAACCCACAACCTGGCTGATTCTGTAGAAGCAGTCTCTCAACTCTCTTCATGCTCCTGGCAACTTTTGTTAGCGAGACCGATTGTATAGACCCGTGTTAACACTGTTAGTTCTGTGATGCACTGCTATTGCATCCTTCATTCTTCGCTTAGTTGAGTTATTTAATATTGTAATGTTTGTAAACAAGCTATATGCAGGAATTTTATCATTTTCCCAATAACCTACTATTGTTGTGGTTCCCTACTATTCCCTATTGTTGTGGTGCATCTTGAAGCCTAAAAGAGCATCATGCATATCTAATTCTCATAATCTTAGATTTTAGACTTTCTTTAAAATCCACCATTTTATTTATGAAATCTGTTTCCTACTTATTAACACAATCTTTGTTGTTAATCAGAGATTGTCAAATTAATAATTTTTGTTTAGCAGGAATTTTCTGATGGCATCATTTGTTACCTAATTTCCAAGAATCTGAACTTAAATGTATTTTATAAATACAGGCCTAGAAAAAGTATATTATTTATCTATCATAATCAATGTTCAATATTAGTACTACTAATATAATCTCAACAGCACCAGATTAATGTGTGAGCAGTTTCTATTTCAATTCTTGAGATCAGATATCAAGCAAATATATTAGTCTCAAGCAAAATTTAATGAAGCTCCTAAATTAACAGAGTTTTTGGTACATTAGTAAGCTAAGTTTGTTCATAAGAAGACATGTGAAGGTAAAGTTACTAAAAATGAGTGAACAAATACCAGTAACATTTTTTATTGTTTTTTATTACAGAAATAAACATGAATATATCTGATTAAATATATAATAATATACATTTTAAATATAATTATGTGATTAAATATAATGTATGCTCCTGACCTTGTTACCAGACGTAACAAAAAATTATGTCATTCATCTCATATTAAAATATTAAACTATTACGTAATTATCCATTTGTTAAGTTGAAACATCACAAGAGTTCAACATTTTAATAATTTGCAATAACAATTTGTTTCTGGCACTAAAAAATAGACATTTTATTTGCATACAAAAAACAGTCTTATTTCAAAAAGAAAAAATGCAGACAATTAAATTTATTTACATAGTGAAAATAAAATATTTGGAGAATTAACAAAAATATAGATCATGTTGTGTGAAATGACCTGCAGCTGAATACAATTTGTCATAAACTGAAGTAATGTTGGTTAAATTGATTCATCATGAAAGTGGATTTAAATAGTGTTGCAGAGCTAGTTTTGAAAAGCAAATAATTAACATTCCCCACATTTCCAGATTATATAAATACATAACAATTACATTAATTAACACACCAATGAATACACTGTTAATTACTGGAGCAAATCTTACTATAATTAAATTAATTGATAAGGTTATACGTTTTGCTTTGAATTACATATTATATAAATAATAATAATAATGGCAAGTGTTATGTAATCGAATACTTTTGGGCAGAGGACAGGAAAGGTTAGATAAGACATAAAACAAGATGATATCAATAAAAAACAAAAAAAATATTTTTCATTACAATGTGTATTAATTATTGAAAACCTGTTAATGGTTAAACTGTGCCCTCGTTGGCTTTGATTAGTGTAATTGTCGTGCCGATTGTGTAATGGGTGCTGGACAAGGCTATTGATGGGGTGAGGGTAGGACCCTTTTGGAGACTGTGGTTGGCAAGGGAGACATAATCAAATGCTTTTGAGCAGAGGACATGAAACAAGATGATATCAATAAATAAACTTTTTATAAAAAGAATCAGCCATTCAACAATGTTCAAAACAGCAGGGTTGCATTCAACATGCTTGGAGCCAGAGAATCCTTGAGAAGTGGAGCAGCAGGTATTCCATGAATGTACCAGCTGAAATGAAACAGAAATTAAATGTGTTAATCAGCCGAGTTTCTTGGATGAAGAAAGAATGCTAAATTTTAGGAATTTATCATTCTGAGTATTTTGTTTATAACTTTTCATAAAGATTCATGAAGTTTATTATAATATCATTTTTTAAAGTTTTGTAGGTTTTCTCTTACATCTCTTATTTGGTCCTAGCCCATCATAGTGAAATCAAAATCTTATTGTACTTTAATTTAATTCTTAGGAAACAGTAATCCTTGATCACAATACATTATTATGTTTTGTTTGTCAAAATATTAAGTTACAATATTCCAACCAAGAATTCTTGGATGTTGACTCCCATAAAAATTATACCCATTAAATTGATATATGTGCAAAAATTAACTTTTTAAAGATATTTATTATTTCTTATTTGCTGCATTGTGTGCTGAACAAAGATTCATTCAGTTCCGGAACTTCAACACCAATTGAAATTACAACTTAAATTGTAAAAATCAAGAATTCACCAAGCACTATGTGCAGAACTCTCATAGCAATTTAAGGGACTTTGATAAGATTTTAAATTAAAAACTATAATACTTACAAACATACACACCCCTAATAAGAACCTCCTTGTAATAGGGATTCTCAACAAACTCTGTTGTTTTTCCTCATTTACTAACAGATCAATTGCAACACAAAACTTGAGGATTCTGTTTACGCTGGTTTACATAGGTTTGGGAAGCAAGTCCTCCTGCACAATACTGCGAAAAGTTGACACTATTGTTAGTAGATCATGTACTACAACTTGATTATTGCAGTATATTCTTGTCAGTCATCAAGTTTAGATGCCATCTCAGGGGCATATCCACAAAATATTTTGGTAGGAGGGGGGGTTAGTTCAGACTCTTTCCATCACTTCTTTTAATGTTAGCTTGAAATTTAAAAAATCATTATAGGAACACTCTTTGGATGGGATGCAAGTGAAATTAAATAGTTTGAATAAATGGTGTAAGACTTCAAAAAATATTGGTTTTTGGAGGCCACAGCCTCAATAACCATCTGGATCCTCAATGGATCCATGGATCCACTGAGCCATGTCTGAACCAATAAAATATAAACTGCATAGAAATTAAACCTATCACACTTTGAATAGGTGAATTTAGACATTCATGAGTTATAAATAAACAAAATTGAAGTGCCATTTTCAATTCAGGGACTGAAGAGATGGTTGCAAGATGACAAACAATTTCTTCAAAAGTGAATTATGAAGAATGACAGATTTTTTCAATAGTACATACCTGATCAATTTTAAAAATTCACTCTTCATCCCAAAAGCTGTTGGTGAATTATTATTACTATACTGTAATAAAATAATTGAATAATCCAAAGAATAAAATTGTGATAATTGTTGATACGTTTGTTACAGCAGCAAGAAATGTCTCAATTTACTCTTATAGTCCATTTAACAATCCTCTTTAAAATAAATTATAAGTAAAAAAAACATATACATTGAACAACTACTAACTGAAGAACTGCAGAAATCTATCATGATAGTCAATGAAAACTTAGAATTTTATTCACAAGTTATATTTAAATTTGTCTCTGACAGATTTAATTTATTCACTGATAGGACTCATCAGATTCTTCTGGAGTCCTCATTCTCTTTACTCCTCTTTTGGATGGGAAAGAAGATTTGGCAGGAATTATTTGGGATGGCCCTGCTTTTACCTCTTGCGTATGAACTTCTGCAGACATTATCTTTGGTTTCCCTGGCATTTTAGAAAATCCTATAACTTTGTCAATATTGCAAGCTATTTCATCATATTCACTGCCCCCTTCCACTAAATTTATGTAACTACTGCTTGTAGTACTTATGCCCAAAGTGTGAGAAAGCTTTACATATTTGTTATGTAGAATCTCAAAATTTTTGTTCATCTGTGTATATTTATGATAATTCTCCACTAGAGCGACTTCTATTTTAAACATTTTTTTCCTTTGTTCTTCGATAAGAAAAGCTTGTTTTCTCAATTTAACTTCTTGTCCACTGATGTGGGAGAGACTGGTAACATAGACAAGATTTTAAGTATTGTATATCATTGATGATTCCTTCTAACCCTAAATAATTTGCTTTAGGACGTGGATTTGGTTCATTCATCCACGAGCATCCGGGTGCAGAGAATGAAGATGTATTTTGTTGAGGACCAGCACATTTACCAGCAGAATATTCTCCAATGTAAGAAGCATATTCATGCGAAGATGAGTCATTTCCAGTGGAAGCAGTGGAGGAATCTCCTCCAGAATTTTCATTTGCATAATCGCGTCCTCCAGAGTATGCGGTTACACGCTGTTCATCTGCAGACATTAACAACCTGGACTGTTCAATTGCAGGAAACAGAGCGGATGTATTTTTATCTACAGAGAAATCTCGTTGACTTAAAACCAATCTTTTGCGGTCTCTGATTACAGGTAAAATATGTTCTTGGAAATGTTCTGTTGCCATTGCTGTTAAATTTTCAAGTTCCGCCAAACTGATTCTAGGTAACGTATTGCACTTCCCCACATAAACGATAGCAGAATAGATTTTACCAATAATTTTTCCTGGTATAAAATAACATCGCCCGTCGTCCATGTATTCTGAATAGACTGCGTATAAACGCCGTAAAATGAGATCAACATGCCACAACACGATTTGATGGGTGAAATAAGAACTGTTATTTCTTTCCATGATCTTCCGCGGTATTCTCTTCTTAAGTCTTTCTTGAACAAGGTTAAGGAATGGTTTGGCAGAATAAAAACCCCAAGTTAACAGATGTCCACACACATAATCTAATTTCTTGCAAACCATTCTGCATTTTGCTATTTCATCGTACGTAAGGCGAAACAAAATTGCTAGGAGAGCGTGATCTGGAAGACTTAGCAGTGAATAAGGCATGACCGTCACGATTAAACAACTTTCAAACCGCAAATTAACACTTTTAACCACAGGCAAAAAACACCAGAGAGTGTAAGTTAAAACACTGTTATGGCGGCTTCACAGTTCTACAGGCTTACTTGTGTCGCTTACGCAAGTCAAGAAAGTACGTTTAGAAATTTGTCACGTGACCACGTACAACGAAGAGCGTTCGTGGTTGGTTTGGTTCTTTGTTGGTTTACACAGGAAATGCGAGACGTTAGTGATTCGTACGTCTACTGAGCATTTTTCCCAAAATAGCTATATTAAAAATTATCTACTTAATTTAAACAATGGAATAATTAAAATATATACTTTTTAATAACCATATTATATATTCTGATTATAACAATATGTATGTGTTAATGATATAATTGAATACATTTTAATGTAATGCATAATGTATGAAGATCATTTATATGAATTCCATTAAAATATAATTTATTATAAAATATTTGAGTAAGTCAATATTATACACAATATATGAAAGACTATAAAACATTTAAGTACGCTATACTAAATATTATATTGTAGTAATAAAATGAAAATCTATAGTATTATATACTTAAAATGAAATATTATAGTATTATATTTTTAAAGCTATCTTCGTATGAAAATTTGACATTAATTTCCGTAAAAATGCAGTATACAGTATGACTCCTTTCCGCGCGCGCAGAATGACTCACTCGCGGCGCGGCCGACGCACTTTCGGGCAGAATCGTGACGCTTCGCCACCCGTGTCCAAGTTGAGGACGAGGCTCGGGCCTTCGGCCCTCGCGTTAACATAAAACATCCTTGAGTCTGTCCGACGCATAATTACCAACGCATTTGAAGCGAATACTCGCCTTAAAATCATTTGGTGTGTATCTTGGCTATCTGCTGCAAGAAAACCTCCATTTTCTGCAAGAACTCAACAATGAAGATTCGTTATGTCGGTTTCGTTTCGTTCTGCCGGTTCCGCGAGCAAGACAGACCACTGGCGAGTCATACCGTAAACTGCATTTCAGCCTTAATTTCTTTTTGTGATACACGACATAGGCCCTATATTTAATATAACTTTTAATTGTTAATTCTAATGTAAATGAGTACAAAGGTGACAGGTTCTACGACTTTTCTTCTAGTGATAATGTTGGGTTATCATATATCTTAGCAAACGTGTTTCTACGATTACTGAATATGATTCAAGTATAACTGAAAGTGTTACGCTTTTCTACCACTATATATCAGGCACGTCCAATCGCGCCCTCACGAACTACTAGCCCGCTTGGGTAGCCCGGCGCTCGTACGGGCACGGGCAACTTCCCCTGACTCCAAACTCATTTCCCCTTAAAATCCAGAAAGGGGTATACATTCGCAGGTTGAACCATCGCGAGGTGGTGAATAGTGGCTTCTAATGAAATGTGTTTGCCAGATTTTTTGTATCAAATAACAAGAATTATATTATGTTCATTGTTGTGTCCATAAATGAAAGTCGCACGCTAACTCAACAATTTATTGGTTCCTTATTTACATAGTTGCCAGCCATTACAGGGTTAGGGAGTAGCCTCTCACTGAGCTGTGCCGTCTTTCTACGGCATCAGACAGACGGGTGGTAACTACCACTGGCCGCCACATTGCCAGTCCTTGGCAAACTCCTATCTCCTAATTCTCCACACGTCCGACTCCTGGACGATTCCCGCAGACTCCTGGCTCTGACAGTCGCCCCACGACAATAGACTCCGTCTGCTGGTTCTCTGGTCTCGACTCCGGATTGCACTCAGGACTGCCCTCAGGGTGCCGGCTGGCTTCCTTTAACCCGAGAGTGGTAACGTGACTTTTTGAAACAAAAGTGGTAACGTGGGGTGACTCCAGACCCCCACACACTTTTCATGAAATATGCTAAATTATTAAAAAATAAATTAATATAATATTCTTCTTCTATTATTAACATTGTTTTGCGTGTAATTAAACAATTTACTAAGAATTTAGTTGCTAAACAACTCTGAGAATTCATCAGGAAAGCATCTAATATTTGGAGTTAATTTTTATACCGGCCTGCGCGTGTTGTCACATCCAAGCCCATGTTTCGTAGCAGAAATTGAAATCTTTTCAAATTCAAAGTACACTGGAAAATTTCCATATCCATATTATCCACTTTCCACAATTCAGCATGATTTGGGTGCCCTGATTTCACAGACTCAGCCAAATACGTAGCCCAATTACTACCTATATTTCCCCTTTGTCAGTCTTATAGGTGCTGCGATCATTTTTATTCCTCTCTAAATCCATTCATTTTGATGTTGGTGGATCCTTTCAATCTCTCAATCATATCCAAATCAATATACAAGGAAAACATTATCCTGGTATTTGGAAATGCGTGCAGACTGCTTTTTCCAGGGCGGTGAGTAACGATATTCTATTCCCGCTTTCAGATAAAGTTGGCGTATTCTTCCACTCCTTTCTTAACATATAAAGTGATCTAAAATGTTCGTAGTACTTCAGTATTAATTTTGCAGGGGAATCTAACGTAAAAATACAGCATGCAATACGTTCCCAAACTAATAGAATGAAACGAGACGGAAGACAACTTTGATAACGTAGAAGGTAACGCGGAGGTCTCTGGGCACCCCAAACAAAACAATAGCTTGCATACACGGATAAAACTCAATAAAGTGGCAAACTGAGAGCACACTAAATATCATGATACAAAAAAGAGAAAGGTGCTAAAGCAATGGTCAGGGTATCCAACATGGGAAATACAACAAGCGGGAAGAAAGGATCGTGGGGGTCCCACAGACCCCCGCGTTACCACTCCCGTGTTAAAGGGCCGATGCTAGGAGGTGAGACTCGCTCTACCGGCTCGAGCCTGCTAGGCCGTGTCCACGGCTTGCCGCTGCCCCCGCCGCTCCCCGACAGAGCGTGCTGTCTTGCCGCTCGCGCGCCAAAATTAAAAGTCATGCGCGACATGACATTTATATTCTTTACTGATTACTATTTCAAGATTATTGTCTTACTAAGGGACCCTCCATCTTACAAGGGGCACTTCTCTATCACTATGTAATACTGCCTCAGACCCCCTCCCTCCACCTTTAGCGTTACGTAATTTATGGATGACCCTTAAATTCTCCCTTATATAAACATCTTTGCTAAATGGCAAGAATATGTTAATAAATATGATGTTTGAATGCCAAATTTTCCTTGTTTCGTTTTGTATTGTGTTATTAAATCATTCAGTTATTTATTGTATTTTAGCAATAATGTGAAATGAATTAACAAGTCTCTATAAGTAAACAATTCTCACTTACGGACGGACAGCCCTTTAAAAGGAAATTATATTTGTCTGTTAAACCTTCTAACCTGAACTTTTTTTTTTTGCTTAGCCGAAGGTTACTGCGCTTATGCGTAAGATGTTCTTATGTGTAGAAATTCGCGCCCAAATGTGATTGGAAAAAAACATTTTTACGGATTTTTAAACACAGATTCAATCACGACATACAGGGTGAGTCACGTAACTTTAGCACCTTCTGTAACTTTTGAACGGTTGAAGTTATGGCAATACAGTTTCACGGAAGTGCGTGAAGGAAAGGGGCTAATTGATACGTGCATTAATTTCTATTTATCACTTATATTTTACCGCGATTTTTGAGGTAACTTTGTTTTTTCAAATAAAACTATAACATATTTTTTCAGTCCACCATGACGAGCGTAAAAAGACGAATCCAATGATATATATATATATATATATATATATATATATATATATATATATATATATTGCTATATGTTAGATAAGCATTTTTTTGAGTAATTTTGATTTTTGCGACTGGGGTTTAACGGACATTTTGAAAAGTCCACCACACAAGGGGTCACACAGCGCTCCACCCAGCACACGCGCGCCCAGGGAAAAGAAAGGGAAGGATTTTATTTGAAGATACGAAACATATTCCAAATATTCGCAAAAACCATTGCGAGTTTTTCATGAACTGTGCTTTCCATCCTTCTGTATTTTCAGATTTTAGTCTTTCTTTGATTGAAGGAATTGAAGGATGGAAAATAAGGATTTGTCATAAGTATGTTTTGTAATAAAATTGTTATAACTTCAACTCCATTTAATGGGGTTTCATAAGAACGTATTAATGTAACTTGAAACAAAGCACAATAACCAATAAGAATAAATAATTAAGACTGTACAAAAAATATTGCTTATTTTGAGCGAACAATTTCAATGTTAATAAGCATATAATAATAACTTAGGGATAAAAACAATCTTATTTCAGTACAGGCTACTTACGAAAAATCCGTATTTTCAATCCCTAAGAAACACAAAATATCTGAAAATGGGGCAGGATGGAAAGCAGAGTTCAGGAAAAAATGCAACAGTTTTGTGAATATTTGGAATATGTTTCGTTTCCTCAAGTACTAAAATCCCTTCCCTTCCCCGAGTCCGTGTTTGCTGGGGGAGCGCTGCACGACCTTGTGGGGCTGACAGTTACAATGAAAATATCCGTTAAACACTAGTCGCAAAAAATCAAAATTATGATTATCTAACATGTGACAATATTTATAACTTTGGATTTGCCTTCTTACGCTTGTCATGATGGACTGAAAAAATATGTATAGTTCCATTTGAAAAAAACAAAGTTACCTTAAATATCTCGTAAAAATACAAGTGATAAAAAAGAAATCAATACACGTATCAATTAGTCCCATTCCTTCATTCACTGTCGTGAAAACTGCATTGCAATATCTTCAACCGTTCAAAAGCTACAGAAGGTGCTAAAGTTACGTGACTCACTCTGTATAAACTCGAAATCTCATAGATATTACATCTTTTATGTACCAAACTCAATTGGAATATTCATGGTGGAAAGAGATGAGTGGACTCTTGGGCATCCGACTTTAGCCAATGAGCTTCAAGCACCAGTTTGGCACCAGTTTGCGTAATAATATTAGCGTGAATTTTAAATGCCACAAATTATCACAGTTGCAAGTCATTGAAAGAGAAAAAGATAAGAACTTTTTTTTCAAATATTGCATCTTTTATTTTAATTACACCTTCATCGTGTTATTTTGGGTTGGACACCGTTGTCACTTTATGCCACTTTCAAAATGTTTCTCAATACTTCTTGCTGTCCATGCAACATTGCAGCCAACGTCAGGACCCGCTTTTCAACCGAAGTGCATCACGTGCATTTTTTTTTTATTTTACCCCCTCCAGTTCCCTGCAGGGGCGGGAATTTATTCATGATCGGGCTACATTAATTCTCCAACCGATTAGGCTTGTGGAGATCGGGGAGTGCTATATCTTAAATAGACTAACTTAAAAACTAACTTATTACTTACTTTAAACTATTATATGGTTAGCCTCTTTGGGCTTAGCCTAGTTTTATTTATAATTGTTTTGGATTGTTATTTAAATTTCTTTATATTCTTCTTCTTCTTTTTCTTTTTGTTTCATTCACTCACTCTGTCATTCGCATCATATTTACAATCATTCTCACACATATTCATTCTCGCATTCATACACACTAATCACGTGCGTCGCGCTTTTGAACCATGTTGTAGTCACGTGGTTCGTGACGCAAACTGATGCCATGCAAAACGAGGAAAAATCGGTGCATCGGAGGAGCCCGCCAATCTCTTCTACCATGGAAATATTCCGGTGAAACGATATTATTGTGAACGTGCAAACGGAAGTCGCCACCTGGGATGCTGTTCCTACATATCTGCGATCATTTATTACTTGGCACTCGCTCGTTACTTAACGAAAATTGTTTAAACGTCAGAAATTTTGAGTAGACTATTTATACATAAGCGAAGGCGTGAACCCCAGTTATTGAAGAAGACAATGACAATGAGTAGTTGCCCATGATTAATAAATCTACCACTGAGTAATTTGATTTATATTATAAACATGAATAATTAATATACCTAAAACCCACTAACTTGATTTATATTGGAAACAAGACGTAAATCTAAAGTCAAAAGAAATTTGATGATTTTATTTCGATAATATAAATACTTTCAAAAAAAAAACATTTGTCAGCTGTAAATCGTGCTGCTAAGTAGGGCTTTTCAATAATTTGAATATAAATTGTTTAAACTTTGGGGGGAAAAATTTCCAATCACATTTTGGCGCGAATTTCAGTTTTTTAAACTGATAAAACATATTTTTAGTGTTTTTCACTACAGTCGACGTTGTTTAAAGATCTGGAAAAAAAATAGATGTTATAGAATGTTATAAGACACATTCTAGGGGGAAAACCGAGACAGTACTCCAGCGTTATCACATCGAAATTCAATTTCAAAAAATTTCGAATTTCAAAAAATTATTAATTTTTTTCGAGTTGAATTTGGCGTTAAAATTAGTTGATACCTTCAAATTCATACCTTCAAAAGAATACCTTCAAATTTAACTATTTTCCCTGTCCCTCCATTTTTCAGCCTAATACATGCAATAGAAGCTGAGAAAAATATAAAATACGAAAAAACCGTTTCTCGTTGCATCTCTCCAACAGATGGCCCTAGGAGTATGATTTTTGGGTAAATAAGGTGTTTTTTTCTCTCTTTCATATAAGCCTCACGATTACCGATTTAATTTGGGACACTTTTCACCACCTTATTCGGCTATCTATATTCTTTAAAAAGAAGATCCTCTAACACTTTGTGTAGCCAGAATCCATATTTTGTGGGTTCTTGATACCGAAAAATCGAATGACGGAAAATCGTCTTGCCGGTCCATGTGTGAAGAACGCTAGCGGCTAAACCGTTTTGTCGATTTTCTTCAAAACTGATATTCCATAATCGATCTGGATGATGTCGCGGCCCCTTGAATTTGAAATCTATATTTTAATTTTAATAATTACATAAGACCCCTGGGACATTTTACAAATTTTCAAAAGAATGGCTTCATCGTTGTTGATTAGATTTTGTTGTTGGATAGTGTAAAGGACGTTTAAGAGAATGTTGTAGGTCTCATTTCGTTAAAAACTGTTTTTTTGAAAATTGCAAAAATTCAATTTTTTGATGTCTTCCTACAACTAAAATTGCGAAGATAGAGATTTTTCTCTTATTGAATTCTCCCAAAGAAACTAGATGCATCCGATGAGAAAAAGTGGAGACTTCTCAGATTTAGGCAATTAAATAACAAACTAGCGGTGCTACAGAATGGCACAGACTTTCCCGTATTAGTTTTCTATTTCCTTTGGTTCAGTTAGCTATTCGGACTTGCCACATTCTCTTGCCAGCTGCCATCTATCGCCGTCCAAAGAACATTTCTTTGACATTTTCTTAATTTTTCGGTTTCCTAATAAAAGAACAGATTATTTGAGTTTTTGAGTTTTCGAAAAACATCGTTAGGACTCTTTTGAAGAACATCAACTTACAAATACAATATTGTTTACAAATTGCTAGAAATGTGCATATTAACGGTGTTAGAGGTCGTTTAAAAAAAATTACATTTCTGTAATTACAAAATTACATTTCTGTAATTTTTGAAAAAAAACGAAAAAATACCCCAAATTGAACTTAACGTCATATTGAAGAGTGCTATTAGCACTATCGGTTCGATAAGTTTGAAGAACAAAATTTGGATCCATTTTTCAGAAAATAGCGTTTGAGCGTTTCTGAAAATGCGGAGTTTTGAGCTAGTTTTCACAGAAAACGATTCAATTTTTGAGAAACTTTATTTGACATTATTTAATGCACATGTACTCATAAATATAATAATGTGAACAAGTCGCCGCTAATGTAAATATTAACGACATGAGAGACAAGTCAAAAACATTACATTTTTGTAATTTTTGAAAAAACAAAAGAATAGAGCAATATGATGTTGATGTCACCTCATAGAACACATCTAGCACTATCCCTACCAAAAGCTCAAAGAAAATATTTTGAGCCATTTTTGAGAAAATCTTGTTTTTGTATTTTTTAAAAATTGCATATATTGCACGCAATGTTGCGCGAAAACTACTGAATGTTTCAAAAAAATGTACATGAAATTAATGAAAGAACTCAATATGAAAAACAAATTTTATTTGAAGGAAAAATCTCTATTTTTAATTTTGTAGTTGTTGGAAGAGGCCGAAAAAATTCAAATTATTGCAATTTTTGAAAATCCAGACCTAACCTTGAAATTAGGATCTATGCCACCTTTATAAGTCTATTCTTACAACAAATTTCAAGAAAAAATTTGGAGCCGTTTTTGAGAAAATTTTGAAAATGTCCGTGGGGCTTCATGTAAAGTACTCCCATTTTTTACGGAATCTTTTTCTTCCCAGAATAAAGTCATTACTTGATAACCGACGCTGCCAATATTTCAGCACTCTATACAGACCAGGCATTTTTTCAAATCGAGATGGATCCCCGGTCTATAGAGAAGACGGCGTTCACTGTTGATAATAGACATCTAATGTTCTTTTGAACAAGCCCTATGGGTTACGAAATGCGCCAGCCACTTTCGAGCATGAGATGGATAATATGTTACGTTCATTGTTATATAATTCTGCTTTGTCTACATCGATGATATTATTGTATTTAGTGAATCACTGGATAACACGCTCAGTACATGTCCTTAGTTTTTCAAAAATTCAGACAAGTCAACTTAAAGATTCAACTCGATTAAACGGAATTTTTCCGTAAGGAAAATTTCATTTTTTTGTCCACGCTGTATCTCAAGACGGTATCAAGCCTAATCTGGAGAAAATGAGAGCAATAATGGAGTACTCCATACCAAAAACCAATAAGGAAATTAAACAGTTTCTTGGTCTAGCGGAGTACTACCGGAAGTTCATTAAAAATTTGGCCAAAATTGCCCAACCAATAGCTTGCTTTCTAAGAAAGGGTTCAAAAATAGACGTAGAAAATCTAGAATACAAATACGCCTTTCAAACACTGAAATATTTGTTAATTAATACACAGGTTATAGCCTATCGGAATTTTGACGACCAATTTATTCTCAAGACCGAGAATTCGAAGTTCCCTATTGGAAGTGGTTTGCCACAAAAGGGACATCCAGTAACCTATTATTCCAGAACCCTGAACCTTGGTCAAAGAAAGTGTAGTGTCCGCCAGTGCGGGCACTTCAGAAGCCCGCCACTACAGCGAAAATCGATAGACGCCTCGCCGCCCCAATGGAGCGACCGAGGCGTTGAAGGCGCCCCCCCTCCTCCTGTAGCAGAGGGGTATGAAGCCGCCACCCCTCCCCGGCGAAGGGGTGGCAAGACCGCGCGGGAGCCGTGGAGCGAGGGCCCCGCATTCCGTTACCGGCAGCTTTTCGTAGAACATTGACCTGACTTAGTGATTGTACCTGGCACGCCTACTTGTAATTCTTTGGATCACGGCTACTTGTAATTTGTATAACGACCCGGCTAATAAAACATCTCCCGGATATTGTGACTCCTGGCTACGTTTTCGGATTATTCTGTGGAATTTTTGTTATTAATAATTGTTGTTGCAGACCTACTAGTATTGTTTCATTTGGGATACAACAGAAAGTATTCAACGAATGAACGGGAATTGCCCTCCGTCGTCGAAAGTCGCAAGTATTTCAAGCCTTACCTTTGGGATCGGAAATTTAAAACAGAGTGCGACCACAAGCCATTACAGTCGATTTTCTCTGTGAAGGATCTCAGTTTGAGACTTCAATTAAAATTGAGAAATTTTTAATTATGAAAATTAAATTGAGGGATTTAATTTCAACATTTAATACATAAAAGGTAAAACGCATTATGTAGCTAACGCACGCTCTCGAATAGAATTGAATATTAATGATAGGACTTATTCTAATTAGGTGTTGTCGGCAATGATGAATATCAAAAGGAACTTGATACATTTCATTCAGGAAGACTCCATTTTTACCCTAAAAATGTCTGAAAGAAAGAATATCAGAATCAAATAATTACTAAATTTGGCGCCTCACCAAAGATTATAGAGCAACGATTATTAAG
>JAHLJT010008446.1:290628344-290706484 GCA_031308135.1 Acheta domesticus | reverse complement strand
GCACTCCTGCAGCACGCATCCTCCCTGGCTTTCTTCTATAAGAGTAGTTTTATTGGCAGCGGTATTTGATCTCAATTGAGTGCAGTTACAAAAGACCAGGTTTCAGAAGATTATAATCTTTCAAAAAGGCATTTCCAATTGGATCGTTTATGTGAGCTTAACCACTCTCCCTTGGGATTCCAGCTTCTCCCAAGCGGCTACCTCGTCATCGGCGCATTTCTTCTCGTCATAAGCCCTTAAATCTTGTTCAGTATAGTGCCAGTTGAGTCTCAGTGTTAGAGCGGTTTTTAATGTCCGTTGGTAGAAACTCGGACAGGAGCTCAGCCATCTGCAAATAGGATCTACAGAATTTCTAATCGTAATCCTAGGTTCAGCGCTACCCTAGGAACGTGTTGGGCGAGCCGCAGCAATCCCAGTCCTCCATCCTCTCTTAGCAAGGTAGAATAAGACCATCTGCAGTACCCATATGCAGATGTAAGAACTGTTTGACTGCCTCTCTGATTTGACCGTCCGCTTCCCTGAGCATCGACATAGATGGCATCGATAAAATCAATTGGTAAAGGTAATGTGGCATTATATATGTATCAAGTTATGCCAACTTCTGAGAAGGCTTTAAATGCGCCTTCTGAAGCCTCGTCACTGCTTCCATCAAATTCGATATGGATGCTTTACATGGGAAGCCATTCCAGATAAGAGTAGTTCATTCTCAGGTATGTTAGAGTATGATGATCATTACTGACCAGAGGAATTCTCTCCCCCAACCTTTAAAAACAGGGGTCCTCAATGAACCAGGATCTTTCAAAGGTTGAATTAGAAATGAACACTTCGAGACAATGTCATTTCGTAGGCACCAAGATTTTCTACCTCAATATCAACCAATTCTTGAGCTCCTGGGACATCTGTTGCTAACAGCACCAGATCGTCAGCAAATACTAACACGGACACACATCTTTCCAATAGCGTGTATCCTGACGTGTTTTCCAATTTCTCAAGCAGGCACTCCATAATGAGATTAAAAATGAATGGGGACAAGGGGTCCCCCTGTTTTACTCCTCTACGAATTGGCACCTCAATTCCTTTTGAGGGGGCTGAATGATGGTGAAAATGTCGGCTTAACAGTCCGTTACCAAATTAGTAAAGGCGTCAGGGCTCCCTTTCCTGGACAGAGCCCACCGATTCGCCACGTGAGGAAGTGTCAAAAGCTTTGGATATATCTAGCACAGCGCCGACACCACCCTCAGCTTTTTTCATGTCACTGACTGCTTCATGAAGAATTTGAACGTTAGCGAAAGAGTCAGGCTCAGAGATAAACTCTTTCTGTCGTGGATTGAACTTCACCATGGATCGAATGCGTTTGTTCATAATGACCCAAACGATTCTGCACAGCAGAGAACTAATTGTGATGGGGCAATAGTGACAAACATATTGTCGTTTCCCTCTTTTAGTATCAGTATGGTGCGACTGTCTTTCCACCCGGAAGGCACAAGCCACTGTATACAATTTGGGTGTAGAATAGGGACAATATTTCAATTTTTGCTCCTGAAGATATGTGGCTCACATTTATCTTATCTGGTCTTGGAGCCGTGGCATTTTCCCTTCCAGCCAGACGACTTTTAATTTCGGCAACTTGTATCGCGTATAGAATATTGTTTGGGTCCATTTCAAGCGTCGGCAATTTATCACCCTCTCTTAATTCGGAAAGCCGAATCGAGGGCGTGGTTACCCGAATGAATTTGTACAGTCATTAACCTCATCCCTATTAAGGGGCTGTTGATCGACACTAGTTAATGCTCGTTCTAATGCACTTTGCCAGAAGCGCTGGATCATTCTTGAAAAGGTCCTGCGCCCTAGCAAATGAGTAGCGCTTTCGAGTGCATTTGCCTCCATGTCTACGGGGTATTTTAGGACTGGTGGTGGTGGTGGGTACAGAGAAGCCGCCCACCATCTCTCCGCTAATTTGGCCAGAGTTCAATTGGTCCTGGGATTGAATATTTCTTTTGAGTTCATTTCCCATCTCAATGAGTTCTTGATCTACGTTAGCTTGAGAAGTACCCCAGGTTCCTATACAAGTTGAAACGTTTTCCTTCCAATTGAGCTTGGCATCTGGTACGGCCCTGTAGAGACAAGTTTCAGTACTTAGGTCTCCGGGCGTCATAACAGCCGGGAACTCAATAAAAGTTTGGTCCCGTCCTAACCGATCAGCAGTGTCGGAACGGACCGTGTGAATGGCAGATAAAATAGAATCAAAAAGGACGGGCACAGCCGAAAGATCCTGATTCGTATCTACAATTTAGCGTCCTCCTTGTTAAGGGATCGCACCCTATCTGCTTCCATGGAGACAATGTCTACCATTACTAGAGCCTCAGGGCCGTTGCCTGTGAGCCGAGTTTTTGGAAGGGAATCGGTACAAGGTTGTTTGCAAGGACGTTTCCGCCTTGGACAAGTATAGGAGCAGGGAATCACCGACCTTCTTCCTCCCTTAAGGTTAGGCCTCCTATACAGGGGAGTAGAAATCAGCATAGGAATTTGACTCACTGGAGTCTTCGGAGGGCTACTGACCCTGGGAGGTGATGCAATAACAGCAGCACTTGTAGAAGGTCTAGCTGAATCATTGGATCTCCGACCATCAGATGGTGAGGACGATTTTGCAGTCATAGTAAATTCAGCTCCAATAGCTGCTAAATATCTTCGATATGTAGACTCTTCTCTTTTCTCACCAACCTGTCGGGCGGTCTTGCCCAGCTGGGCAGCCAAACTCTCGTTCGACGTCTCTGGTTGCTCTTTCTCCAATGCAGCCACTTTCCCTGCTCTAGGCATAACAGTCCTACGCTTCGCCTTCGCAGTTCGAGCTGAATTAGCTGCTTCTGGATTAGCATGGCGCAAATGTTGTGAGAGCTCTGATTTAGTTGCGAAGTCGGCGGGCCATAACTCACATATAAAGTCTTCTTGAGATGCTTTTGGACCCGAGCACTTAGGGAAATGACTCAAAGAGGATAGATTACCTTTGTAATTCTTGTTGGATTTGGAGTATAAAAAGATTAGGGGGACATCACTATAGATAATATCGTGATCCCGAACCATATTCATACCATATATATAATTCCATACCATACCATATATATAATTTACCATATATTACCATATATATAATTTCATACCATATATGTAATTCTTGTTGGATTTGGAGTATAAAAAGATTAGGGGGACATCACTATAGATAATATCGTGATCCCGAACCATATTCTTCAAATCGGTGGCCATGTATCCACTACCTCCTTTCTGGGTACAATGTGCGCGGCGACTCGCCTCGAAGGGAATCCTATTCGTGAACCGTTCCAAGCTAGGGTAGTCATAAATGGTGGCATGTTGTTCACAGGGCGCGCCACCATGCGCTTCCGCGTTCGAGGCTTTGCCCATTGTGTCCGCCGCCAGTCGCTCCGAAGAGCACGACGGGGTCGTGAGCTGCAGACCTCCGACCCTCTTCCCCCGTGACGTAAGGTCCCCGAGATGTTTTTTCTGTCAGGGATTTGCTTCGCTTAGCTAGATGTTCTCGTTTTAAGGCGCCGAAGACTCACCTTTCGCCCATCCCTCTTGGCTGCACCTCACGTTGCCCAGAGATGCTTTACCGGGGGCCACCGCCAGGAGGTGAGAGAGTGGACTTGTCGGCCGCGCAACAGCAAACCCATTACAGGCGGCTATTACGGCCATATGGTTGCGATCCCATTACAGGAGGGCTTCTCGGTACTTACTGGTAGAGGTTACTAGCATCGCCTACACCACTGAGACCCTGGGCGACATTGGACACCCCCCCCAATATTATAGGAAGGATATTAGAGGAAATCATTTACTATATGAACGAGATTTATTTGCTTTCTCGGTACCAGGGACCGGTAATGAGTTTTTTGGTCGAAAATTTGCTGTTTTGCGGCGCACGATTCCTACCCTTGTTCCGAAGTAAGGGCAAGAAAATAAAAGGAACCTTACAATGACAGTTACCAAGACAAATAATTTGTGTGTTTGAGTAAATATAATATTAACAAATGGTGCTCCAGCAGCACATACTTTTCACATTATTTCTAATGGCTCTGCCAAATTAAACTATTTCATTATTAGACCTCGAAATTTTAGGCACAAAATAAATTATGATTTTGGCACCTAAAATAGGTAACAAAATTATGAAATTGGGCACTATTAGGCATGAAAAAATGACGTTTTAGGCACTTAAAACAGGTTACAAAATGATTAAATCAGGCATTTAACAAACATTGGACATGAAAATTTATGTTTCTGATATCTAAAACCGATCACAAAAGGATTAAATAAGGCACTATTTATTATTAAAAAGTCAAGTATTTTTACATATACGAAAGTGACTTGAAGAATATTATTTTATTCACTTTTATTCCTTTTCATTTAATTCAGTCTTTCACACTTTTCATTCTCAACTTCTCAACAGCGCAGCTGCACCGAGAACGGGTGCAATTGTCTATGTGCGTGCTGATCGGAGACGAGCTTGAAACGTCATCTTTAATCTAAAGAAGTTTTTTATTTTCTCGTATACGTACGTTTATACAAAGTAATATACGTAGTATAGAGAAAGTATGTAATGCTACGCGAAAAAACGGCAGATTTTCAGCAGACAAAATTCATTGCCGTGCCCTGGTTACGAAAACGTGGATAAATTAACTTGCTAAATTAAGAAAAAAATCCTCTAACACTTTGTGTAGTCAGAAACACTGCTTTGTGGGTCCTTGATACCAAAAACCAATGGACGGCAAAACGTCCGTTCGTCCGTTCGTCTGTCCGTCAGTGAACACCACAAGCGACTATACCGTACATACGATTTATTCCAAAATGGATATTACCAAATCGATCTGGCTTGACTCGATTGATTGATGTTTCCGGGTGCGTCAACTACTTTGGTCATTAGTCCACGTAAAGTGTAGTGCGTGTTTTTTCTCGGGAGGTGGCGATGATCTTTTCCCCGCTGGATGGCGAGATCTGGCGTCGACCTACCGTCGACTAGCGGGGTTTTCCCTCAACTAGGTATATCCCACCAGCGGGGCACCGCCCCAGCCGGGACAAGCTGTAAGCTCCCGACTGGTCTCCTGGCATGTGTTGTGGTGTAGTGCATGTTAGTGTAAGTATGTGCTTAAGAGGAGAGGATAGGACAAGGGAGAGGAAGGAAAGATCGCGCGCGGTCCATGGCCCGTTTGTTAGGGTACTGCTCCGGCATTCGCGTAGTGTTGATCGGAGAAACCACGGAAAACTACCGATCAGAGCAGCCGGCCGCTAGAATTCTCCTCCAGACAGCCACTGAATTCGACCTAGCTGACAAGCTAGTGTCGAAAATCCTGCCGCCGTCGGGAGTGGAACCTAGGACCTCCCGGTCAGAGGGACTGCAGTGACATCAGGTTGATGTACTGAGCTAGCACTGGCTTGACTCGAGGCTCAGCGATTTTGAAAAAAAAGTCTTCAAAATTTGGGGGTATATCACATGAAGCCTCCTGGACATTTTCAAAATTTTCTCAAAAACTCCTCCAATTTTTACCTTCTTGCCATAAGAATACTTCGTAAAAAGAGAAATTTATGTAATCGTGCGGCGGGAAAACGGCGAATTTTCGCCAGAAAAACGCTTACAGCTAGGGTCTGGTAACGAAAAAGAAGATAAATTCTATTGCTAAATGTAGACAAAAAATCTTCTAACTCGTGGTGTAGCCAAAATCCACGTTTTGTTGCTTCTTGATACTGAAAAAATCGATTGACGTCAAAAGGTCCATCCGTCCGTCCGTCCGTGTGTGGTCAACGCTAGCGCCTAAACCGTTCAGCCGATTTACTTCAAAACTGATATTCCTCCAAACGATATGGCTAATGTCGAGGATCCTGGAATTTGAAACCGATATTTTAACTTTACATAAAGCCGTTGGACATTTTCAAAGTTTTCAAAAAAAGTCTCAAAATTTTTTGATTAAATTTGTTTTTGAATAGTGGACAGGACGTTTAAGAGAATGATGCAGGTATCCTTTTCGTTGATATCTCCAATTTTTCGAAAATTGCCAAAAGCAATTTCAAAACTGCAAAATTGAAGATAGAGATTTTTGCCTCAGACCAAGTCGGATGTACAAAATTAGCACTTTAAATAAGGTCATGTACACTTTTTTGAAGAAATGACTAGTTTTTGCGTAAGTGCAGCGGGGCCCATCTGCGGCAGCGGAACTCCCTCTCCGCCCCTCTCTCTGCCCGTCCCCCCCGCCTCGTTCCCACTACCGCGCTGCCGCCTCGCAATCGAATTTCCCGGCGCAAGCAGATCAGACGCGCAGTAGTTAGGCTCTCTAGTTTTCGCGTAAATTGCATTTGAAATCACAAAATTTTCTTTCTAAAAAACCGCTCTAAATTGTTTTTTAAATTTTGTTCACTTACGTAATAAGAGACAGTAAAAAATATGGTGCTAATCCTATTTCAGAGTGATGCTTTGCTTTTGGAAAATCTCAAAAAAAACATTTAAAACTACAAAATTGTAGATAGAGATTTTGGCCTCAGACAAAGTCTGCTGTACAAAATTAGTTCTTTAAAAATGCCATGTACAATTTTCTGAAAAAACGAATAGTTTTTGCGTAAATGGCGCTTGAAACTTACGAAAAAAGTTTTTTCAAAAACCGCTCCAATTTTTCTTTAAATTTTCTCCACATGTAATAAGAGACGACAAATAAATAAACTAGTGATGCTACAGAATGGCACAGACTTTCTCGCCGAACTTTGTTTTCTAAACTCTATAGTTGAACCATTTTTTTCTGTTATGAATGATGATCTTCCCAGATACCTTCTTTGAGTGCTCGAAGGACATTTTATTTCACATTCTCTGGATTTTTTCGGCTTCCTAATGCTACAAATGAAACCACCACACACTATTACTATTATACAAGTGTAGAAGCCATGCATAGGTAGCCGTGGTCGTCAAATGGCGAGCCATCTAAAGCTTGCAGCGCCCAGAAACCAATCTCAACCAAACTATATCCAAAATTTTAGGCTAATTAAATGCTCTATTCCCGAATTTTAGGCTCCTCTGGATTTCCGAAAATCGTGGGCGCTGCTAGTTTTAGTCTAAAGCTAGCAGCGCCCCACCCAGAATCTATCTCAAAATCAATTGTAAAATCTGAAACCCATCCCAAAATTTAAGAATAATTTTAGGCTCTTGGAAAAAAATTATCCCCGCCTTCAAATTCCAAAAATCAGGGCTATACAAAGCGAAACAATTAACATTGATTCTTACGGGTGAAATAACACCAACATCAAAAAACCTTAGGAAAAATCTGAAACCCCTCGCAAAAGTTAAGAATAATTTTAGGCTCTTGGAAAAAAATCATCGCCACCTTCAAATTCCAAAAATCAGGGCTGTACAAAGCGAAACAATTAACATTGGTTCTTACGAGTGAAATAACACCAAAATCAAAAAACCTTAGGAAAAATTCGAAACCCCTCTGAAAAGTTAAGAATAATTTTAGGCTCTTGGAGAAAAATCATCCCCGCCTTCAAATTCCAAAAATAAGGGCTGTACAAAGCGAAACAATTAACATTGGTTCTTACGGGCGAATAAACACCACTCACTATGAAGAAAAAAATATATTTGAAGGAAAATCTGCAATTTTGTAGTTGGAGGAAGACGTTGAATAAAATTCAAAATGTTGCAATTTTCGTAAATTTATAGTTTACCGTGAACATTGTACCTATGTCACCATAATAAGTGGATTTTACTCTGTTCTTACAAGAAATTTAAGAAAAATTTGGAGCAGATTTTGAGAAAAGTTTACAAACGTCCGGGGAGCTTCATGTAAAGTACCCCAAAATTTTATAGAATCTTTTTCCAAATCTCAAATCTTTCACTCAAACTAGATCGTGTGGGGAATATCCATTTTGGAAGAAATCGTACGTATGGTTTTAGGTGCTAGCAGTGTGACGGACGGACGGTGACGGACAGATGGACGTTTTCCTTTCAGTTGGTTTTTGGGAATCAAGGACCAACAAAAAACGGGTTCTGGCTACACCACGTGTTAAGGGATTTTTTTCTTAATTTAGCAACTGGATTTATCCACTTTTTCGTCATCACGACCGGACAACTAATTTTTTGCTGGCGAAAATTCGCCATTTTCCCCGCAGCATTATATAACTTTCCCTATACTACGTATATTACTCTATTTTTAAGTAGCGTTTATTGTCGACCGAACAATTTTTATACATGGTGGTAGTTTTGCACTACATAGCATGTATATATTGGATGGTTGGAGAGTTCAAGATTGCTTTGACCTTTCTTGCGTTATTTATAATAGTCTGAGGATTTTCCTCTCTTGTGTAACTGACGCACCTCTTTTGTTTTATTTACACTATCATTACTTCAACAACCTACATCTAATTACGATTACTTCATAAGCGACTCTGTCGCGTCCTTATTGCTTTTATCTTCGAAATTCTCTTATCCTGAAATGACCTGACACTAAGCACAGGTGTCACTGTCACGTCCTTGTTGTGCACTGATTACTATTTTCACTATTTACATTTTAACTGCTCCATCACTGCACCATCTTCTTTGACAGGGTGTAGGGGCATCGAGGGGCTCCGGGTGGTGGCGCGGGAGTTTTTAGGTGCGGATTGGCCTCCGCCAGACGATGCCCGCGGCCGAGGCGGCCCCCGCCGGGCACAGTTTATTTATTACACACACGGCGGTATTCGGCAGGGACCAGGTCTGGACGGTGTGCTTGTAATAGCAGGCGCCACTACGTCGGTAAAGCTAGCACCCCACTTTCTCAAAACTAAAAAATGCTTGCGCCATGATTTTGGGCTAATTTCAGCCCCCTTCCAAAAATTTTGGGCTACCTCCCAACACCTTGAAATTACGATTTCAAATTTTGGCCGGTAAAGCTAGCACCCCCACTTACTTAAAATTCAAATTTTTTTGCACGGTCAAAACAAGTGAATTTTGGGCTTCTGGGGGCCACTTTTCAAAATTTCGAAACACACTCCTAAATACGAAAACAAAAATCAAAACCACCCCTAATTCTCAAATTTCAAAATTTCTCCCACCATAAGTTTGGGATATTTTTGGGCTCTTCAGTGACACCAGAAACATTATTTTTGTACCCTACAATCTCCGAAATTAAGGTTAAAAATTGTGGGCTGTTAATTTAACACCCACCCGTACTGAAAATTCGAAAATATTTGTGTGGTCGTAAACGTGCGAAATTTGTGTTCCTTTTCAAAATTTCGAAACTCACCCCTACGTACGATAACAAATATTTAAAACCATCCCAATAGCAACTCAACTAAAAAAATCTTGGGCCATAATTTTGGGTTCTTTAGTGTCATCAAAAAACACCCCCGAAATCAACTTAGCAAAAACGAGGATGGAGAAGCTAGAATCTCACTATCTCAAAACTAGGAAATCCGGAGAAACTTCACACATATTCTGGGAGAATTATACCGTACACGTGTATTTCCAACATTAAAAAAGAAAAAAAAATGTATTTGTTGAGAGTTTTACCATTTATTCGGACAGGATCAATATCAAGCCTTGAAATAATTACTTTAATTCATTCCTATGTAAATATCCAATATGGACTTATAAATATTTCATACAAGAAAAATTCTCTCCAAAAAGCAGCGACGAATTAAAAGATAAAATAGTTATTTAATTATACATCTACAATTCTAAAATCACAATCAATAATAGAGAAATCCAAAAATGGGAAAAGAATAATGCCTAGTATAAAAGGCAAACTACATTTTTTCTCAATCTTTCATTAGTCAAAAAGAAAAGAAAACAAACTTAACTAACAAATGTAAATATGGAATTTACTAACAATTGAACACATACCAACAAATAAGATGCGATCTTGAAATAATTTGGGCATTGTCATGTTTTTCATGAGAAAGAAAAGCAAAGTAAAAAAAACTGTCCGAAATTCTTACCGATCTCAAATATTTGTTGGTTTTTTTTCAAAACTAAACTACAGGTATTTCGCTTCAAGCAATCCAATGTTCTACAAATAACATGCACATTATGGCAAAAAATCGCGACACGCATATCATTTTGGGGTAGATGCATTCTTTTTGAAAAGAATTGAATATTAATCAAAACACCCTATTTTCCTGCAAAATTCAATATTTGTGTTGTTATAAAACCTAAACTACAAGGATTTCGTTCCGGGCAATTTAATGTCATATACAACGCATAATAGGGAATACGGCTGTACTCTCTAATAATTTTGGACTACTCACTTTGTTTTAAAAAGATTGGAAAATTAATGTGAAAACTATTATATAAATTTTGATCATATTTTGGTTTATCACTAAATAAACTCCAAAATACTGTACTAATTCAAAAGAGGAATTTATTTAGAATTGCTCATACATTGGCCATCAATATGTCAACTTCAAATAATTTTGGACTAGCTTCGTTCTCATTGAAAATGAAAGGAATGTTAATCAAAACAGTCCCAAATTTTTTCCGATATTCAATATTTGCGTTACCTTAACTACAGGTATTTCGCGTTTGATAATGTCATTTTCAAATACATGATAAGGAATACGGCTGTACTCAGAAAAATTTTAGGCTCCTCTCTTTGTTTACCAAAACATGGAAAATTCTCGTGAAAACTACAATATACTTCTTGACCAATTTCTCATTCCTCACAAAATAAACTCCAAAATACTTTACTAATTCAAAAAGAGAATTTATTTACATTTGCACATACATTGCTTCTCAATTTGCTAATTTCAAATAATTTCGGGCTAGAGGTTCTTATTGAAAAATAAAGGAATAATAATCAATAGAATAACTTTTGTTTTTGCTATCCAATATTTGCGATCTTATAAAACCTGAACTACAAGGATTTCGTTCCTGGCAATAAAGTGCCATATACAACACATGATAGAGATTACGGCTATACTCATGAATAATTTTGAACTTCGCGGTTTCTTCTCCAAGAAAAGAAAAATTCGCGTGAGAACTACAATATACATTTCACCACGTTTCTACTTCTGAAAAAGTAAACCCCAAAATTCTGTACCAATTCAAATAAAGAATTTATTAACAATTGCACATAAATTAGCTAATAATATTCAAATCTCAAATAATTTTGGGCTATATTAGTACGTACTAAAAAAGGGATATTAGTCAAAACCAGTCCATATTTTTTTTTCGATATTCGACATTTCCGTTCTTATAAAACCAGAAGTACTAGGATATGGCTCATGGCATTGGCGTGTGACATACAATACATATTAAGGAATACGATTATACCCACAATAATTTTGGGCTTCTCTTTCTTTTCCAAAAAGTGGAAAATTCTCGTGAGAAATACAGTATAACTTTTAACTAATTTTTCATTCCTCACAAAATTATTTCTGAAGTACTTTAATAATTCAAATGAGGAACTGATTCACAATTGCTCATGAATTACCTATCAAGATGCCAATCTCAAATAATTTTGGGCTAGCACCGTTCTTATTGGAAAAAATTGGAATATTCATCAAAACACACCCAATTTTTTTCGATATTCAACATTTGCGTTCTTATAACACCTGAATTACAACGATTTGGCTCCTGGAAATTGAAGGCCATATACAACACATGATACGGAATACAGATATACTAACAAATGATTTTGGTCTTCTCTCTTTCTTTTCCAAAAAATGGAAAATTCTCGTGAGAACTAGAATATACCTTTTTACTAATTTTTCATTCCTCACAAAAAATTGCTAAAATACTTTACTAATTTAAATGAGAAATTTATTAACGATTGCTCATACATTGCCTATTAGTATCACAATTTCAAATAATTTTGGGCTAGAGCCGTTCTTATTGGAAAAAATTAATATTACTACAAACTTTCCCAATTCTTTTCAAACATTTAACATTTCCGTTGTTATAAAACCTGAACTACAAGGATTTGGCTCCTTGGAAAGGCGCGTGACATACAACACATAATAAGAAATATGGTTATACCCACAAATAATTTTGGGCTTCTCTCTTTCTTTTCCAAAAAATGGGAAATTCTCGTGAGAACTACAACATACCTTTCGATTAATTTTTCATTTCTCACAAAATAATCTCTGAACTACTTTACTAATTCAAATGGGGAATTCATTAGCAATTGCTCATACATTACATATCAATATGCCAATCTCAAATAATCTTGGGCTAGCACCGTTCTGACTGAAAAAAAAAATAGAATATTAATCAAAACACACCCACATTTTTCGATATTCAATATTTGAGTTCTTATAACACCTGAACTACAACGACTTAGTTTCTGAAAATTGAACGTCATATTCCACATATTATAGGGAATGCTATTATACCCACAAATAATTTTGGCCTTCTTTCTTCCCTTTCCAAAAAAATGGAAAATTCCCGTTAGGAATACAACATACCCTATTCACCAGTAAGAACCAATGTTAATTGTTTCCCTTTATACAGCCCTGATTTTTGAAATTTGAAGGCAGGGATGATTTTTTTCCAAGAGTCTAAAATTATTCTTAACTTTTGGGAGGGGTTTCGAATTTTTCATAAGGTTTTTTGATTTTGGTGTTTATTCGCCCGTAAGAACCAATGTTAATTGTTTCGTTTTGTACAGCCCTGATTTTTGGAATTTGAAGGCGGGGATGATTTTTTTCCAAGAGCCTAAAATTATTCTTAACTTTTGGGAGGGGTTTCAGATTTTTCCTAAGGTTTTTTGATTTTGGTGTTATTTCACTCGTAAGAACCAATGTTAATTGTTTCGCTTTGTACAGCCCTGATTTTTGGAATTTGAAGGTGGCGATGATTTTTTTCCAAGAGCCTAAAATTATTCTTAACTTTTGCGAGGGTTTCAGATTTTTCCTAAGGTTTTTTGATGTTGGTGTTATTTCACCCGTAAGAATCAATGTTAATTGTTTCGCTTTGTATAGCCCTGATTTTTGGAATTTGAAGGCGGGGATAATTTTTTCCAAGAGCCTAAAATTATTCTTAAATTTTGGGATGGGTTTCAGATTTTACAATTGATTTTGAGATAGATTCTGGGTGGGCGCTGCTAGCTTTAGACTAAAACTAGCAGCGCCCACGATTTTCGGAAATCCAGAAGAGCCTAAAATTCGGGAATAGAGCATTTAATTAGCCTAAAATTAGCCTAAAATTTTGGATATAGTTTGGTTGAGATTGGTTTCTGGGCGCTGCTAGCTTTAGATGGCTCAAATGGCGAGCATTGGCGCATGTCTTCCGAGGGAAGCTTCGCTGGTTCGAGTCCTACTCGGGAAATATTATTTGTCAAAAAGTCTCTGTTGTCAGAGGAAATAATTGAGAACTCTAGAAACATGGTTGAAAACCATGTGGAGCTATTCGAATCACAAATATTGATAATTACGATAAATGAACTGGAAGTGTCTGTATGTAATTTTCCAATTTAATTTTTTAATAATCTTTTACATCTATTCTAGGTCCCATCATAATTATTTTCCTATCATGCATTTACCGTTTTATGGCACGGTTTGATTCTTTTTATGGCTCTGTTCGGGCCATACGGTTCTAATGTGGCGTAGTGATATAAGTGCCGGTTCATTAACTCTTATGGATCAGATTTCGGGTCCCTGATCAGAAAATATGTATGTTTATCTAGTAGTGTAATATGTCCATTTAGGACCGTGTAGAAGCAGTGCGAAAAAGTATGTGATTTGGAAGCACCACTAGTTATACATAATTTAAACACTCTCCTTTACTATCGTTCTTCGTTCATTTTTACTTTCTCGCCTTACGAATACTTCGTAAGAAGAGAAAGTTATGTAATCGTGCGGCGGAAAATGGGGAATTTTCGCCAGAAAATCTCTTATAGCAGGGGTCTGGTGACAAAAAAGTGGATAAAACCTGTTGCTAAATTTAGAAAAAAAAATCCTCTATCTCCTGGTGTAGTCAAAATCCATGATTTGTTGCTTCTTCATACTTCAATACAAATTTTTTTCTTTAAATTTTCTGCACGTGTGTAATTAGGGACAGTAAATATATAAATAAACTAGTGGTGCTATAGAATGGTACATACTTTCTCGCGGTAGTTATTTTCCAAATGCCGATCATCGGATAAATTATGTGGAGTAAGTCGTTTACCGCTGCCTTTCTTGGTCATGTTTTTTGAAAGACATGTTTTTCGCATGTTGACAATTACCGGCTTCCTAATGATAGAACTGATACAAGTACGTTTTGACTAAAATATAAGCAGTTGGTCCGCATCTCGGTCCCGTAGCGCTGTTGGTTAATGCACCTTAGGGTTGAGATCTTCAATAAGGAAGGTGCCGAGTTCGATCCCCCGAGGGGGATTTTAATTTGATGAATGTGATGTTGCAGGAAAAAAACATTGAAGAATGTTGATACTTCATTGAACATCATTTGAAGTACTTCTACTCACGAATAGAATCAATGCAGATAAATAGACAGGACTTGTCTGTGTTTTCCCTAACTGCGTCTTTTAAACAATTTTTCAACTCTGTTATTCGATTTCTGAAGCGTATGGCATGTCAAATCAACCGTTGTCTAGTATATATCTGTATGAACCAATTTAAGTAAAATTATGAGCATTTTAACGTTAAATTGTAATACATTATAACCAGAAGGCATGCGATAAACTTACAATCCCTAACGGTCCCGAAATGATTATTATTTTCTCACCTTACGAATACTTCGTAATGCGGTGTATCGCTGCCTTTCTTGGTCATGTTTGAAAGACACGTTTTTCACATGTTGAAAATTACCGGCTCCTAATGATAAAAGCGATAGAATTACGTTTTGACTAAAATATAAGTAATTGCGATAAATGTTCTGGAAATGTCTGTATATATTTGTTCAAATAATTAACTTTAAACAATTTTTTACTTCTCTAGTATTTGTAAAGCGTTTTGCCATCGTATCAATTGTTTCTTAATCATGCATTTACCATTTTATAGGTCGGTTCTATTCTTTCATGGTTCTGTTCGACAGAGACGGTGTTGGTATTGCGTAGTGGTATAAGTGCCGGATAGTTGAATTTGAGTTTCGGTTGTCGGGTCTTGGTACCGAAAAGGTTTGATGGTATAATACACTTTTTCTTGTTTATGAAGTAGTGGAATAGCAAAAAGGACCGTATAGAAGCAGAGCGAGAAAGTATGTGCGTTGGAAGCACCACTAGTTATTAAACAAGCTGTTGCCTTGCAGATGTTAGTTCATCAAAGGCTAAAGGGAAGAAAACTAAAGGCAGGCCGATCCCGCGGGACCTATTCGCTAACAGGAGGAAGACGCTGTCGTCACAGAGCCTAACTACTCCGCGTCTGATCTCCTTGCGCCGGGAAATTTGATTGCGAGGCGGCAGCGCGGTAGTGGGAACGGGGCGGGGGGGACGGGCAGAGAGAGGGGCGGAGAGGGAGTTCCGCTGCCGCAGATGGGGCCCCGCTGCACTTACGCAAAAACTAGTCATTTCTTCAAAAAAGTGTACATGACCTTATTTAAAGTGCTAATTTTGTACAACCGACTATGTCTGAGGCAAAAATCTCTATCTTCAATTTTGCAGTTTTGAAATTGCTTTTGGCAATTTTTGAAAAATTGGAGATATCAACGAAAAGGATACCTACATCATTCTCTTAAACGTCCTGTCCACTATTCAACAACAAAATTTAATCAAAAAATTTGGAGACTTTTTTGAAAACTTTGAAAATGTCCAACGGCTTTATGTAAAGTTAAAATATCGGTTTCAAATTCCAGGATCCTCGACATTAGCCATATCGATTGGGGGAATATTAGTTTTGAAGAAAATCGGCTGAACGGTTTAGGCGCTAGCGTTGACCACGCACGGACAGACGGACCTTTTGCCGTCATCCAAAATGAACCCGAGCTCCAAAGGTGCGTGAAGTTGGCACCCCCACTTTGTCGAAAATTCAAATGACATACGCCAAAGTTTTGCCCAAGTTTTGCCCAAGTTTGCCCAACCTTTAAAAAGTTTTGCCCAAGTCAAATAAAGCCGCAAATCGCAAATCAAAATTTCGGACATAAACGTCCTGGAGCATTCCCACAATGCTATTTCCAACTTTCGAACATGCCATCGGTTTGCCCACGATGAGACCAAGTACATCGAGTCATAAAACAGTTTTGCCCAAGCCACACAACGCCGGAAATAGCGAAAATCGCAAATCAAATTTTCGACTTTAAAGTGACTAGCACCCCCACTTGCGAATTTCAAAGTTTTGAACAAACCATCGTGTAGAAGAGTTTTGCCCATTTTTGAATCAATTTGTAAACGTTTTGCCCAAGTCAAACAAAGTCGTAAATTGCAAATCAAAATTTCGGACTTAACACTCCTGAAGCTCCCCCACAAGGCAATTTCGAAATTACAAACACATCACAGTTTTGCTGACGACGAACCCAAGCAAATCGAGCTATAAAAAAGTTTTGCCCAACTCACAAAAAGTCGGAAATCGCAAATAAAATTTTCGGACTTAAACTTCCTACAGCTCTCCCAAAAACAAATTTCAAAATTTCGAACATACCATGGTATCGCTCACGATTGATTCAAAGTCATTGAGCCTTCAATAAGATTTGCCCAAGTCACACCACGCCAAAAATCGCGAAAATAGCAAGTCATATTTTGGACTTTAAAGCGACTAGCACCCCAATTGCGAATTTCAAAGGGGTGAAGGTACCATCGTGTAGAAGAGTTTTGTACATTTATGAATCAATTTGTAAAATCTTTTGTCCAAGTCACAGAACGCGAGAAATCGCAAATCAAGATTTTGGACTTAAACCCACTGTAGCTTTCCCACAACTGTTTTTCGAAATTTTGAACATACCACCGGTTTCCCCATCATGAGCCCATCTTCATCGAGCCATAAACAAGTTTTGCCCAAGTCACTGAAAGTCAGGAATCGCAAATCAAAATTTCGGACTAAAACCTCCTATAGGTCTTCCAAACAGAAAATTCAAAATTTCGAACATGTCATCGTTTTGCCCACGATCGGCCCAAGTCCATCGAGCCTTAAAAAAGTTTTGCCTAAGTCACACAACGCTGGAAATCGAAAATCAAATTTTGGACTTTAAAGTGACTAGCACCCCCACTCTGTCGAAAATTAAAATGACATACGCCAAAGTTTTGCCCAAGTTTTGCCCAAGTTTGCCCAACCTTTAAAAAGTTTTGCCCAAGTCACACAACGCCGGAAATCGAAAATCAAATTTTGGACTTTAAAGCGACCAACACCCCCACTTGCGATTTTCAAGGTTTTGAACATACCATCCTGTAGAAGAGTTTACCCCATTTTTAAATCAATTTGTAAATAGTTTTGCCCAAGTCAAATAAAACCGCAAATCGCAAATCAAAATTTCGGTCTAAAACCTCCTGTACGTCTCCCAAACTAAAATTTCAAAATTTCGAACATGTCATCGTTTTGTCCATGATCAGCCCAAGTTCATCGAGCCTTAAAAAAGTTTTTCCCAAATCACACAACGCCGGAAATCCAAAATCAAATGTTGGACTTTAAATTGACTAGCACCCCCACATTGTCGAAAATGCAAATGACGTACGCCAAAGTTTTGCTCATGTTTTGCCCATGTTTGCCCAACCTTTAAAAAGTTTTGGTCAAGTCAAATAAAGCCGCAAATCGCAAATCAAAATTTTTGACTTAAACTTTCTGTAGCTCTCCCACAAGTGTTTTTCGAAATTTGGGACGTAGCATCGTTTTGCTCACGATGAAACAAAGTTTATTGAGCTAGAAAAACTATTTGCCCAAGTCACAAAAGCCGGAAATCGGAAATCAAACTTTCAGTATCTAACTTCCTTTAGTTTTGCCCCAATAATTTCGAAATTTTGAACACACCATCTTTTAACCAAATCTTGCCGAAATTTACCCCAATTTTAAAGGAACTTATTTTATTAAGCGGAAACTTCATGTTGATTGTTGTTTTGAGAAATGAAAAATAATGTATTTGCAGGACGACGTAAAAAAAATGTACTTTATTATAGGAGAAATTTTAAACAGAAAATTTGGAATTAATTTTCAAGATAAGTTGATATGTCGCGGCTTCATTCACGATTACTCAAAATATCCATTGGATATCGGAGACTCCCGAATTCCGTGACTAACAATTTTGGAGAAAACCATCTGATCGGTTTAGGTGCTAGCGTACTACACAGACGTACTACATATATATGGACGGACTGACCGACGGATGGACAGACGGACCACTAGATGGTGCCATAGACGGTCCGACGGACGGAAAGATGGATGGTCGGGCAGATGGGCGGATAGACAGCGGACGCGTACGGGAAGTTTTCGCGATATTGGTTTTTTGGTATCAAGGAACAACAAAATATGGATTCTGACATTATAACAAGTTGTAGCCAGTAAATTACTATAATTAAAAACAAGATTCATCCATTTTTCAATACCAGGACCCCGCCAGTAATTAATAATAAAATAAGAAATAAATTGATAATAAAATATTTGTAATCATTTCCATCGTTTTTCGTTTACTTTCTTGCATATTTACTTATGTATACGATGTAAAGCAAATAGTATAGACGTCTTAATGCGTTCAAAATTAGCAATATACATAATTTAGAGGAAGTTATGTGATGCAGGAGAAAATATATTTTCAAATTCCTACAGAACAACATGTATCGGAGTCTCCTGATCCCGTTAATGTCGCTTTATTGAAATCATTTTTCCGTCCATCACTCTGCCAGGGTTATTGTACGTCCCTTCGTCAGTGAACAACACTAACCTAAAGAATTCGTCGGATTTTTTCCAAAATAAATACTCAAAAATCAATTTGGTCCGACGCGAATCCATCCAATTTTTAAATTAATTAATTGTATTTTGGTGGTACTTCACATTGATCCTCTGGGATGATCTTCTAATAAAATGATATGTCATTTTCATGTTTATTTTGTTTAATCAGCATTTGGACAAATGTAATATTTAACGAAAATCTCACATGTAGTTAATATTTACAATAAGGACTAATAATTAAATTTGTTCAAAGAATTGGTCGGCCCGACCGGGATTCGAACCCGGGTCTTCTGGTTTAAGCTCAGTTGCGCTGATCACTAAGTTACCGAGTGAACCAACCCTTTGAACAGTGTTCATGGGCACACTTCGCACCTTGTATGTATAAAGATGACAAATATGACCTTAAAGAAAGAACTCACTATGAAGAAAAAATTGTATTTGAAGGAAAAATCTCTATCTTCAATTTTGTAGTTCCAGAAAGACGCCGGAAAAATTTTAAACTTTTCCAATTTTCAAAAATTCAGTTATCCGAGAAATTCGGACCTACGCCTTGTAAATAAGAGTATTTTACTCTATTCATACAAGAAATTTAAAGAAAAAATTTGGAGCCGTTTTCGAGAAAATTTTGAAAATTTGAATTTTGAATTTACAAACCGAAGCGTTCATTCATAAACGACTTCTTCCAAAGCAGTCATAGGAATGATTATCTATAATACTTAATAATCTGAAGGGAATATTGTGAAACTGAATGGTTTTCGGTAAAATCCGTTACATTTTGCTAAATCAAACTTTTCAGGCATAGAAATAAATAAACAAGCTATAGGGTGTTTCGTGTGTGTAGCGTCCCTTACTGTACAATCGGAGAAAAAGGTTCGATTTGGCTCTATTCTTCGCTGCAGTATGAAGCTGTGAGTGAAAAATGAACATGAAATTAATGCATTATTCTTGCCGTTTATTAAATAAATGTAAACTTGAAATGTTGCTGCCAGGACACTTATTAGTATTCTCAAAAATAAGAAAGCAATACTTCTCCAAAATTAATATTTTTCAATTGATCTGGCCGAGTCCAGAACCTGCGAATTTGAGACAAATAATTTGATGGGGATGCTTGATTTGAACTCCTCACACCATTTTCAGAAAATACAAACAAATTTCTCCAAATGTTTGCATTATTTTTTTTCTCAAATGAAGTGAAAAACGGTTGATAAAATCTCAGGTCTTATTTCGTTGCGATTCCTGACTTTCTGTGACTTGGGCAAAACATTTTTATGGCTCGATGAACATGGGCTCATGGTGGGCACACCGGTGGTATGTTCGAAATTTCATAAAACACTTCTGGGAAAGCTACAGAAAGTTTAAGTCCGAAATGTTGATTTGCGATTTCTCGCGTTGTGTGACTTGGGCAAAACTGTTTTATGACTCGATGCACTTGGTCTCATCGTGGGCAAAACGATGGCATGTTCGAAAGTTGGAAATAGCTTTGTGGGAGAGCTCCAGGACGTTTAAGTCCAAAATTTTGTTTTGCGATTTGCGGCTTTATTTGACTTGGGCAAAACTTTTTAAAGGTTGGGCAAACTTGGGCAAAACTTGGGCAAATCTTTGGCGTATGTCATTTTAATTTTCGACAAAGTGGGGGTGCTAGTCACTTTAAAGTCCAAAATTTGATTTTCGATTTCTGGCGTTGTGTGACTTGGGCAAAACTTTTTATTGGTTGGGCAAACTTGGGCAAAACTTGGGCAAAACTTTGGCATATGTCATTTTAATTTTCGACAAAAAAAAAAATTTTCGTGCGCCAACTTCACGCACCTGAGCTCCAAGCTGCCGAGCTCCAAAATGAACAGTATTTTCAATAGCTAAGTAAGCTAAGTTTATGCATAGAAAGACATATCAAGGAAAGTTACTGGTAATGAATGAACAAATATGATTAACATTTTTTATTGAAGACTGCACTGTGTTAAATATTTTATAATATTCTAATTTAACACATCAGATTACAGAAATAAACATGAATATATTGAAATAATATACAATTTAAATATAATTATGTGATTAAATATAATGTATGCTCCTGACTTCAATGCGAAACATATCTAAAAATCATCTCATTCATCTCACATGTATCATTAAAGTATTAAAATACTGTAATTGTACAATTAGTTTCTGTCACTAAAAATAGACATTTTATTTGCATACAAAAAAAACAGACTTATATTCAGAAGAAAAAATTCATACAGTTAAATTGATTTCTAAAGTTAAAATAAAATATTGGGAGAGTTAACAAAAATGAGGATCAAGTTGTGAGAAATTACTTGCAGCTGAATACAACTTTCCATAAAATAAAGTGAAGTAAAGTTGGTTAAATTGACTCATCATAAAAGTAATTGTGTTGAGTGTTGAGTAGTGTTAGGTAGTTTTGACAACCAAACAATGAACATTCCTCACATTCCAGATTATATAAATGAATAACAATTACATTAATTGTTACATGTTATTATATTTAATTACTGGAGCAAATCGTACTATAATTTATTTTGGCTTGATAATGTTATACTTTTTGCTTTGGTTTATGTAATATATAATTATTATATACATTACAATATATATTAATTATTGAAAAACCATTAACAGTTAACAAACGCTTAACAACTGTGTACTTGTTGGCTTAATGATAAGTGTAATTGTTGTGCTGATTGTGTAATGGTCTCTGGATGTGGCATGACATTCTTTATTGTTATCTGCAATGTGTCAAAAAATTTGAAATAATCTAATTTAATACATGTAATGGCAGAAACAAGTATAAAAATATTTGAATTTAATATTCTTATTATGTTATTAAATATAATGTATGCTACTGGCATTGATTCCAGGGATACCTAAAAATTGCACCACTCATCTCACATGAATCATTCAAATTTTAAAATCTGTGTACTTATCCTTATGTGAAATACTCTTGAAGAGTCACAAGAGTTCAACATTTTCATAGTATACAAAAACAATAGGTTTCTGTCACTAAAAAATAGACATTTTATTTGCATACAAAAAATGCAGTATTTCAAAAAGAAAAAAAATGTTGCATACAATTAAATTCTTTTATGAAGTTAAAATAAAAGATTTTGAGAATTAACAAAAGTGGGGAACAGTATGTGAGAAATGGCCAAGAATGTATATACTTTGTTGTTAAGTGAAGTTAGTTAAAATTGACTCCCATCATCAAAATGGATTTTAATGGTGTTACACAGTCAGTTTTGAACAGCAAATAATAAATTTTGCTCATACATTCCAGATTACACAAATGCATAACAATTACAGTAATTATTAGCTGTGTTAATTAATGGAGCAACAGTTTTTATAATCTATTTTCTCTTATTTGTGTTACAATTTTTACTTAGAATTCTACATTCTACATAGTATAGGCCCTACACAATGCAATACAAAGTATATTGATTATTGAAAAACAATAAATAATAGGAGAATTAGTTGGTGTAATGATTAGTGTTTTCTTTTGTGCTGATTGTATTATAGGGGCTGCGTGATGTTACGTGGCAAGGGAGACATTGTGATCGGATGTTTTTGGGCACTTAGGGCAGGAAGGGGTTAGTCAGACTTAAAATAATAAGCCAATAAACAAAATGTTATAGAGGAAAAACAGCTACTCAACAATGTTCAATGTAACAGGGTTTCACTCAATGTGCTTGCATGAAGGAAATACTTGAGAAGTAGAGCAGCAAATTTCAGCTGAACTAAAACACAGAAATAAAATATATTAATCAGTCAAGTTTCTTGGCTAAATTTGAGGTGTTTATCAATCTGAGTATTTTGTTTACTTAATTTTCATAATGATAACTAAGTTTGTTTCACTATATTTTTTAAGGTTTTATATATTTTCTCTTACATCTCATAATATTGTGGAAATAATTCGAAAATGAAAAATGATAAAATAGGCAAAGTTATTACTTACTAAGCCAACATTTTTTTTTTCCTTTCAAAATATCTCTGCAGATTAACAAAATGATATAAGGATATTTGATCCTAAAGCCCATCATTTGTGAACTCAAAACTTATTACTGTTTCAAGAATGCACACTAATCTTGATTACAATACATTAACACACATATGTTTTGTTTTTTCAACGTACTAAGTTACAATATTCATTTTTTTTTTCATTTAATTTTGAAGTTCATGAAATATAGTGTCATAGATATCAGTGCCAACAGCAATTTCTCGATGTGATTTTTTGTGTGAGGGAGATATTGCAAAATTAATATTATCTCATGAAGTGGAGTGAAATTTTACTGCTGCCTACAGGTGGGAAAGAAACCATTTTCCTGTAAAATGATAAAAATGGTGGTTTTCTATTGCTTTTCATTTTATGCATCATGATGGGGTAATCATGCAAGAAGAATGACGAAATCTGAATGATTACCTTGTCACAATGACATGGTGAAAACTCCAGTGCCATTCATATAATTCAAGACCCTGTACAACCAATTGAGACAGCAATTCATACTCATAGGCAAGGAATGATTCAGAAAATATTTAGCTCTGTCCAAATCTTCTTGAGCTCCATTTTCCTAGACATGATGGGAGTGGAGGGTTAATTCTTTGTCAGCAGTGAATTCAAAATCAAAATTGAATATCGCTTGCAGCTCTTTCACATAGAGGACATTTCTTATTTCTTTAAAAAAATGCTGCTTTTACCTTTACTCATAATAGTGTGTAGTAAGAGAAAGTAGGAAATCTGGAGCTCAGGAAGACATGTGCACCTATATATATCATATCTGATTTGTCATATACAATTGAAATTGTATGTGTGACTCAATAAATATTATTATTATTATTATTATTATTATTATTATTATTATTATATAATTGTAAATGTGACAATTTCATTTTACCCCTCCCTTAATTCATTAAAGAAAAATGGCACATTTTCAGAATGTGAATTTTTTCCATTTGATATAAGGTCTATACTAGCTTAATAGGATACTCTGTTGGAATGTGATGTGATCAATATGTAGTAATTATTTGGAACAATAGTGTAAAATTACAAAAAATATTAATAATGTGTGTGTTTAGTGGGAAGAAGAGGGGGACATTGACCAATGTCCCATGGATCCATTACTATTCAACTTGGGTATCGAAGGTCTGGACAAAAGTGCTAGAAATTTTTGAATAAAAAATTTGTATTTGCAAATTGTGGATTACATTCATTCAAGAAACACATGTGTAATAACAAAAATTTTAAAATATCCAACCAAAAACAAGAATTCACAAAGCAATACTTCCAGAAATCCCATATCAATTTCAGGGGTTTTAATGAGGTGCTTTGAGAAAAAAAAATCATAAAATATACACACACCTAAATAGATTTTCCTGTTAATAGGGATTCTAAAATAATATTTGTGCAATTGTTAGGCAAATTTACTGGTGATTCAATTACCACACAAAACTTGAGGATTCAATTTTAGATGCAATTGGTTTGGAAAGCAAGTCCTCCTGAACAATCCAGAGGAAAGTTGATAATATTGTTAGTAGAACCTATAACTACAACTTAATTACTCTAGTATGTTCTTATCAAAAATCAGGTTTACAAGTGATTTCAGTAGCAGATCCAGAAAGTATTTTAGAATGGACAAGGGGTGAATTTTCAAATAAGACACTTCCTCCCATTTTTTTAAGTTAGGTTGGGATAAAAAATGTTTATTCATTATGGGAATACTCTTTTGGTCAAAATGTAATTGTTTTGATGAAATGGAGTAAGATTTCAAAAATGTTAGCTATAGGGAAGCTACAGCCCCAATGACCATCCATGAATCTGCCATTGAGTTGTTTCTGAATCAATAAAGTATAAATTGCACAGGTATTACACATATCAGACTTTGAATAGATGAATTTAGACATTGATGAGTTATGAATAAACAAATTTGAAATTTTATTTTCAACATGCTGGGACAGATGAGATAGTTGTATTGAACAATGGCTATTAATATACAATAGTATGAGTTATGATGAGGAACAGATTTCTCGAATAATACATACCTGATCCATTTTTAGTATTATTACTCTTCGCTCAACAGGTGGTTGGTAAATTATTATTACTGAACTGAAATAGTATAATTTAATATTGTAAAGCATCAAATTGTGATAATTGTTGATAAGTTTTTTAGAACAGTTATAAAAGTATCCATTTAGTCTTATAATTCATTTAACAATTCTCTTTTAAAATAAATTATAAATAAAAAAACAAATATACAATGAACTAACTGAAGAACTGCAGTAATCTATCTATATTCAAGAAAAATTCAGAATATCCCTCAACAGTTTTATTTAAATTTGTCTCTGGCAGATTAAATTTATTAACTGGAAGATTCATCAGACTCTTTCAGAGTCCTCATTCTCTTTACACCTTTTGACAGGGGAAAAGTAGGTTTGTCATGAATTATTTGGGAAGGCCCTGCTTTTTTCTCTGTTTCTTCTTTTGTCTCATTAGTCTTCAGCAATGTGATTTTATCACTTTCTTGCACATGCTCTTCTGCAGACATTATCTTTGGTTGCCCTGGCATTTCAGGAACCCCTGAAGTTTTATTAATACTGCAAGATATTGTTTCATTATCACAGTTCCCTTCCACTAAATTGATGAAACCAGGAACAGAAGCATTGCTTGTAGAACTTGTGCCAGAAATGAGAGAAAGCTCTGTATAATTGTTATACAATATCTCAAACTTTTGTTTAACTGTGCATATTTATGATCATTCTCTGCAATAGTGACTTCCATTTGTGATATTTTTGTCCTTTGTTCATTGATACGAGAAACCTGTTTTCTCAATTTAATATCTTGTGCCCTAATTTGAAGAGACTGGCAACCTAGACAAGCTTTTATGCATTGTATATCATTAGCCATTCTTTGGAGCTCTGAATTATTTTCTTTTTGATGTGTTTCTGACTCATTCATCCACGAGCTTCCAGGTGCTGGGAAAGCAGTTGTATGTAATTCAGAACCAGCACATTTATGAAGAGAATATTCAGTCATGTTAGAAGAAACAAAACATTCATGAATAGACCCCTCATTTGCAGCATATCCATGCGAAAAGGAGTCATTTGTAGAGGAGTCAGAGGAGCATTCTTCTCCTTCTGAATTCTCTCTTGCAGAATCGCGTCTTCGTGAATTTGCAATTGCAAACTGTTCATCTGGAGAAAACTCCATTTGTGGTTGTTCAATTCCAGAAAACGCAGCTGATGCATTCTTATATCGTTGACTTGAATCCAAAGCTTTGCGATATTCGATTATTGGTAATATCTGTTCTTGGAAATGTTCAGATGCCATTATTGCTAGATGTTCAAGATCCGCTAAACTGATTCTCGGTTTTGTGTTGCACTTCTCCAAATACAGGAGTGCAGAATAGATTTTTCCAAGAACTTGTCCTGGAATAAAACAACAATGGCCGTCTTCCAAGTACTCAGAATATACGGCGTGTAAACGCTTTAAAATGAGATCAATCTGCCGCAACATGATTTGATGGTTGAAAAAGATGCTATTATTTCTTTCTGTTCTGTTTTGCGGCATTTTCGTCTCAATTCTTTCTTCAACAATCTTAAGAAGTGGCCGAGCGGTATAAAATCCCCATGTCAAAAGATGTCCACACACTTTGTTTAATTTTTTGCAGACTAATCTGCATTTCGCAATCTCATCAAACGTAAGGTGAAAGAAAATAGATTCGAGAATGCGATCTGGAAGACTTAGCAATGAATAAGACATCGCAGACACGATTAAATCGTTTCCAAACGACAAAACTAGCACTACAAATCACAGTCAAAAACACTATAATGGCGGACTTGCAATACTACAGGATTACTTGTGGTGGCTACGCAAGTAGGTACGTTTACAAACATGCCCAACGTTGCCAGATTATTAAATGTATATCCCAATACCAACCTTCAAAACTCCTGGTACGTTCACTACAATTCCTGGTACCTATGTCAATTGATTTTAATTTCTGAAATTGTTCCTACAATTCAATTATGTTTATTACGCAGCAATTATGTTCTTAACGCGAACAGGAAGACAGTTAAAATTTATTAGATATCGATTAATTTGAAGATAAGATCTAAAATCCGAACTGCGAAAGCAAAGTGGTATGCTTTACAATGTAGGGAGATAGAAATGTTAAATAAGATGCATGCTGACTTTAACCTCCATAAAAGAATCAAAGAAATTACTAATACATGCAGAAGAAAGCACTGCCTTAAGATTCTGAAGGATGATGGGAATGCTGCAATTAGTAAAGAAGACAAATGTGATGTTTGGAAGAGTTACATAGAAAAATTGTTTGATGATGATCGAGAATATGCACTGCCTGAGTTAATAGACGGAACTGGACCACATATTCTCAAGGAAGAAGTTCAAAAAGCCATCATTGCTAGTAAAAATGGAAAAGCTGTAGGTTTGGATGCCATCAACGTAGAAATTTTAAAACTTTTGAACGATGCGAGTATTGCTAAAATTACAAATCTTTTTAACAATATATATGACACTGGGTATCTACCTACTGATTGGCTAAAATCTGTATTTGTCATGATTCCAAAGACAGCTAGGGCAAGAAGTTGTGACGATTATCGGACGATAAGTTTGATGAGCCATGTACTCAAGATATTTTTACGCATCATACATGCTCGTATTTGGAGAAAAGTAGAAGATGAAATAGGAAATACACAGTTTGGTTTTAGAAATGCTTTTGGTACACGAGAAGCCCTGTTTGCCACTCAAGTTTTAGTACAGAAATGTTTGGATCAAGGTCGAGAAGTATTTTTATGTTTTATTGATTTTAAAAAGGCGTTTGATAATGTGAAACACGATAGGCTTATGAATATTTTGGAGAGTATTAATATAGATTTAAAAGATATACGTATCATAAAAAACTTGTATTGGGGACAAACTGCTCAAGTGCGAGTTGATCAGCACCTTACTGCGGAAGTGGATGTGAGAAAAGGAGTGAGACAGGGGTGTATTCTGTCTCCATTGCTATTTAACCTGTATTCTGAACATGTTTTTAAAGATGCCTTACAGGATTGTAATCTGGGAGTAAAAGTGAATGGTATTCCTATTTCTAATCTACGTTACGCAGATGGTACACTAATCTTGGCAGAATCTGCTGCGGATCTGCAAGAAATAATGAACAGAATAAATCGAGCTTGCAAAGATTATGGATTAGAAATAAATGTACATAAAACAAAGTACATGCTAATTAGTAAGAAAGGTGGAAGACCATTTCAACTGTCTATCAATGATCGACCGATTAAGCAGGTTTCTCAATATAAATATTTGGGACAAATTTTAAATGAGTCGTGGACATCAGATTTGGAAATAAAAACGAGAATTGAAATAGCAAGATCCACATTCAACAAAATGAGGAATTGTCTATGTAGCAGAGACTTGAGTTTTATCCTCAGATGGAGAATGGCAAAATGTTACGTGGCTAGTGTTCTCTTGTATGGTGCTGAAACATGGACTCTGAAAACAGCATCAATTAATAGACTGGAGGCCTTCGAGATGTGGATGATCAGGAGAATGTTGAGAATCCCCTGGACTGACAAAGTTCGTAATGATTACATACTAGAGAAAAATGGTATATGCCGAGAGATATTAAAAATGATTAAAAATTAGAAAAACATTGTATCTTGGTCATTTACTTAGAACCCCAAATATGAAATATTACAACTAATAATGATGGGGAAAGTTCAGGGTAGAAGGGGAGTCGGCAGGAAGAAGATGTCCTGGTTGGCAAACATCCGAAAATGGACAGGTATCTCGAGTGCTTCTGAGTTGTTCCATGTGGCACAAGACAGAGAGATAGTTCGGGGAAGTGGTCGCCAACCTCCAGTAATGGAGACGGCACTTCAAGAAGAAGATCGATTAATTTTGTATCGATGAACTAAATGGAAAACTACCTTTTTCCACTCTAATATGTGCTAGAAAAAAGGCCTTCCTAAGTCACCCATAATGTTTTTATGGCGTTGTTTTTACCAATATCATAGAAGTATTAGTGTTAGTTTTAAATTATTGACTTGTACGAATACGTTGCCAGATTATTAAATGTATATCCCAGTACCAACCTTCAAAACTCCTGGTACTTCACTACGATTCCTGGTCAATTGATTTAATATACTGAAATTGTTCATACAACTCAATTATGTTTATTACGTAGCAATTATGTTCTCAACGGGAACAAGAAGACAGTTAAATTTTATTAGATATCGATTTATTTTGTATCGATGAACTAAATGGAAGACTACCTTTTTCCTCTCCAATATGTGCTAGAAAAAGACCTTCCTAAGTCACCCATAATGTTTTATGGCGTGTTTACCAATATCATAGAAGTATTAGTGTTTTAAATTATTGAATAAAAATATTGTACGAATCTTAAATCGTATATCAATTACAATAGACTTGAAATCCTGGTATTTAAGTGTACTAGGATATCTTTATCCTGGTACATGGTATATTCATTAAAATCCTGGTAAAAATACCAGGATCCTGGTACGTCTGGCAACACTGAACATGTCACGTGACAAAGTACAACGAAGAGCGTTCATTGTTGGTAACGTTTATCAAGGAAATGCAAAAGTTGTGATTCGTATGCGTTTAAAACAAATAATAGTCAAATGAAAGATACGGTTATTACGGCTCACATGTTTTCTGAACTAATTTTATTTAATTTCAAACATTGTAATATTACAGTATACTATTTTTAATATCCATAGTGTACATTCTACATTAAATATAATTTATTTGTTATTGATATAATTTAGTACATTTTGATGTAACACACAATGTATTCAGTATAATTTATAGGAAGTCAATTGAAATATAATTTACCATGGGATATTTTCATACTATATAATATTATATACAATACAATTAATATTATGAAACACATTATAATAGGATAAGGAAATATTGTATTTTAATATTCATCACTTAATAATATTAAATATTGTAGTTATTTTATTCATTGGCATTTTAAAAGGTATCGTGGACAAAATTTTGACATTAATAACCGCTATTTCGATTTGAATTCCTACTTTCATTTATTATTAATATTTTTTTTCAAACTTTAACTTAGCAGTGTACCTTGTAGTATACATAGTTTTTGTGATACAATACGTAATATGATAACGAAAACAACGTTTTTTTATTGTCGATTAGTGTCTTATAAAATATATCTTATGTATGTAATGTAGTGCTGCACTGTATTGACTGTTTCTGTTAATAGCACAAGCGTAAATAAAAGCCGTTGTAGTTAGAAATGGACACCCTTCCAGCATTTTGAACACTAAATACTGGCATGTTCGATGAAATGTTTTTATTGTTATAATGTTTTTTGCCTTTACGCTAGATATGTTTGTTGAGTGTTGTGTGCTAACAATATATTTGAAAATGTCTATTTCGTTAATTTTAGATTGGATAAAAAAACATATAGTCCAGTCAAATGGTATCTGACCCAGGAAAAAATTACGGAATTTTTTCTCAACGGTTCTACAGGTTTTTGCGGGTGCTGAATTCGAATTTCATGTTTGCCACCTCAAAAAAGGTCTTCACAGATACAACTGCAAACAAACCTACAAATTTCGCCCTTTTGTTAGTTCTTTGCTTATATCTTCAAAATTATGCGTTCTGTCGCAACAATTGTAATTTACAATATTAAAGTATATAAAATTTCCTACAAAATGCATACATTAACTTTAAATTTCTGAAAAGTGGTTTAGGCGCTAGAGGGTGCTGAAAAACAGTTACGTTTAGAGTCCCTAGATACAGACTGTATCTAGCGACTCTAGTTACGTTTTGGTCGTAGCTGGGAAGAGCTATTCTCCGGCTAAACCACGAGATGGCTCTTTCCAGCCATCCTATCTCGCGGCGGCGTTTTAGTTTCACTTTACCTCGCTTGAAAACACTATTGTAAATAACTGATTGGCATTGTTAAATAATTAACACTCTGATATTCACGGAATCAATAGTGTCGTGTTTGCTCGCGCGGAAGATCAGTAAATCCAAGTTTTAGGTAACTAAAATAAGAGAGATAAGAAATAAGAGAGTTTAGGTATTTATTTATTTATTTATTTGTCAAAAAAACAGTAAAAACTGTATATGACGTGTGGGGAAAGAGATTTATCTGCGCACATTTTCTTGAGGGCCAGAATAAAAAAAACAACGAAAAAATGAATTTAGAAAATAATTATTTTAGAAAAATAAAAATATTTGAAAAATGTTTGTTCCCGAGTTATAGAAAATCAATTTCAACGGTAAATGGAGCAACAAGCAAAAGGAGTGCTCAACAAAACGTGCGCACAGTGAAGCTACATTTACGTCCAGAAGCAAAACAAGGAGCCATCTCAGCATTTGCTCAATGGATCAGGGAAACTGGACAAAAACCTGATCGAGATGGTGGTCATTTACCCGGAAGCTGAAGTACATTACTTGTTACAGGCGTATTAAATATTTTGTAAAAATGTATACAATGCAAACGTAAACTAATTCATTATATATCTTTGTTTTGTTACAATAAACATTGTTTTTCTTTTTCACGATCAGTATAGTCTCTAATTGTATAGAAACAGTTTTGCAGCAGAAAAGATTTTACTTTAAACTTAAATTTGTGTACCGACTTTAATTGTTTTATGTCATCTGGCAATGCGTTGTAAAGTAACGTACATGTATTGTATGTTGATTTCTTGTACTGAGCTGTTGATACTGACACTTGATGCACGTGATTTCTACGACGTGTATTGTAATTATAAATATCAACATTGCATGAAAATATGTTCCCTCCGTTAAGTAGGTCATTTTTGACAAATATTACAGATTCGTAAATAAATAGACAAGACAATGGTAAGATTCCCAGCTCAATGAAAAGAGGCTTGCAGGAATCACGTGGAAGGCATTTTTTTCATTATTCGAATAATTTTCTTTTTCAATCTGAAGGTCTGAATACTACAGGATGAGCCTCCCCAGAATATTGTATTATGCCATATCTCAGGCGGGAATGCACATTTGCAAAATAAACGCAACGAGCTGCATGAAGGCTGACAGAATTTGAAAGAATTTTGAATGCGTAGCATAATGAACTTAATTTAGCGTTTAATTCTGTTATATGTACATTCCATTTGAGGTTTGATTGAATTGAAGGACCTAAAAATTTTGTTGCCTCAACATCAGCTAATTGCATATTGTTCATTTTCAATGGAACATGCGATTTCCGATTTGAGATGCAAAAATGCATTGAAACAGTTTTTCTTTCGTAACTAAAATAAGAGAGATGAAATAAGAAAATAATTATGACAATACGTTCTGTACCATACAATATATTCATGAAAAAATTGTAACCTTAATGAGGAAATGTTAGGTATTAAATATGGTTGCCACCTTGCCAATTCCAGAAAATAGGAGATCCCTGTGACCGAGGGGGGTAATAATTTAAAAAACATTTTCTATATTACTGAACTCTGAAAAAATGAAACAGGCTTTTGTTCATTTCTTTAAAATGTATTTACATTTGGTTTTTATTGTCTACAAATAACTAACATTTAATAAAATAATGTAACTCACACTTTGCTAACGTAACTACCTCCTTCAAAAGATGACGTCGAAACATTTTGGTCAGGAATCTGGGAGGAAACCAGATTCTACAACAAAGACGCATTGTGGCTCCAATCTGAAGTTGATGCTGCCAATGGACTCGTGGAAACAGTGGAACATGTTCAAGGATTCTCGAAAGAGGACCTATGCCAAACAATGAAGAACATGGGAAAGTGGAAATCCCCTGGGGTTGATAAGATCCAGATTTATTGGATTAAGAAATTTGCCTTTTGAAATAAAATTTTAGAAAACCCTAACGAACTCCCCGAATGGCTCACTCGCGGCATTACGTATTTGCTACCCAAAGGAGGAGACAGCTCTTTGGCGAAGAACTACAGGCCAATTACTTGCTTGCCAGTAATGTACAAACTTATAAGTGCAGCCATTGCTGACAAAATGTATAGGCACCTAGAGAAGAACCATCTGTTGCCAGTTGAACAGAAAGGATGTCGTAAAGGTTCCTATGGCTGTAAGGAAATCTTGCTTCTCAATAAAATAATTTTGAATGATGTAAAGAAACGAAAACGTAATTTAAGCATGGCTTGGATTGACTACCAGAAGGCTTTTGACAGTGTATCACACGATTGGATTTTGAAGACCCTGGAGATCTATCGATTTCATCCGAGACTTGTTGAGTTTTGCAAGGCTAGTATGAAGTCGTGGAGCACCAGGTTACTAATCCACAGCGGAAAGGGAGTAGTAGAAACCAGAAGTATTCAGATTAACAGGGGAATTTTTCAAGGAGATTCACTATCCCCTCTGCTGTTTTGCTTTAGTTTGATTCCTCTATCAAGACAGCTGTCGCACACTGACTTTGGTTACAAGCTCCATGGTGATGAAATGCCTGTATCACATTTATTTTACATGGATCTTAAAGTTTTTGCTAAGAATGAAGCGATTCTCTCCCAAATGCTGTCTGTCGTGTATGACTTTGGCAATGACATCTGCATGAAGTTTGGTCTTGACAAGTGTGCAAAAGCCAACTTAAAAAGAGGCAAAATGACCACGTCCGAGAACATTGAAGTTGATAGACACACTGTGATTCAAGATCTTGAGCCAGGTAAAACTTACAAATATCTGTGCATTGAAGAATGTGAGACCATCTCGAACGACACAATGAAAGAGAGAATTCGCAGGGAGTATTATAGACGAGTGAGACTTGTCCTGCAGTCCGCTCTGAACTCAAGGAATAAAATATCAGCAATAAGTAGTTTGGCTGTGCCTGTAGCCGAAAACAGTTTTGGACTAGTGGACTGGACTGAGCAAGAAATTCGCATCATGGATCGAAAAAACAGAAAACTGCTAACAATGCATCATGTTGCCCACCTTCGAGCTAATGTACGTAGATTTATGTGTCACGCAAGGAAGGAGGAAGATGCATCAGACAAATTGAGGCCTCCTGGCACAAAGCAATAGTCGGGAGGGAATGTAGGTAGTCAGCCATCATGATGACCCTCCAATGAGGCAGGTCATGAAATCTGACCGAAGAATAGGAAACAGAGGCATCGTTAGTGTAGCAAGAAGCATTGCAAAGAAAACTACGCAGACACGCAGAATGATAGAGACACTGAACTTCTGATGCTACTCAACATGAAGTGGGAGACACAAAAGGAGTGTGGTCCGTTTGGATTATCCGAAAAAATGTACGGTACCTAATCGATCGCATGCGGAAGTAGTTGCTACATTGTTGGAAGAGTTGAAGCAGTTTTTGTCGCTGCTGTTAACGGATATTCTACTTACAGTATTCAGAATTGGATTGACTTATAATGTGTTAATGCGTTTTCGTTCATAAATTAAGTTAATTGTATTTAATTTGGTCAATATTATTATTGAAACAGACTTTATTTTTTAAATAATAATAAACTTTAATGTACATTCATCCAGAAAATGTGAATGAATGCACATTAAAGTTTATTATTATTTATAAAATAAAGTCTGTTTCAATAATAATATTGACCAAATTAAATACAATTAAATATATTTAAAGATAAACAGACTTATATATGATAAATTAATACAAATCAGATTCTTTTTGTTTATTTTTTCCTGGATCTGAAATATTATTCGGATTATCCAAAATTTTGAATTTGCGGGTTTCCTACTGTAGAATATTGTTTTTGGCTTTTGCAATATGAATTTTTCAGTAATTAAACAATATCTACTACGTGCCTCCAACAAAGCTGTTCTTGTGTAAACGAGACATTAAAATTTTCCAGGTGACTGTATAACCGACATGAAAGTATCATGCCTACATTATTCTTTCTGCCGCATTTTCCTTTTAGAGTCCTTTTCCCTCTGTTGTTTCAGTTCGTTTTAACACAGGTGCAAGTTTACTGGACGACGAGCTATAATAACGCACGGACTCTTTGTGCCGTTCTGGCTTTCGCCTCTGAGGGGCAGTTTGTTATCTGAAGAGGCACACACGCTTCAGGCTGCCTCTCCATTATTCAATAAAGGCGACGTGCTTCGGCTCGCCCCGGTCGTGATACCTAGTGAATTGAGATAGTGAAGGAATGGAAGCGACTTTAGATCTTTAAGTTCCCGGTATGTGTTGCCGGCGCAGAAAATAAGTCTTTCTCCTCGATTGAAAATTCGAAAATCCTTAAAGTAAATGCAGAGGGAAAACGACGAAAACTGCCGATCTTTGAAAGTTGTAGGAAAAGGATCAAGTTAAGGGGAAAATTTTACTTCAGTCATAATAAAGGGCTATTTAGTGATTAACTAGTGTTAGAGATTACATCGGAGACTACTGATTAAAAAAACAGTATAAAAATGGTCGATTATTTTGATTCCGGTATTTAGGTCTACTCCTTTTTTCGTGCTTATATTTTTTTGATTTTTATTTGCATTGTGATGTGATAAAAAATGTGCGTGCCTGGGGTTCGAGCCCCGACAGTGATGGATTTTCGACACTAGGGCTTTTGGCATGCACACGGCAAGCCAGACCAGGTTTAGGTTGAATTCAGCCTCTGTCTAAAGAATTCTAGAGGCGGAATCAAATGTTTCCTGTTTTTTTCATCAATACTAGGCGAATGCCAGAGAGAACCCTAACAACCGGGTCATGGACCGCGCACAAACTTTTCTTGACCGTCGTTGCCCTATTCTCTCCCCTTAAGTACCCTTGCACTGACATGCACTCCGCTCCCTCATATGTCAGAAGACCAGTTGGGAGCTTGAAGCTTCTCCCGGCTAGTGTTGCGCTGGGGGAGAAATGAAATTCTCCGGTGGGCGAATTGTAGGTCGGCGTCGGATCTCACCATTCAGTGAAGGAAGTACATCTCCAACTACCTGAATAAGCACTCACTATGCTAACGGAAGCAATCGCCACTGCAGTTGACTCAGGGTCAAGAACATTAAATCTGAGAATTGTGAAAGACAAGAGGCACGAGGGCCAGTGTAGCGGGAGCCCGCGGGCAGTGGGGTCCGGAATATTGGCATTGAGCTGCCCTAATCTAGAGCAGGGGTCTCCGAAGTACGGCCCGCGGGGCGAATGGGACCGACGTTGACGTTTCATATGTTTTGCTAGGGTCTTGTCCAGACCAGGGATTCCCGAAGTGGGCGGTGGAAAAGTTCAGGAGAACGGCGATGCTGAAGAGATATTTTAGAGGGAAAGAGGTATCAGAGGGGAATGAGTAAACCAGGGCGTGTTATTGGATGGATTGATTGATTATTTAGCGGATCCAGGCGCGAGAACTTCTATTGTCTTTAGTCCGATACTACCTTTGCCGGTACCGAAATTTTGTTAGTGTTACGGCGAAATTCGTATTAAGGGAGTTCGTGCTAATGAGGGTTTACTGTAATACATCTCAACCTTCACGACTAGTCTTACAAGACACAAGCCCAATTAATCTTTTGTCAGGGTTTAGAATCAACAACTGTGTATATAACAAATTTGTTGAAGAGAAATATTTCGTTTAGTGCAATATAGTCTAGTCAAATGATAGAAAATAGCCAAAAGTTTTGGTGTAGTTTTGATTTTTGGGTCCTATATGTTTTTGGGGTCGCTGAACACGAATATCATGTTTGTTAACAAAACTTTTGCCCGGAAAAACGTTTTTTCGCAAAAAAATATTAAAAATCCGACGTTTTTCAGTTTTTTCAAACATAACTCGAAAACCATCCATTTTTCGTAAATAAAGGTTCGATATAAAATTAAAGAGGATAAAATTGCCTACATTTTATCTCTTAAGGATTTTTTCTCCAACGTACCATTTAGTCCCTAGAGCAACGTGAAGTTTGGTGCTTTTATGAAGAAAATTGTGAAAATGGGATTCGTCCCATTTTATCACAATGTAGCTCAGAAACTATGCATTTTTCGTAATTATTGACTTTATATGAAACGAAAGATTATACAATTATCTACACTTAGAGGTTCTTTATCTGATTCACAGTTGCGCCGCCACGGCGCGTCGAACCCAAGGCAAACACGATTAGTATATTATGTCACGATTGTGACCAATAAAAGGTTCCTCGAAATTGTTAGGCAAAACCTCCATCCCGTCGTATTGAGATCTCATTTTCGCTCAAACAAGCCTTCTATATTATTATTATTATTATTATTATTATTATTATTATTATTATTATTATTATTATTATTCCGCTATATCTCGACTAAAGATGTTATGTGTCGGCTGATTATAAAATCTACTCTAGGTTGCAACCAGCTACCTAAGGAGGAGATCTAGGGACTGCCGGTGCGAAAAAATACTTTGCGCAAAATGTGGGCTGTTCCAAATAAAGCTATTTCTTGAACTTCCTAGTCTTTTGAATTACCTGAGAGTTTAGACAAGTTCTTACACAAATTTTGCGGAACAAATCCCAGAGCTCCGATAACTATCCGTACGACCTGTGCATTTACGCCCCACATTCGGCTGATCTAGATTTCCAAACTCTTGTATTTAAGACGTTTCTCTGCCTCCTTGGTAACGACGTTTTGATCGCAAGGTACAGCAACATCGGCAAGTAAACAGGATTTGTTCTCCAAATCCCGGATAACTATTTACGGTTTGTTTGCCGCTATCGTGCGATCAGTTTGAATTTGTTGGTCGTACAATATCGTACATAATCGAACAGACGTCAACGGTTTTGGTGAGTGTTCGTACCACTTGGGGCATGTGTTTGGAATTTCGAGGGCGGTACAGATCATCCAGTGGAGGTAGCTACACACTCTGTCGTGTCTTTTCAAGTAGTCGGTCTTTGCTACAGATATTGATATATCAATAAGGAAAACCTGCTGATGGTTTCTGTCGATGTAAGTTATATCGGATCTATTGCCGCCGACTTGTCTGTCAGTGATAATGGAGCGATCCCAGTAGAGAGTGTGTTCACTACTTTTAAGCACGTTCTGAGGAACATATTTATAATACGGCAAGGAAGTGGTGAGCCGTTTTCATTGCTAATAATTGGTGGTCCTGCTTTGCATCAACTAATGTCACTGCAGTTCCTCTGACCGGGAGGTCCTAGGTTCGAGTCCCGACGGCAGCAGGATTTTCGACATTAGCTTGTCAGCTAGGTCGGATTCAGTCGCTGGGGGTGAATGCTAGCGGCCGGCTGCTCTGATCAGTAGTTTTCCGTGGTGTTTCAACGATCGACACCAGGCGAATGCCGGAGCAGTATATTAACAAACGGGCCATGGATCGCGCGCGGTCTTTCCTTCCTTTTCCTTGTCCTATCCTCACCCATTACACACACACACACACACACACACACTAACATGCACAAGACTATCACAAATGTCTGGAAACCGGTAGGAAGCTTAGAGATTGTCCCCGCTGGGGAGGTGCCCCGCTAGTGGGAGATGGTAGGGGAAAACCTCGCTAGCCGACGGTAGGTCGGCGCAGAATTTCTCCATACAGCGGGGAGGCCACCGCCACCTCCCGATCAAAAAACATGCAGTACACTTACGGGACCAATGTAATTACCATTGTCGAGCCCGGAACCACTAACAAGCAATCACGTCAATCAATCAAATATGTCCATGTATACGTGACATCCTCCCTCCTCGAACAAATCGCATAGAGCGCGAAGCAAACTGTGCGTCGCATCCTTCGTGAGGTGTGGCTTCCTCAGCGACCGAGTGATACACTAGTGTTTACAAATTGCTGGAAATGTGCATATTAAAGGTGTGAGAGATCTTTAGAAAAAATTACATTTATGTAATTTTTGCAAAAAACAAAAAAATACCTCAACTTCAACTTTACGTCGTATAAAAGAGTGCAATTTGCACTATCTGTTCGAAAAATTTGAAGAAAAAATTTGGAGCCGTTTATGAGAAAATGGCGTTTGAGCTTTTCTGAAAATGCGGAATATTGAGATAGTTTTCGCAGAAAACTGTAGAGTGCTCGAGAACCTTTACTTGACATTATTTACAGCACATGTACTCACTAATATAATAATGAAATACCCCCCCGCTAATGTAAATATTAACAACGTGCGACACAAGTAAAAAAATTACATTTTTGCAATTTTTGAAAAAACAAAAGAATAGACCAATATGGCGTTTACTTTATCTCGTAGAAAACATTAGGCACTATCCCTACCAAAAGTTTAAAGAAAAAAATTGGAGCCGTTTTTAAGAAAATTTTATTTTTCCTTTTTTATTAAAATCGCATATGTTGCACGCAATATTGCGCGAAAACTACTAAAATAAAAAAAAAGGAAAATGACCTTAAAGAAAGAATTTACTATGAGGAACAAATTTTATTTGAAGGAAAAATCTCTGTCTGCAATTTTGTAGTTGTAGGAAGAGCCCGAATAAAATTCTAACTTTTGCAATTTTCGAAAATTCAGAGTTAACTATGAAAATCGAACGTATGGCACCTTAATAAGTGTATTTTACTGTATTATTACAAGAAATTAAAAGAAAAAAATTGGAGCCATTTTTGAGGAAATTTTGAAAATGCCCGGGGGCTTCATGTAAAGTATTCATGAAGTAATGTAAAACTTAATGAATGCTCTTCAAAATCTCAGAGATTCGGCTCAGGCCAGATGGACAGGGTTTTCTTCAATTTGGAAAAAATCGTACGCATGGTTTATGCGCTAGTGTTTTTCACATACACCGGCCAGACGGACGGACGAACAGACGGACAGACAGACAGACTGACGGACGGACGGACAGACGGACGGACGTTTAGCTTTCAATTGTTTTTTTCGGTATCAAGGACTAACAAAGCAGGGTGTGGTACACCATGTGTTAGGAATATTGTTTTTTTTGTTTTAGCAACTGGATTTATCCACATTTTAATTTCCTGTATACGTACGTATATACGAAGTATATACTTCCCTATACTATGTATTAGGAAGTATACTACGTATATACGAAGTATATATGTAGGGAAAGTTTTGTAATGCAGCGGAAAATCGATTTCGAGATTTCAACGAAAATACAAATTTTGGGGTCCCCTAATACCGAAAAAGGGGTTCTTTTCAAAACGTCCGTCCGTTCGTCTGTCTGTTCTGTCTGTCTATCTGACAGCTCAGGAACGGAGTCTAAACTCATATCTGCATGACATCTACACATGTTTGTAAGTCCGTCCGTCTGTCTGTCTGTGAACAACCGTAGCGCCGAAACCATAAGTACGATTTCTTTCAAAGTGAATATTCCGTAGCCGATCTGGTTCCACGAGGCGCCACGATTCGAGGCGCCGCGAATTTGAAAAATATTCTTCAAAATTTGGGGGTACTTTACATGAAGCCCTCTGGACATATCTAAAATTTTCTCAAAAACGGCTCCAAATTTTTTCTTTACATTTCTGGTAAGGATATAATAAAATAGACTTATAAAGGTGGCGTGCGTCCCATTTTCACGATTAACTCTGAATTTTTAAAAACTGCAATTTTTTTCGGCGTCTTCCTTGAACAATATTGGAGAAAGAGATTTTTTCCTTCAAAGACAATTTGTTGTCCAAAGTGAGTTCTTTCCTTAAGGTTTGTACATTTTTTGAAAATTTTGGTAGTTTTTATGCAATATTGCACGCAATTTTAAAAAATTACGGAAACCAGATTTTCTCAAAAACTGCTCCAAATTTTTTATTTAAACTTTTGGTACGGATAGTGCTAAATGTGCTCTATGAGACAACATTAACGTCATATTGATCTATTCTTTTGTTTTTTCAAAAATTACCAAAATATTTTTTTTACTTGTCTCTCACGTAGTTAATATTTATGTTCGAGGCGATTTGTTCACATTATTATAGTTATGAGTACATGTGTTTTATATAATGTCAAATAAGATTTCTCAAAAATTGAACAGTTTTCTATGAAAACTAACTCAAAATTCCGCATTTTCAGAAACGCTCAAACGCCATTTTCTTTTAATTGGCTCCAAATTTTTTCTTCAAACTTTTCAAACGGATAGTGCTAATTGCACTCTTTGATATGATGTAAAGTTTAATTTGGGGTATTTTTTTGTTTTTGCAAAAATTATACGAATGTAATTTTTTTTTTAAAGTTCTCTCACGCCTTTAATATGCACATTACCAGCAATTTGTAAACAGTATTTCATTTGTGAGTGTAAGTGCTTCAAATGACTTTAAATGAAGTGTTTCGGAAATTCAATAGTTTTCTGTGAAAAAGAGCATCAAATTTTGCATTCTTAGTAGCACTTAAACGCCATTTTCTTAAAACCGGATCTAAATTTTTCAAATTAAATTGCCATTTAGGACGAGATTATAGTGTTCTTTACTATTATAAAATTAATATTTCTGTTCTACCATTAGAAAACCGAAAAATTAAGAAAATGTCGAAACAATGTAATTCAGGTGGCGATAGATGGCAGCTGGCAAAAGTATGTGACAATTGCGATTAGCTAGTCCAGACGCAAGGAACTAGAAAACTAATACGGGAAAGTCTGTGTCATTCTGTAGCACCACTAGTTAGTTATCACAGCCCGGCAACGAATTTTTTTCTGCCGAAAATTCGCCATTTTTTCGCGCAGCATTACATAACTTTCCCTATACTACGTATATTACTGTGTATATTCGTACGTCTACGGGAAAGTAAAAAGGTAACAACACTGGAGAAAGGTTGCGAATAGCAAAAGGTTTCGTGCCGCCTGGGGAACCACAACAATGACATCAAAAAAATTTTTATTAAGAAAAAAACTATTTATAACGTTAGACTTTTTTTAAATATCGAGAGTCTCGACAAATATATTGATCTTAAAAAAAACATCGAAAGTACAACATCGCTGTTATAATATCGATGTTTCTACACGAAGTTTTATAAAAAGATCGATATTTTGTGTCGTCCCTACCCCGGCCATCTCTAGCCCTTGCCGCGACGTTCCCTCGCCGCCATTGTAGGCGCACCCTCCATCGGAGCGCTGAAGTGCGCCCCACCCGTTCCAGACCTTTCAGTGGCGGTTAATTTAAGCTCTTTTAACCGCTCTACAGAAAAAGTGTTGGTGTGCTCCTATTTCCCTGCTCCCAGATTAATTAATTGATGGTTAGTGAATCCGGGCGCATAAACTACCGAAATCATTAGTCCCGTAAATGTAGTGCAAGTTTTTTCATCAGGTTGTGGTGGTGGTGGCGGCGGCGACCTTTCCCCGCTGGATGGCGAGATTCGGCGCCGACCTACAGTCAACTAGCGGAGTTTTTCCCTACAAAATTTCGCCCACTAGCGGGGCACCGCCCCAGCAGGTACAAGCTCTAAGCCCCCGACCGATCTCCCGGCATGTGTGGTAGTGTAGTACATGTTAGTGTATGTGGAAGGGGTGAGGATAGGACAAGGAAGAGGAAGTAAAGATCACGCGCGGTCCGTGGCCCGTTTGTTAGGGTACTGCTCTGGCATTCGCCTGGTGTTGATCGGAGAAACCACGGAAAACAACGATCCGGAATGTCAATTTTGGAGAAAATTGGCTGAACCATTTAGGTGCTAGCGTGAACCTTAGGCGGACAGGCAGACATTTATATTTTGACGTCAACAAATTTTTCGATATTAAGAACACACAAAATGTGTGTCCTGACTACACATCGCGACACACTGTGAGAAAAATTTTCTACTATAGGAATAAGATTTATCCACTTTTTTCGATATGATGTCATGACTGGATGAGTTTTATTCATGAAATTCGCGGTATTTCTATACTTTCTAAGTGGTATGCGAGAGGCATAAAAAGTAATTACATAATAATCCTGACACTATTAATAACCAGGGAATTTGACATTGGAGACAACCATCTGCTCCGAAATATTCGATCAACTGAAGAAAGAAGAATGGAATTCCATTATGTCGCAACGTGACACTCACCTGTCGCTAGGTACGTTTTGCGTCCGGATCAAATAGCAAGCAAGCGAGTTTCCTTTACTTGTCAGCAGTACGCTCATACGAAGGTTGTCAGAACACGTCTTTGCTTTAACGACACATTGAAATGAAGGAGTAGCCATTTGCTTGCACTGATGACCGGGTCGCTGTGACATAATTTATGTCCTCACTGAGATCCCAAATTTTGGAGACTTCTTAATATTATGACGAATAGTATTGTTTTCAATACGAAGTTATAATAAAAATGTTTCATTTTTTCTAAAAAATTAATTTCTAAAAAATCTGTAATTCCAATAACCAGAATTTTACTGAATTAGAGTATGAGTAAGTTATTTAACAGTTAGGAGTTTTTTTTAACTTATACCTTTGCAGAAGAACTAAAGAGTTTTCTAAAAAATATTGCAATGATTGGCGATTTCCGTTTGCCCCATCTGCAGCAACCCGCCGAACGATCCCCGCCCAGGCCCTCAATTACTTCCGGCGAATCGAGCCATCGCCTTCTTGTATCCTCAGTATCCTCATCTTACTTTAGAGCCATATACTCTATATATACGCGACTATTTCGAGGCATAGTGGTGTCCGAATTCATTGAGCACAAGAAAAGATGTGAAAAGTCCATCACTGTGCTCCTACGTAGAAGTAACCAACAAGTTGCTCACACCGCAGCATGCAATTGTGGTGTAAGTTACAGGTGGGACGAAACAACAGCTTCCAGGGGCTCCCAAGAAATAGCTTCTTGTTTATCTGCACCCATCACAGAAGAAGCCTCTAGGGAAAAAAATATTTAATCGCTTTCAGTGATACGTGTACTGGTCAAAATCGCAACGTCAAAATTGCTCTCCGTGGGCTGAAAATCGTGATAGAGTCATATTTTGCCCTATTTATCCATCATATTACTATCTCAGACGAAAATTGTGCGTACCAGTTATTTGAGTGAAAGTCACAGTTTTCACAAACGGTGTGTGCAAAAGTCGTGAAAGTAAAAAAAAGTTAATTAATTAATAAGCAATGTTTCAGTCCAATATATCTGTAGTAAGTTAAAAGAATATCTCGCCCGGACAGCCAAGAAGTCAAAAGAATATTTCCTTAATACGTTCATAACACTTTACGTCATTTATTTCTAAGCGTTACAGTTTTACAGCGCCTTTCCTTTAGACGTCATTTTCCGGAAAGTATGTTTTTAGACTTAGACCACTTTTGCTCTCAACGGCTCAAATATCCTCGTCAAACAACTCGAATGTTCGGGGGTGTTCTTATCGTGAAGTGGCGAGTTACGTGTCGTAGGCATGAGACGACCTCACTAGCAAATCGTAAGCTATACTTCGGTTTTTCTTTCCTTGCGCACGAGGGTGTGTCATCGAAATGGAATATCTCCCGGTATTTCGCGTCGTTCACCATTGTGTCACCAGGAAACGCATGAACGTCAGCACTGCTCGATACAGTCGCGATCATGCGACTCCCAGCGATGCAGCCGAGAACGACGCGAAATACCGTGAGATATTCCATTTTATTGACACCCCCCGTGCACCAAGAAAGAAAAACCGAAGTACAGACATCCGAAACGAGCAACGACGCGAGGGAGCAAGTGCGCGGTCAGCACACCAGGTGGCGCACGCGAGCAGGGCCGGGACGCCGCGCTGTGAGGTGTTTGATAGGCGGAAGAAGCGGCCGTTACTCGGCGAAGCAGGCGAGAAGGCGCACGTTTGGGGCTTGAGGCTGCACCAATGTCAGAGACTGCACCAACGAACCAGGTATTGTTGTTCATAACCTTCCACAAACCAGCTCCAAGCTTCTGAGATGTGTGGTAGTGTAATGCATGTGTGTGAGTGTGTGTGTTTGCAAATAAGGAGTGAAGATAGGACAAGGAAGGGTAAGGAACGATCGCGCCTGTTATGATCGGAGAAACCACTGAAAACTACTGTTCGGAACAATCGGCCGGTAGAATTCTTTTCCAGACAGTGGCTAAATTCGATCTAGCTCAGTGTCTAATATCTAGACACCATCGGGACTCGAATCCTAGGACCTCCCAGTCAGAGGTACTGCAATGATATCAATTGGTAACCTGAGCCATCAATTCTTTCTATAAATGTACTCGAAGATGGTTCTTATACAACAGACAACGTACAATAACCAATGTAAAGACTATCAGTGAAATGAAAAGAAATAGTCTCTAAAAGATGAATTCAATAATGAAAGCTATAATTGTCTATTGCGTATCTTTAGAATTACGTTATATTCTTTACTTTAAAAAATTGTTATTAATAAATTAAGCATTGACCCGTCTGGCAATGTCGCCTCAAAAATTAATTTATGTGAGATGTGTACTGTATTGTGGTAACCCCGGCCTCGCGCTCGGTATCTTCACAATGTAAAACATAATGTTCATACATTGTCATCATCAGGCTGTGAACATGACAATATATGAACATTGTCGAAATGTTATTTTTTCAAGAATTCGGTTGGTATTATCAAAAGTGTCTCGTTACATGTCAAATAAATGGTTAACACGTTAGTGTTGTGTAATTTTACGTGTTGTTTAATGACTTGCCCTTGAAATCGTAGAAACATAAACCCACTAGAGCAAGAAACAATAAGAATTTTTTTTATTTTAAAGTTTTTAACCATCTCTTATTAAACGCCACTTCGTAAACAAACTTCAGTAGTAGCTATCCATTGTTTCACTTTATTTCCACCAGGGTCGCTAGCGTATGCGCGAGCATCCGTAACTAGCCAATAAACTACTGAGCATCGCCATTGTATGATACGCATTCTGAGGTGTCATCATGTGGGTGCCAATTCGCAACTCTAGAGCTACTTTATTGGTGCGAGTGTTGCTGCGAATTTTTCAAATATTGTGGAAACTGAGTGGGCTAATGCTTTTCATAATAATTGCGATTGCTTACATTTGGGTATTAGTGCGCAGAGGACTTATCAATCAACAAATGCCAAACAATGTTGACAATGATAATGATGATTTATATTGGGATGACATTATAGACGACCGTGAAAATAATCATAATGGTGATGGCAATGGTGAAGCAACTGGCGATCATGATGATGAAAATGAAGTAAATCGTTCACCCCGTCTACAGGATTGGCGATCTCGTCGCCATCAACATCAACAAACTCATCATCCTTCCTAAGCTCTATATTTTACAGCCAGTGTAAAAGGCTATCATGGTGCTGAATTATAAATGAGAAGATTGTCCGTTTTTACCGTTACCGACTATTTGTGCTGTACTCCCAGGAGATCCTGTGCAATTCAAATTACTGAAACTTGGGTTTTATGAGTGAGGTGAAATGAGTGGGAGTAAAGTGAAGAAGAATGAAGTGATTAATAATGTACGATTTTATGAGGTTCTCGGTAGCTAGGCCTGGCATTTCCACCACAATTATAAGATTTTACTTTGTGAAGTCTGATTACATCCGCAGTCAACAGTGCTATTCAGGTTGGCTTTCATCTAACAAACTTTTTCAAACTACCAGGTACATCTCTTTTTGTAGTAGGCAATATAATTAAATCACTTCTTAAATATTAGCATATCAACTAGAAAGTTCATTTTTTTTAAATGATGTAAAATGATAAGATGTTTTATATTTTTTAAATATTGAGCGGAACTACAAAAAATGTTTCAACAACTAGCAGTTTAAATATTAATTGCTTCAATGTTGATATTCATTATGATATTATTGGTTTAAATTTGATCATATTAAGGGGAGGCGTTAAGCCATATGCTGGCAATGTTAAATTTTCATTTTTTGTTGCCATCTACTCAGGAACTATGTTTACTATATAAATCAAATTTTCTATCACGAAAATGGTATACTCAGTGTTCCTACTAAGTTTTTGTGTCTCTTAGAAAATGTTTTTTGGGAGTACGATTTTTTAAATATTATTCACCAAAATATCATTTATAATTTTCGAAGAAGGAAGACAAAACATACCCACTAGATTTACCATTAGTAGGGCTATATTTTGAAAAAAAGTCTCTCTGATATGATAAAAAGTTTCTGAAAAAAATAGTCATTTAAACAAAAATTGTCAATTTCCAGTAAAATAAATTATATTTCAACCTACTTCGGCGGCCCCCTAAATCATATTCTGGGTATGCTTTCTCATCTTTCTTAATCAATCTTGTTTCAATTTCTTCTATTTTGCGTTACATCACACAAGTTCCAAGATAACAAGCGAAAACTTATATTCAATTTTTGCTTACAAATGGCTTTAGACATTTCCATAAGTGTATAATCGTTTCAAAAGTAATTGAATATTTTTATTGTCCATGCGTTAATCATATGTACATTATGTACATATGCATTATGTACATTAATTAAAGAAATGTATAAATTTCCAGCAAAATTTCATTTCCCTAAACATTTTAAATAAAATATCTTCTTTTATATACTATAACAATTGCTTTTTATTTTACCGTGCTAAGAACTAGACTGCTAATTTATAAATGTAATTAATTAAGGTAGCATTGCCACATCTTTGTTTCTTTTAAAGTTCTATTTTGTTGCATCAATCTTTACAAAAATTGTTTTGACAACTTAATTCTTCACAAACGTTTTGAGAAGACTACTTTGAGAAATTAGTCTAAAATAAGTTTTAAAGTTAATAAGTTCTAAAACAGTTTTATATTGTGATAGAATGCAATAGGGGTAAAATGCTTTCTTCTTTTTATATTTAATCTGGGAAGCTCAGCCACAATATTGTATTTTGGCATAACACACTCATCCACATCATTTAAAGTGGACCTGCTAATTCCATACCATTCAGTGGCTTTTTCCAGTTTAATTTTCCAAATATGTTTTTATAATAATAATAATAATAATAATAAATTATTATTATTAATGATAATACTAATTATCATAATAATAATAATAATAATTATTGTTATAGTTACGAACCCATATCATTACTTTGAATTAGGACTAAAGTATATTTTTGCTTAATCAAAGATTGCTACTCAGTAATAAATGTCATTTGTCCTTCATCCAATTTAAACATTTATCTAGTGTTAAACTATGTCCAAATTCTTTTTGTGAGGTTAAATTGTCACGGAAGTTATTCATGGAAGGAAATCATTCACGGAAGTTATTCATGTGCACCAATTAAATTAAAACTGTGAAGATACTCTCCACATTGTTAATGGTTATGACAGACACAAATACTATCAATTTACTACATTTGTATTGCACATTCTTGTAAAACAATTTTCTGAAACACGCTCTGAAAAATGTAGTGTTTTTATAAGTAATGTTTACCTATTTTCTGTGATTTAATAAAATATGATCTGTCAAAATGTTTTAGACTGTCAAAATAACAAAATAAATATACGCAAGCATATGGTAAACTCTAATGAACAATAGAAATAACTGGCAACTGATATTACACTGCAATTATTAGTCTTATAAATTTTCATTATTTACTATTGTCATTGTTTCATCATTATATTTTCATAAATATTAAAAACAAAGAATTAATATTTGTTAACTAATTACAATTATGCAATTGATTTACAGTTATATTTTTTTATTTCAATGTCCTTCAATAACGGTTGTATTTAAGAGAAGTTTAAATTGCTTCTTATCATTCTGGAAATAATTTTGTTCTATCAAGTGAATTATAATGAGGATTGTATATGGTTTTGAAATTATGTTGCTTCATTTTTTATTATATGAGAGTAAATTAAAAATATTTTTCATAGCATCAGTGAGCCCTAGTAATATTTTTCCGCAGAATGAAATGGTAAAAATGTCTCACAATATGTAATCAAATCCGCAAAATAAGTACAGTTAAAGCATTGAATACTAGGGAAATGCGTAAAAAATACTATCTACGTTGCCTAAATACTATCTAATTACAATAGAAATAATTTGCATCCTTGGGAACATCCTTGTACGGTTGAAGTGGAGTTCGTCTGCGGACGCGCGGATAGTTAGCTAAAAAACAACACTTTTCCGGCATCAGGGACGTCCAAAACTGTTATTTCCATCAAAATCTCCGTATAGATTTTTTGAAATATTACATAACATTTTCTATACTACTATGTTGTGCTATGTAAATTCTAGTATCCAAGAAAGTAAATCAATGGAATAAAAGGGCATCCAAATGTCACAGCAGGAGAGTCTAACTTCCCCTGCCGCTCTTCTCCCGCCAAGACTACTAGCTTCGCTCCGCCTCCTCTCCGCGCCAGACAGTATTCATGTATTCTCCGTTCTATAAAGCAGGAGCGGGAGTAGCCCATCACTCAAACATCGTCGCTGGGTCCCTAGTCTCGTAGTCCCACGCCTCCTACTTCCGTTACTGACTCTGGAGGAAGAATTAAAGTGAAGGATGCTACATGACCTTTGTCAACAATCCGAAAGAATTAATTATTGACTATTTTTTTTTCAAAGAAATCTGCTAATTGCCTTGCCATCCCCTCTATGTAAAATAGCTAAGGAATGATGATTGATTGATGAGTGATTCCAGGCACGTCAACTGCTAAGGTCATTAGTCTCGAACGTTAAATGCATGTTTGTTATTGTGATCTTCTCCCGCTGGTTGGCGAGACCTGGTGTCAACCTAACCGGTCGGATTTGCGGGTTTTTCACCAACTAAGTATTGCCCGCCAGCAGGGCACCGCTCCAGCCGAAGCAAGCTCCCGGCGTATGTGGTAGTGTAGTGCGTGTCAGTGTATGTGTTTTTAAGTAAAGAATGACGATTGGATAAGGAGGAGGAAGGAAAGTTCGCTCGCGGTCCGGGCCAGTTTGTTAGGGTACTCCTCCGGTATTCTCCTGGTGTTGATGAGGAACTACGGAAAACAACCGATCAGAGTAGCTTGCCGCTATAATGCTCCTTCAGACAGCGTCTGAATTCGACCTAGCTCTGTACCTAGTGTCGAATATCCTGTTACAGTCGATTCTCGAACCCTAAGACCTCCCGGTCAGAGGAACTACAGTGACATCAGTTGATGCTAAGGAAACATGATGTTTTTGTACAATATTTTAAAAAACATCGACGCAATGTCACCTACACATACGAATGATTATTAAGGAATTACTCCGCAAGACTACATCAAACTGAATCATGACAAAATATTTAAAACGCCGATTATGATTTAGGCAGAAAAGCAGACACACGGCTTCGGTGATGCCACGGTTAGCGTATCAGACTGTTATTTCCATGTTAGCGGATTCAAACCCGATCAATGACGTGGATTTTTAAGGAGGCAAAAATCCTTCGTACACCTTCCTTCGGAGGGTAAGTAGAGCCGGCTGCCCCTTGCTGTAGATTTCCTGTATATAAAAGATCAAGCGCGAAAGAATCCTCTGAGCTAAATTCCAATCGCCTGTTTCGAGACCTGAGAGATGCCATATTTCTCCGTCAGGTGGCGAAAAAAGCGTAGCAAAATGTTCGCGACCAGGCGGCAGAGCAGGCCTGAGCTTCGTAAACTAAGGCATCGTTGATTCAGTGACACACATGCAACCCGCAAAACGCGCTACACTGCAACACAAGCATCGAGCAGTCGACCCAACCTACAAAACTAGGAAACGATACGCTATGGACCCCCTAAAACTCAATTTTTCGAGTCCCCGAAGGAACACGAGCTATTTATTATGATATTATCTACTCGATGACAAGTTTCAGTGCAAAGTGTAGTCTATTACACCTCATAACTATTTCTATGCAATTAGAGATTAAACTGGCCATCAAAAAGGAGAGAAATATTAATATTAATAATGATATTTAATGTATTAATTTTTTGGACTGTATAATTTTAAACAACCTGTAAGTATTGTACTCTAGTTTCTGGGTCAGTGACCCCCACCTCGATCAAGTTTTTCCTCCAGGTTCCCAGATCGTGTGAGAGAATGCTGAGATCCCTTGTTTTGCTTCTGAACATATATGTAATTTCACTATCTGTGCAAATTTTCTTGTGTTCAGTGGGAAATATTTGTATCATTCGTTCAATAATTTCAAAACGATAATTTCAACTATCGTTCTACATTTTCTAACGGAAGGAAGTCGATTCCTTTACGAAGGGCACAATGAGGGATAATAGCCGAAATCTACAACTGATTTTCCTTTGCAGTTTTCATTAGAGGGGAGCGAATATTTTCCGCTTGTAAAATAGATAGGGTAGGAGGCCCAGAATTTCAGAAAACGGGCGCAGAACACACTTCTCCGTGTAGTAACTCACACAGTTTTTATCTGTTCGCGTCGTGAATGAAATAAAATACAAAAATAGATATTTTAGGTCGTTATATTACGAAGAATATTCCCACTTCGTAGAACGGATTGTCAGAAATGTTTGAAATTGTCTTACTGCAGGATTTTATTTTACTAAAGCCCACAATGGCTCAGTGCTCATTGTGTTTCCGAAAATGTTTTAACACGCTTTTGTTGAAAACTAGCGTTTGGATTTGACGGGACGTGCATAATGCAACACATTAGTGATATCCTCAATGGAACTTTGTTGCCACTATTCATCCTAATGGAGAGAAAAGTTTCTTGAAAAATATGAACTCCGGTGTTTTCACATTGGTTCGTCAATTTGTCGCCTGCTCTATTGGGAGTACTATTGCATTGACAGTGAAATTTTACTCCGACACGTATTCAGGAGTGTCAAATTAAGTATCGTTTTCTTCAATGACAGTTTGAAATTCTTGACAATCATGTTACAAATTAGGGTTTCGTGTCCGAAACAAGATATTTTTAAGACTCTTATAGGCATATAGTTCAAGAGTTTGAGCAAGAGTTCGTAGAAGAACTGAAATGGAATCATAAAATGAGAAAATAAAGATCTTAAAAGAGAATATTAAACATTTCACAGAAAAGCCAATATAGATAAGGGAATTAGAACATCGTGTAAAAATCAACGTAGTCTTTAGTTTATTTCTAAACATCATAACGTTTTACTCGGTTTCAATGCTTAGTTCCGAAAATTCGAAAGCATTTTAAGGAAAGTAATAGCACATTAAAAATTGAAAATGATCACGATATTTTGAACGCTAGTTACAAAACTAAAGCAATATAGAATAAAATTAAAAATACAACCACATCATCTTGAAACTTTGGAAAGAATTATGTTTTAAAAAGTGGGGTTGCTCTAAGAGATGTGAGAGATCCGGTACACATTGTAGGTCTCTTCCACACTTTTCTAGAATTGCGTTTTATCTCACGAAGGAGTTAAAACCGAAGGACTCAAAATGTTCCTAAAAATGGTTCGAAACATTTGTTTCCGAAACTTTTCCCTATGAAATTTTCAAAAGAATAGGTAAATTAAAAGATACATATTCGGCCGGATTAGATGAATTTCCTGATTGTTTGTTAGAGACTTGTGCGCCTGTCAGTCTATACCAGTTAATGCACATATTTACTGCAGAAATTTTTAAAGCAGATTTAGCTCCTCATAAAAAAGGGAACGAAAATGAAATTCAAAATCACCGGCGAGTTTATCTTTTATCAGTCTTTCCAAAAATATTTCCTTTTTAAATTATTGTTTTCAAATGTTGCTAATCTCGCTTTGTTGGCACTTTTATTCATCATTCATCTACGTATAGTGAAAGGGAAGAACTGAAGAAAACGTGCGTATGTTTACTTGTCGCCTACACGTCACATGCAGTTCCTATTTTCTTCGCGAAAGTAAATATAGTTAAAAAACCTGTTTTCTATCAGTTCTCTTAAGAGACCAAATTTATTTGAGGAAATATCAAAGGAGGAAAAGAAAATATATGATTATATAAATGCTGTGTTTAATAAACTCTTTCCATTGGCCTTTTACATCTTGCCTGTCTGTTAATTTGGATCAACCAGCCACATCAACTTACGTCTTTGTACATTTTTCTCAGATATTGTTGTGCAAACTGTGGCTCTCATTTACACTTAGGCTTCTTTAGCCCATAAGCCGCAGGGTGTCCAAAACACTAATGTTTTATTAATATTACGTCTCTGGGAAATCAAGCTTGCATAGTTGCGTCTTCATGTAAGTTCATTCAAAGCAATCTTCTTTGTTGAAGCGACATAAATTTTTCCAGGTTCAATTTTCTTGGAAAGCGACATCATTCGAAATGCTGTGCCATAACGCCGCGCGACACCTCTCTTCAGTCTGTGGAGCGAAGTATTCTCAATAAGAATATGTTGAGAGTGGGTTACGACTGGTTTAAAATGGCTTCTGATGTTAAATAACAGCTATGGGTGTTACAACAGCTTTTACTTTCTCGCATTATTTGTGAGCTTTGCAGTTTTCAAATATAATAATCGTGCCATAATTATGAGCTCACTTCCAGATATCGGAGAAAAAAATTAAAGAATCTATTTAATGATTTTTTGAGAAATTCTTGCTGATAAGATGGTTTTATTTCACGCAAAACTACTCGAAAACTACTCATATTTTGAAAAAAATGTTCCAGATCTAATTTAAAGATCTGTTTTTGAAGAATAAAGTTCATTAAGGAAAAATATCAATCTTAAATGGCGTAGTTGTAGGAAGACTCCGAACAAAAAATAAACTTGCAATTTTAGAAAATTTAGAGAATTCAATGAATTTCGGATCTGGGTAATTTTTTAAGCGTATTGTGTTCCATTCCAGAAAGAAAATGAGAGAAAATTTTGAAACACTCCTTGGAGCTTTGTGTAAAGTACCCTCAAAATCAAAATATTCCTTTCAAATTCAAAGAACCGCGACATTCGGCAGATAGATCAGGGAATATAAATTTTGATGAAAATCCTACCCATGGTATAGCGGCTAGAAATTCACAGATAGGCATGCAGACGGAGAGACCACTCAATCGCCGTAAACCAATTTTTGGCATCCAGAACTAACAAAACGTAGATTTTGACCACACAATGTGTCAGAGGAAGTAATGTCCTGAATATATAGGAACCAAATGTATCCACTCCTTCGTTATCAGGGTCCGGCAGTATGGATTTTTCTGTTGAAAAGTCACGTTGAATAAAAAAACCAGTAACATATACTGGGACATTGTAAGGAAAACGCACACTATAGTCTTGCCTCGACCGGGAATCAAACCCATGGCCACGTAATGGAAAGCGAAGGCATGCAGGAAGGAAATTTTCGAGTTATTGAACTTTACTCTAGAAATACATTGTTACATTCAATACAATATCATTTAAACCTCCATTTTGTTTTTACTTTCGAACGTTAAGTTTACGTTAAGCTTAACGTTAATTTTTCGACTTCCTGTTGTCGGCCCATGGAGGGTACAGGAGAGAAACTGGGTTGGCAAACCAGGCCACTGATTAAAGTAGGGGCCCGAAGCTTGCATTAGCCAGCGAAGAAGGCTACCTTTACCAGTCAGTGAAAATCCCGTAGGGTTTAGTAATGCCGACTGGCGATCGGAGGGACCCCTTGCTGGGTCCTGCGGGGGGATGCCCCGAGGCCACTGTGGGTCGAAGTAACGGATGGCAGGAAACAACCCGAGGGTTAAGTGTGATCTGTGAACTCGAACTTGCTTCCTGCGTATCTTCACTAAAAAACAATTAGCAAAAAGAATAGTAAAAGAAATGTAATGAATCTTAACGTGCCTTGCTCTACAAATGTCCTATACCTGCTCAGAAACCGAACTAATGTCACCTTGTCGACGCGTGGCTATCCAATGGATGTTAGTCCCAGGGACATAGAGCCGGCAGTAGCTTGAAATGTAACATTTCTGAACTTTGTATTCTAGCTAGAACTTTGTAGTTCTAGCTTCCAGACTGATATGGCCATTGTTTTACAGTTTTATTTGTTTATTAACTGGAATAAACTTAACAGCTTTCTCATAGAATCACAAAACATTTATTTTGAGTGTTACGGACAACCTGCACAACGCTTTGTATCCCCTAGAACCTCTTCGGGGATAAACCGGTCTTGCTGTCTCCAAGAATATCTTCGGTTGAGCCCCGGCTCTCAGGCTGCTGAGCTGCCGGAGAGGCCATTAACGCTGTGACCTTTTTGCTCCCGTGACTCTGTAAAGTAGATAATCCGCAGAACTAACACTTCGCGGTTCTGAACGCGGCTAGTAGAATAAGCAAACATGGCTTAACCATTAAGGTTGCGGACATGCTGAAGATGCTTTACCTCTTGCGGTGGAGATCGATGTTTAAATTGAGGTCTAGATGGATGACGGAGATAATATATCGAGGAGTTCGCGATCAGAGTTATGAACAAGGAGCAGAGGAAATTAGTCATGTTTCGTTGCAGCACACTACCTACGTTATGCCGTTTGAAAAACGCGGCTCCAATTTTTTTTTGTTAATTTTTTTTCCACAGATGGAGCAAGGAAGCTTTGAAAAGTGCGCAGGTTTCATTGTCGTTGAACTCTTTGAATTTTTGAAAATTGCAAGAAGGTAAAAAATAATGCGAGAACGTATGTGCTGTTATAACACCATAATTATTTCTCGTATATATTCATGTATTCAGAGTAATATATGTAGTACAGAAACAATTATATTATGCTGTCGCGACTTTTCGATATTTCAACGGAAATACAGGTTTTGGAGACCCCTGATAACGAAGAGGTGTTTATTACTATCTCGCCTTACTTCGTAAGAAGAGAAAGTATTATAATCGTGCCCGGAAATTAACAAAAAACTCTTATTCCAATATTTCAGAAGTAACGAAAAATTGGGTAAATCTTGTTCTTGTATATAGTAAATTACTTTCTCTAACATGTACAGTCAGACTAATTGTGAGAGGAATTACAAGAGGGGAATACTTTCCCCTGGTTCACCCATCGTGCCATTGCCCCAGGGGGCGGGCCAATAGCACAACACCTAATTAGAAATACAGTGAAAAGTCTTTCCTTTTCGAAGACATATTTGCTTTTGAAAATACGACAGAAAGGGCAGGAAATTATATTTTATAAAAATGTAGGTAGTAAGATAACGATACCGGCAGTGACCACTGCGTCTTAAGTGGTCACTTAAAGCCCAAAATGTGAAAAACAATTATTGAAGGCTTTCCACTTGATTCAAATTTTTAGAATATGAACCATATTCCTTCTATACCAGTACTGCAATTTTGATATCGATACGAATATGTTCCCGATTCTATTGTAAAAATATCAGATACCCACAGGGAAAATAGAAAGCTAAAGAATCAAATACTGTAGATCAGATACTCTTGTACCGAAAGTAGAATGGCCGTTATTTCTGGGGAAGGCTGGAATGCCTTTGGTCCTGTAGTATAGAGCCAGTTATATAATGCTGTCAAATTTCATTATCCTCTTTTTTGTACTTATAGGAAAGGAAAAAAAACTTAATTTTCCTATAAGTCCTTTTTTTTTATTTTTATGGGAAACCATCACCACAAAACTCCGTAAATGCACAACTACCGAAAAGGGAATTACTTCCCCAGTGCTACAACAAACAGGTTTAAGAAGAAAAAATAGAAGTTTGAAAAGTTTGTTTTAGAGAAAGAGTAGGCGCGCACGCAACCTTTAACACACCTTCCGCTACAAACCACACTAGTCCATTACCAATGTACAAAACCCAGAAACGACGCGTTCTGGGTACTTCAAAATATGTTTCCATCATTCTAATGCTACACGACATGTTTCCCATAGTAATCTATAAAATGAGACATTTCTGGAGGTTACTCTCACTGCGAAGCACAGGTTGTCAGATTTTTCAAAGTTGGTTTCCATTACAAAGGAAATTTTTCTTTGAAAACTATGATTTAGAAATGTTCATCCAGGTCCAACTAGTTGTACTTTCAATGTAGCAATGAATGAGGGAAGTTTTCAGAGCCAGTTAATGAATAACTCGGGTCTCCCAACAGTCAATCTTTTATAATATTTTTGAAATATTTTTTAAGTATACATAAAATATACTACATACTGTGCATACTATCTATACACACTATACGTCCTATGTATACTATGTAGTTACTCGAGTATTCGTGTGTTATAATAGTCCCGATTAGACTACAATTGAGGATCTTTCAAGAACTAATAGTATTTGTATAATTAAAAGCTGTAGCGTATCAAATTAGAGCTGTACTATGTTAATTGTACTACATCAAGCATTGGCGCACTAATTCAGCTCTTTATAAATACATGTACACAATAAGCACATGTACACAATTGTTTGCAGTTTTTGTTAGTGGAGAATAGGTCTTAAAATATATTCCAACAAAATTTAAAAAGCTGGGAGGCACAAGTTAATGTTGTTTGATAGAGCTGAAAAAATGAACCACACATTTTGACCCTTGAAATAAATAATGGCACATATTGAATACGTACCAAGCTAGCCAAAATAATGACCATTTGTCGGACATTGATTAAGGAATTTTGAAAGAGGCAAATCATTATAAACGATACATATATGTGTAAACCAATTGTTTGCTAATTTATAATGTCGCTGATGACGATGTCGCTGGAAAGCGACCCAAAATAAATAAAAAGAAATAAATAAGTCTATTTATTTACTTGGTCAAAAAACAGTAAAAACTGTATATGACGTATGGGGGAAGAGATTTTCTGCACCCTGTTTTTGAAGCCCAGAATAAAAAAAACAAGCGCGAAATTAGCTAGTCAACATTTTTAGTCAACATTTAGTCAACATTTCAACGCTTTTCTTTCAACACATCTCCGCCATGGAGGGCGGCGCGACTACTCCGCGGTAAAACAACGCAGCGGGGGTGGGGTCAGCCGCGCAGCTGACGCGCTGGCAGCAGGAGCGGAAGCGATGCGCATTGCAAATGCCCCCTGTCAGATAAGAGCCGAAAGCGGAATTGTTTTTGCCCGTTCCGTTGCCTCCCCTCCCCTCCCACCAGCTACACGCTGTGTAGCGCGCCACCTGCTTTTTGTTTGTGGTTCTGTTGTGTTACGATCTGCTGACCATTGACCCGAGGGGTGAGTGCTACTGACGACCTACAATTGAAGGGCTGTGCTCTAGAAAATTCTATGCTACATTCAGTTCGTCCGGAGCAATAAAAATATGGTTTTAGTTCATCGTGCCTCCTCAGAAAGTAAAAAAAATCTTCGCAGTACAGCGTCTTTTGTTTCATCAGCATCTCAATACTCGTACAAAATGTAATACTTGGAATCGATATGGCGAGTATGCTAGTACGATGACCTTAATTTTGAGTCAAAATTTTTGACCGAACGATGGCATAGTACTATCTAGAGCAAAGCTCTTCAAATGTTGAAACTGAAGCGACAAACTTGAAGAAATCTAATAAATATATCACAAATAAATATATCGAGCTTCCGACGAAGGTGGCTCAGAGCATCAACTGATGTCACTGCAATACCTCTGACTGGGAGATTCTAGAGTTCGAGACCCGACGGTGGCAGGATTTTCGGTACTAGCTTGTCACCTAGGTCAACTTCAGCCGCTGCCTGGAGGAGAATTCTAGCGGCCGGTTTCTCGGATCGGTAGTTTCCCTTCTTGCATTTTAAAGGGAGGGGTGTTGTCGCAAGCGTTGCATAATTATTTAGGGGAGTTCAAGTGCGGGTTACAGGAGGAAAGGGGGTATTGAAATTACCCGAAATTTGCGTTACGTAATTTATGGACGGCCCCTAAATAAAATATATACTTAGTATTTTTGGTTGATTTTTACCTAACGTATTTATGAACTGTTGGTTTTCCTGAAATTCTGTTATATCCCTCTGTATTTTTTAAATAGTTTTCGAGTTATACTCTATGTCAAGTTTCTTGCAATAATGATGGTACCTTTGATTTCTTTTTATTTATTTGGGTTTTCATTTAAAACGATAAATTTCAATTTTTTAAACCTTCATTCGATAATGTTTTTTATGCTTTATTAATTATTACATCGTTTTAACCTTTACTTTTTAGCACTTAACTCTGTCCGATGAAACATTTGTAATACGTTTATTTACTTCGATTGACTTGCCGAATCGAAAATAGAATTTCAAATACATAAGCTGCTTCTATTGCTACTCATTGCGACCTTGTTCTGAGTATTTGATGTGATATATTAAATAGCCTACGGAGATTGCATTGTGTACTTAGTTCACGTGTAGAAAGAATCATGTATACTACATGTAAATTACACAGAGAAAGCAAGCACCGATATAAAATTGTAGTATACAGTACTACTCTAATCACGATTAGGAAAAGTTTTGTCGTTTGAATTGTATTTAAAATAGATTTTATATAGAGGAAGATGAAGGGGGTCAGTTACGACTGAATAACTTTGCCCGGCAATACGGGAAACTTGAACGTGCCTCCGTATCAGTCGACCGCAACGAGTAGAATTTTTTTTGTAACATTTGTGACTCTTATTGACTCTACTTTCTGGTGCATAATACTGTCACATCAGAGAAAGATGGCGTATCCTTAGCAGCTGTGTAGATTGAAAGAGATTCTGAGTTCAGTTGTGATAGCCAAAGCAGCAATTTCACAAGTAAGCGATAAGACAAATACTTTTTTTTTTTTCATTTATTTTCTTCCCGTTCGACTTTCGTCTTTCGGGGATTTTGACTGGTACAATGCTACATACATGAGTTTATGGGGCCATCCTGAGGCAAATGCGGGTCTCGATTCAACCCTTCACTATTTTTAAAATTTCTTATTTGAAATACTTGACTAACGGAAGTTTTGCATTTATTATGTGGTAGTGGAGGGAGGGTGTTTATGATAATGGGGGCAAATGATTATATGATTCAGGGTGGGCGAAAGAGATCTTTGGGGAATCTGGATCTAATGCGTGAAGGATAATGTGAGTTTTGGCCGAGATTGAATATTGGAGCGTTAGGACATGCGTGGAGGAGAGAATAATATTTTTGAGAGGTTTGCGAAATGAATTCCGAGAGGAGAGGTACTTGAAGTTCTTGATGGATTTGGGAATTAGAAATAAACCATGGTGCATTCAAGGTTTGTCTTAAATATTTATTCTGGATTTTCTGTAAAATGGATAGGTTGGTAGGTGCTATGTTGCGCCATATTGGACAAGCATATGTCATTGTAGGTCTTATAATCGTTTTGTAGATGAGCAGCCCAGTTTCTATGCTAAGGGTGGAATTTTTGTTGATAAAAGGGTATAATTTAAACATTTTTGCACGTGTTTTTTGGGCGGTTGAAATAATATGCGGTTTCCAAGTTAACCGTTTGTCTAGTAAGACACCTAAGTATTTGACTGGCGAAGAATGAGAAAGCCAGGGAATATCGGTGTTGTTTATTCGTAAGGGTGCAGGGAAGGGAGGACGTCTGAGTGTGAATATTTTAGATTGTGATTTTAAGGGGTTAATACTGAATGCCTAGCTGGTCCGTATGTCGATGTAAAAATGATGAAATGATTGTTATTGAAAGAGTAATACATGTGGCTGAGATAAGAAAAGGTACATAGTCAAACGGGCAAGTTGTAACAATTCTTACAATGGGACGTCGATTATCCGAACTAACTGGCGCCAGGTATAGTTCGGATATTCGATAATTCGGATAATCGAACATAAAAATGGCAGGTGTAAAATGCGTCAATAATGAACATTCCGAGTGAGTGACAGCTGTTAAGCATGTACATTTGATTTTTTAAATGGAAATATATAGTTTTTTCGCCGGTAGTGGATAGATCATGAAGAAATTAATACAATGATGTATTATTTGTTATTGATTTAAAATTAATATTAAGTAAAAAAGTAAATGTTCGAAACGGTTTTTGAAATGAGTAAACGCAATAGTTGGTAGAGACAATATTTCATTTTAGCAGCACATGTAGGGAGGTGACACGAGGCAGGTGAATACCCTGATTCTTTAAGCCTTAATGTACATGGAGGATGAAAATAAACACGCAAAATTTCAATTACTCAAAAGTTTATTTTTTTATTTTTTAATATTATAGATCACAAATTTTCTTCGTAACGCATTAATGGGGAAATTGAACAGTCCTTGAATTGCGCGCTGGCATCATCACCTGTAACTTTCATTGCTTATAATTCTTAATAAAATCTCCCTGGTTGAGGCCTGCACTTGATTGGACGCAATGTAGTACATTCGGGAGAAAAAAAACACACCATGTTTCGACATGTCGCCTCTTTACTATTCCCTTGTTAGTACATAACCATCATAAGTAATCAACTTAACACAAAATTAAAAATACTCCTGAATTCAAAAAACTTTGACCTGAATGTAAATTTACAAACATTCAACAGTAATACACGCCTGCGGTCGTATCTCCGAAAGCCGTCGAACTGATTGAAGTGTTGCAGCATTTTGTTACGTTTTCTGGGAGCGTTGGCATTGGCACGTACACAGCCAATTACTTTTACTTTAGCGTATTACTTTTCCCTAACGAACAAATCTGAAGACGAGATCTAGAGAATATCAGCTAAAGGTCATGGTAGCTTTAGACTCCCCAGAAACCAATGATACGTAATAAAAAATTCAGCTTTTACTAATTTTATATTGTAACGTACATCATTTATTTACATAAATGTAATCAATGAAAATTAAATAGGATAAAAAAAATACCTTGAATAAACAATTCATTGAGCCACAATTAAATCCGTTCGGGTTTTTAATGAATTTCCGTGAAATTTGCGTGAGACTGAGGTCGTCAACGATCCCATAGTTCTCGTAGGAGTAAGAACCTGTGAAACATGGCGAGATACTAGAACAAATTTTTGAGGAAATGTACGTATTTTACGAAGTTTATTCGCGGATTCCTGGGAAACGAAGCATCTGCAGGAAACATGCCAATCGCCCAAAAATTCGCCATTAAAGTTCGTCCTAGGGCACCAGTTTTGAGAAGAATCGGTCTCATATTGAAAATCACAAAATTCGACAGGTGGGGGTCGTTGAATTTCTGCCATTTTAGTTACACAAAAGAATTGGTAGAAAATGATCGTATCTCCAAAAGTACGGAAAAAATTTCGATACAGGAAACAAAATTATCTTTCAAAATTTAATATAGTTTCAGAAAATTGTTATCATTTGCCACAGTCGCAAGATAAATATGCCCTCTAGGGTCATTTTGCCGAAAAATCGTGTTTTTTAGACAAAAAATTATGGTCAATTTTAACACGCCTCTCAGGGCACAGTTATTGTCCGAATACGGCAAATTACGGCATTTTCTGAATCTACATTAATTTTCAAAACAGGATTTTGCTTGCATTGAAATATTTTCCATAGTTTTGGAAGTTTGTGCATTTTCTTCCGATTCTATTGTGTAACTAAAATTCCAAAAACTCAACGAGCACCACCTGTTGAAATGGGAATATTTCGACATGAGCCCGCTTCTTCTCAAAATCAGCATTCTAACGTAAAATTTCTAATTAAAGCTCCGGACGTTTTTTTTTTTAGCAAAGTTCGTAATCTTACGTGGACATAAGTCTTCCGTGATGTTTTCTCGGCTGTCTTGAGGGTGGATGCAGTTTTTATATTTTGTCAAAAAAGTGAAAACTGTATATGACGTATGGGGAAAGAGATTATCTGCGCACATTTTCTTGACGCACGGAATAGAAAAAAAGTTCGTGGAATGCTCTCATTGATGTTCTTCCAGTTGTGTTATTCTAACGACGGGAGAAGCTTACGAATGCCCACAGTATGTTTCACTTATTCAATAATCTCCTATAATTCCCTACATTTACTTAATTTAATTCGCGGTCGCGAGTGGCTATTCATGTGCCTCGGATGAAGCACCTGCTCGCGACTGTATTTCCAATCGAACCCGTAAAATCATAACCATTGACGAATTAACCTAGCTTGATTCCCTCGATACGGATTGCATTTTCATTTAAATTACTAGTTCTAAATTATAATGCAAATGATACCCATGAATTCTAACTTATCCGATACAAAAATCGCCACTTTTAATTACAAGTTCCCACTTCCTTAACATTGAATTATTACCCAGCCTAGACTGAATCAATATTCGGACCGTCCTGTTCGGGTTCTGATGAGAGATTATGTCAACTTTTTCGCATGACCACGTCTTCCAACGCTGTCTCTACACTTCCTGCATTATATGTTCTCGAGGTCATACTTTTCAGAATGAATAGCGTTCTTTACGTCAATTATGGAATACTATATTTCTTGATTGGTTGTCTTAACCACATATATTCTTTGGAGTTTAAACGTTCTGCATGCATATAATCCCCTCGTAACTACACGCTTGATATCGATTTTCCTATACAAAATCCCGTGGGTTTTTCTGGCTTATCAGTGTCCATAATCCATGTTCTGTGGGTCCTTCAACCCGAAAAATGGAATGACGGCAAAACGCCCATCTGTCCGTCTGTGAACAATGCTAGCGGCTAAACCGTTCAGACGATTTTCTCAAAATTCTTTTTTATAATCAAAAATTTTATTAACATTACTTTTAATATTTTCTTACTCGTGGGTATCAACATACGACGTAGCATACAACATAGCTTACCTTGTTGCATACAGACTTGGTGTCTGTACAGATCATCAATTTCTGGAAGTTTTGTTTGTTTAAATTATTCTTTGATTGAAGGCAATTAACAAAAAATTATCAGCCTCATTTCAAATAAAGAATAAATATTTATTCATAATTAAAATACAAACAATTCTTAATGTAGCTCATTACGTTAACACAGGCACACAAAAAAACAAGTTGCCAAACCCAAAGACTTGACACATGTTTCTCTATTAATTTCAACGTGCTGAATCCGAATTTGAAGCCAGGCTGGCGCCATCACCCTCCAGTTTTTTTAATCGCAAAAAAAAAGAACATCGTGACATTCAATCTTTTTGTTTCCAGGGATTGTTGTCAGACCCAAAGAGTTGACACATATTTCTCTATGTATTTCGTCGCGCTGAATTCGAATCTAAAACCGAATATCACTAACACCCTCCATTTCTTTTAAATCGTGAAAAACCCTGCGAAATTTTATTTGCCTGTTGTCAGATCCGAAGACTTGACACATGTTTCTCTATGTATGTCGACGCGCTGAATCCGAAACCGAAACCAGAATTTCGCCACCACTCTCCAGTGTTTTTAAATAGCAAAAAAACCTCAAATTTACAATCTACAATTTTACGGTGGTTTTTCGCGATTTTAAAAAAATTGGAAGGTGATGACGCAATTCTGGCATCACATTCGGATTTAGCGCGTCGACATACACAGAGAAACGTGTTTCAAGTCTTTGGGTCTGACAATTTTTTTGTGTGTCTGTGCTATTATTTCCATAATTATCCTCCCTGTACAAATCAACTTTAATGTTCGTGGCTTCATATCTTCGCGCGTATTCGGAGACTTCTCGGCTGAATTCCGGATGAAGAATATCTGTCCACAACATCTCTCTTCGGTCGCCACGTTGATGTATATTCTTTCGCCCTGCGTAACGCGATATTGTCCGATGTCAATTACTAACTAAAAATGTCAACCGCGATTCTGACAATTTATTGCCAGTTCATGGAATAATTATTATATGTTGTTACGCGTACGCGAAACTTTGCTGTATTTCGCCTCGAGTGGGCGCCTTACCGCGGCATTTCCTAATATTCAAAATTGTTCAAGGGATGAAAAATCTTCTTCTCTATTCCAATAGCGTTCGCATGTATATACCCATTGTTAACCCATTTCTTCCCAACGTTGCGTATACGCAACGCAATATTTACTATTTTATTTTACGTATACCATTCTTTGAAAGCGTTTGTAATTTTTGTACAGTAAATACAATCTTTAGTGACTTTAAAACTATTTTTATTTGATAAATATATAATTCATGAATATTTGTTTTAATTTTTTTTTCTCCATCAAGACGCGTGCCTTATTTTGACTCCTTTACAAAAATCTGTCTTTTGACCTTGAAATTGGGTGATCAATGTGGATTTTTGTTATCACATTGCAAAATATAATATGTACAAATAAATGTGTTAATATTTGAATAGAATGTGATTTTCAAAACGATTTTTATAGACAAATAAACGTCGCGTTGCGTTTACGCAACGTTGGGAGTTTCCCGGCAGAATTGGGAACGGCCAAATTCCACTATGGCGCCGCGACAAACGGTTCATGGGAGCTTAGTATTTTGAAAAAAGATGTAATATTAGGTAGAATATGCTCTCTTTGATTTGTTCCATTGACATATATGCGAAAGGACATAATCTCTGTAGTTTTCCTTGGCTCTAAAACAAGGCAAGGCAAAGTTATGACTTCCTGTACGAAAGTTTGCGCGGTCTTTCGTAGATAACAATTACGAAATAACGGAAGTTTTGAAACAAATTTGAAGAAATAAAAAGATATCTACATATTTCGGCCAATTAAATCTTAGGTAAAGAATTGAAAACTGCAAAATTGAGTCCATTTTTTGGTGAATTAACAAAAAAACATTTGCAATCCGTAGCATTTAGCCAGAATTTATAAGCACTTATGAGAAGATAGTTTCGTATTTAGAGCGACATTTCGCTAAAACATGTGAGTTATGAGAGGTATGGTTTGATGATGTACTGCATATTGACAGATAAAAAATGTATTTTTGAAACCAATTAATGTTCATAGCGGAATATCAAAGAAAGCACCAACGTTTAGTCTTAGATGAAGTAATTGGCAATTTGACAGAAATTGTTAAAAAAATAAAAACACCACTTGCTGTTTCTTGGCAAACTTCTACATGTATCACATTATTTTCTGTCCTTTATCAGACGAGGATTTCTATGCAAATACAATTGTGGCAACTGAGAGAAAAGGGGATCAGACCGTTCGCTTGGAACCCCAAAAATTATTTCAAAACAAAAGTTGAGCATGATTACATGATAGAGAAGCATAATGAGCTTTTGAAATGTTAGAGATCCTGCTAAACAAGGATTATTTACATTCTAACTACCAAAATTACTCTAAATGGTATTGATTTCGAGTGCATACTAGTACTCTTTCTTCCTGGAAGCGCCATCTAGCACACAAATTGCCTTCTAGCCCACAAATTGCAATTTGCCGTGTGACACTCACATTGATATTTAGGGAATTATAGTACGAGGAGAATAAGAAAAAGATTAAAGATTCATTTTTCATTATATAAAATAGTGATGATAAGCATGCATACAGGCAACGCGAAGTTCGTAAGAATCGGACAATTTTGAAATATTAAAATATATCAAATATATTTAAATTCCATTTTATTTTTACACTTTTGTGCATTAACTTGAATTTTGTTTGTATATTAGTAAAATTAGTAGACATTTTTGGAGAAAATAACGACATTTATATAAAGAGCGGTCAGTACACTTTCTTTCCGGAGAACTCCCAACGTTGCGTATACGCAACGTAGCGCTCAGCTTCAACCAAGAATCAAAATTTATTAAGCCAACTAGTTTTGCTATCTTTGGAGACTTATTATCGATATTGAACTAAAATTCATTAAATAAATTAAGTATTTCACTGCTTGGGAAGAAATGGGTTAATTCATTTGCCAATTACATGACATCAATATTTAAATTATTACTATTACAACTATGAAAATATTATCACTCCCCTCCTACGTTAGTCGTTATGTATTAACTAAATGTGTTAATGTTTTGCAATGTCAAGCCTCGTGGTAGCTCTTGGTCAGCGTGCTCGCTTTCCAGTACGCAGCCCAGGATTAGATTCCCGGTCGAGGGAAGACTACAGTTTGCATTTTCCTTGCAATGTTCTAGTATATGTTGCTGTTTGACGATGAGAAAATTCACTTCATAGGTTGAGAAGACCGGAATACTGCGAGGGGTGTCTACGTGCTAACCACACGTACCCTCTTAGCCCATGGTCGCGAGGCAGGGACGTCGCCGGTAGGCCTGAGCCCGTTCACGGGACGTTGCGTCAAGTACATACATATTGCTGTATCATCCACCACGCGTCCCATCTAATGATAACCGCAAGGTACCAAATTCGTTGTTGAGGGCTCGGTGGTCAGCAGAAAAGAGACCGATCCGGTCCCTCTACACATTAATACTCTTCCTCTTCCGGCGTCATATTGTGACCGTTCGTCCTTCCCGGGCTTGTTTATTTACACCTGTCACTCGGACAACCTCTATGTGCTGACTTCACCCCCTCTGCTTGCATAAACTAACATACATATCAGAAACATTCTATCTTCAACTTGTGAACACTACTGTATGAAATGTGCACATTTAGGCAAATTTTCGATCGCATTCAGGGGAAAAATATGATCAAGTTGACCATAATACTCTTGAACTATTTTTTAAAATTGAGTTCTCTTCTATCATTAACTTTAGAAATAAGTTCATAATAAATAGAATCCATAAAATAAATCAGTGAATTAAGAACAATAGATTTACAATAACGATAAATGAACATTGTTGGAAACATTACTTATAACGTTTATAAAACTTTAGGACACAGCCAAATCAATGTTCTTAATAAAATCCAGAATAGGTAGACGAAAATTTGTGCAAGACCTCAACACTATTTTTTATAGTTGGGTTTGTATACCAATACCAATACTTTGGTCTTCAACATTCTAATGGCATACAATAATACCCATACTTCTGGCCATAATTCCGGCATACCTGTAATTTTCTCTTCAGCTAGAAATCGAACCCATGAATATCCGAATGCTTGGCAAAATCGTTACTGACTGCTTGATGCCATCTCGCCCTGAGGAAGGTCGCAGAATGGCGGCCGCAACGTTGGCCCCTGTGCCTAGAACTTGGCGTCTTCCGGAGAGCCAAATAGACACTGACTCCGAACGAAGAAGCCCAAGCTCTCATAAACGCTATTGTTACCGCAAATGCAACGACCGCTATTAATACCAATGTTTGAATACTTATTAACATCCTCTGTTTTCAAGTGATTGAAAGCGTCAAATTTTTCCCGTTATACGAATAAAGAGAAATATTTTCGTAAATGTTTTCCCTTTCGGAGAGAAAGCTAGTTTTCAACATGATTGCCCAGAAATGAGAATGTTTGCACACTTTTAAAATATATTTATTTTGTAGCAGAGTAAGGATATTTTCCCATTAAAGGGTATAGCCGAATAAAGGGGTGAAAAGTATCCCCAACCGAATAAATAATCGCGATACTCGTATGAAAGAGAATACAAAACGTAACACATTCCCAAAGGATCAGCCTCCTACGGCAATCTGTTGCAAGGATACAATGAGAAACGTGTTTTTCATGTTTTAGTTTTTTCTCAGATTCTATTGCATGTATCAGGCTGAAAAAAATTGGAGAGGCGGAGAAAAGTTTTTTTTTCTATTTGAATTTGGCGCCAAAATTGGTTGTCAAAAATATCTTCAAATGCAACTACTTTTCTCCATCTCTCCAATTTTTTCAACCTGATACATACAATAGAAGCTGAGAAAAAAATAAAACATGAAAAACACGTTCCTCTTTGTCTCTGCAACATTGCCCTAGGAGACTGATTTTAGGGTAATCTGCTACACTTTGTATTCTCTTTTATACGAGTATCATCTCTTGGGGAGATTAAATTTGCTGAATTAAGACTTATTTTGTAAACAGCCTTTTAAAACTGTAACCAGCACCTGTTGCATTCCCTTTGGTTAGAATAATAGGTTCCCATCATTTTCAACATTGCCATTTGGATCACATTCTTGGTAACACTTCATGCTTTAAAAAGAAGGAACGCTCGGGAGAACATTTTGTCCAAAGATTGTGATTATTACTTTGAAATTAAAAATTGTTATTCCTTAAGAATGTAAGTTAAGTGAAATAGCTGTCCGCCATTTCACATCGTGATATTTTCATTACATTTACATACTTTCATATGGCGGGCGGGAGATTGACACTTTTCACCATCATATGTCAGTATAGGCTAGGTAAGAGGTGAGAAATCTACAATACTTTAAAATATATAAACTAATTTTTCCTTTTACAAAAAAACTTCTTCTAAAAACCCTAGGGACAGAAAAGGGACCGACATTTAAATGGAAATGACCTAGAGCACAATCAACCTTAATTGGTTGTGTCGGAGACACCGCGTCCTAAGCACAGTTGCCAACGTTTTAGACATACTGCGACCTTCCTCAGGGTGAAATGTCAAGGAAGATCGCAGTATGTTGGCAGAAACGTTGGCAAATGTACCTAGGCACTGCATCGCCTGGACGCCCAGCTATATTGATTTCGGCCGCGGTGGTGTACGATTTGACAACCAACTTTGCTTTTACTATTCCTGGGATGAAAATCCCCCCCAAATTCTATCCCGCAAGAACAGTAGGATCAAACAAAGTCAAATAAGGATTCACTTTTTTAAAATAATCAATATATAACTATCTTTACCACTTATCAGTGTAATTTCTGATATATTCACCATCGGGTACATCAGTAAATTAATTTGATGTTTAGAAACTGGACGCCATCTTCTGAAAGATTTGATAGAACGATGAATAATGATTAACCTCTTCTCAATGCTTGGTTTGCAAACTTCTGTGGGAGGTCGGAAAACTGGTCTATGATGTGCGTCGTGATGAATATTATAAAATAAGTTCCCTCTCTATAATAAATGAAGTCCACCATACCAGTAGAAAACCATTATATCATTACCTTAGTGTGAATGCCGTCTGTACTCAAACATAAGGTCTCTGTTCTGCTGTCTGCAGGTGACTATGGAGGCGAACACGTCTGAAAGTCACCAGCTGGCCACCCTGATCTCAATCCTGGAAGAACGATTCACCAACGTGCAGGAGCGATTCACCACCGTGCAGGAGCGATTCTCCAACCTGGAGGAGCGACTCTCCAACGTGGAGGAGCGACTCGCCAATGCGGAGGAGATGCTTCAGCGGGTAGCAGAAAAAATAGACATCGAAATCGAGGAACGTATGGACCAAAAACTGAGCTTTTTAATTCCCAAGATAGAGGAGATCCTCGCAGGCCATCAGAGGGCGCCCTCCGCTCCCTCCAAGCCCCACGATCGAGTCCCTCCAGCACGGGACCTTCCTCTTCCGGCCATTGCATCCACGTCTAAATCCTCTTCATCATTCAACATCCAAGCTTCTGCATCGACCTCCGCCGTCGGCGCTTCAACTCAACCCCTCCAGGCCTTCCCCGGTACCTCGAAAGACTCCCCGAGGTCGCTTCTCGAGGCTGTCTTGAAGGCCGATACCGCAGCAGTGCAGTTCTTCCTGGATGCTGGAGTAGGGGTCGATGCGCGGGACAACTTTGGCAACACCGCGCTGCACCTGGCTGCGAGCAACGGCAGCACCAACGTCACGAACGTGCTGATTGCCAGCGGAGCGGCGGTGAACCTGGGCGGCAACCAACGTCGCACGCCACTGCACTTCGCGGCCGCCAACGGCTACTCTGCGATGGTGGCACTCCTGCTGGCCGCCGGGGCGTCAGCGGACGCACGGGACGCCCAAGGCGTCACCCCCATCGCCCTCGCCGCCCGAGGAGGCCACGCCGCCGTGGTGCAGTACCTCTTGGAGATGGGAGCGTCGATTCATACCGCGGCCGATGACGGAGAGACTCCGTTATTGATAGCTGTCAAAAATCAGAGAAGAGATGTGGTTCAGTTGCTGTTGAGGAATGGGGTTTCTCCAAATATCAAAAACGTCAAAGGCGAGTCTCCTGTGTTTCTTGCTTCGGCAGGAGGACACGAAAATATTTTAAGAGATTTGCTGAACGACGTCCAACTCATCGAGACGGAAGAGCTAGCACGCGCCCTGCAAGTGGCGGGAAGCGCGAAGGTGGTATGGATCATCGCGGAGGTGGCACGCGACATGGTTCTAGGGCAAGAAGGGAGGGAGGCGTTCTTTGCCGCGGTGATCGAAGATCGCTACGAAGCTCTTCGTGGGTTTTTGCAACTGGGCATCAACCCCAATGCCACGAACGAGATTGGGTTCACAGGATTGCACGTGGCCGCTTCACATGGCCATATCTCTTGCGTGCGCGTGCTGCTGAAAGCCGGTGCCCAAGCGAACGTTTTCAACGCCTCGGGCGAAACTCCTCTGCATTTGGCCGCAATGTATGGGAAGAAACATTGCATCATCACGCTTATAGAGGGTGGCGCGGACCCAACAATTCGAGTTTTTAACAATTTTCTATGTCCTTCACCTCTGGACTATGCACAACAATACAATCATAACGACTGCGTGCTCGAGCTCTCGAAGCGAATGGGACACGTGAATGCAAGAAAGGGCTCATGATTACCTCTACGCATTCATCTCAAATAAGACTGAGGACGTTTTTGAGAGAAATTCATCACAATTCCCCTGACGCTGTAGAACAATGCGTGAATGTGTTTGAAGTGATCTATAAGGTGTCCGAAGGTAAGGGGGGTAACAGGAAGGTGTTCACTAATATATTCACTAATTTTGTTCCACAATAAATACATTTTTACTTAACTATAAACAATAAAAAACGGTTTCAAAAGAAGACTTTTTGTGGACATTTATGTTTTCCCTGAAACTCATTTTGAGTCATATTTCGATGTTGAAATTTATACAGCAGATCAGTATCGTAGTGAACTTTTACTTGCAATAATTTCAAAATTGTATTTATTCCTGATTGTTTTATGCCAGCATTCCCATAGGACCTTGAAAAGTCTCTGAAAAGGAGAGTTAATATATCAGTGGAATAAACATATGCTTAGGATCTACACAGGATACGGGATCCCAGTCGTTATAGAAACAGAATTTTATATTATTTGATTCAGATGCTGGATTCAGGTAAGACTCTGGTAGGTCCCTTAGGTGCCAGGAATTGATGGCAGCCAAGAAGGGGGGGGTGAGATCTCGGCTGTCTGGATGACTCCGCGTACCAGGCTGTGTAGCCGACGTTTCGACCATCATTTTCGCGGTCTTCTTCAGATGGTCGAAATGGTCGAAACGTCGACTACACAGCCTGGTATGCGGCGTCACCCGGACAGCCGAGATCTCAACTCTGGCGGCGGAAGCCTAAGACTTCAAGAAGTTCATTATTTCAATATTATTAGGAGACCCCATTGTTTGACCTTGCATAGGGCTTCTTACGGTATTTGTCTGACCCTAGCTCTCTGAAAAGAAGTACAATTGCAGTTGAATATGTGAAATGAAAAAATGAGAGGTTATTTATATTTTCTGTAAAAACTTAGAAGTCATACCATTGTCTAGTTTAGAGCTTATGATAACCAAACGTACTATAGTTAAAACTGAAAATCCCAAATATACTGACTGGCAGAAATTTGTGAAATCAGTAGAGAGAGACATCACAGGCCCTCAAAGAATAGGTGTGAGAATCATAATGTGGCTCAGAGTGGAAACAAGAGATGACGTCTGCACAGATCTCATTCCTATAGAGTAATGGATTGATCCCAAAGAGAAGTTATGGAGTAAACCAGTCACGACAGACCCAAGAATGAGTAGCACAGTAATTGAGATTCATGAAATTCTGTCACAGAGAGTTGAGAAGGGTGCTAATAAAAGCTAAAAATAGGATAAGCCCAGGAGCGGATGAAATTTCCATGGAATTAATAAAATATGGCAGAAAAGAACTCAAGGACAATATGATAGAACTCATTAATAAAGTCTGGGAAGAAAATTCAGCTCCAAAAAAATGCTTGACATGTCTCATTATAAATTTGCACAAGAAAGGAGCAAACACTAATTGTAACAATTATAGAATGATAACGTTCCTACCCACAGCATCAAAACTTTCTGGCAACTTACTAAGAAACAGAATGAATGAATCCAGTGAAACATTACTGGGAGAAGAAGAGATTGGATTTAAAAGAGAAAGGAGTACAAAAGATGCAATATTTACATTACAAACAATCCTTGTCAGACACAACGAAAATGAAACTACTGACTTGTCTATTATTCATAGTCTTTGAGAAAGCTTATGATTGAGTAGACTGTAAATTAATGTGGCAAATACTAGATGAACAGAACGTACCTACAGAAATTAGAAAAGGAATTACACTGAATTCAAATGAGAAAGGAAGATAAAATTGTTATGAAATGAAAAGTTTATTAGTTTATTTCAGAATTATTGTTGTCTTTATGACAAACTACAAGACTTACAAAGATAATTTGTTGAAAGAAATTATTTGACAAGTAGCTAATGAAGTGAATTATGATGGTATTTAAATTTTTCTTGTATGTATGTCATAAGTTTTATTTTATTTTGTACATCAGTTTGGTGCATGTAATTTTAACCATATGTGTTTCATTTGAATTGTTTATGTCTATTTGACATTGTGAATGACAAATCATGTGTTCATGTCATTTGTTTAATGTCCTCACATTAAGCTAATGTTAATGCTTCTATGAGAAAGAACCCTAAACATATTATTTGATTTTGTTCTTCACTTTTTATGCTGTGTGAGGATGAAATGAAGTTGATGGGAAATATGAATCATATCCCAGATGAGGTTCTTAAGATTTGGTTGAGATAAATCATGGGATTACACAAATACAAAGTGTAGTCATATTATATTATTCTGTTCATGTTTGTGGAGATCAAAGTTATTTTTAAAAGAAAAAACAAACAAATCCAATTGTACAAGTTTTTGTTGTCTATTCTTCAGCGATAAGTTGGAGTGAATTATTCCAGATGTAGACTAATCATGTGCTGAGGCCCTGTGGGATGTATATGTTTTTTAACAAAATATATTGTTGTTTATAAATGCGCAAACATATTTTTACTTTTATATGAAGTGTAATATTTAACCCAGCAGTGCAGGTGGTCTGAGAGACCCAGGAAGTCTTTACTCTTATATTGTGATTGCAGTACAGCCGCCCCTGACCACTGCTTCCAGGTACTTTTTCCATCAACAGATATGAGTCGTACCTCTTCTGAGAAAGTGAGTATTGTTATCCTTTCTAGCAGTGAGACATTCCAAAATGTTGCATGGGCCTCTGAGACCACCTGCGAGCTCTCGGGCATCAGCCTTCATTCAGTATGTTATGTGAGTTAACAAAACATTGGTGCCAAATATGCAAAACTATTTATTTGTTTGAAGCATTCACTAATGATTTGTAAAGCAAGCAATGAAAAAAAGTTGTCAGATATGTAAAATATATCAAATACAATGAAAAGAGTATTTTAGCCTATTTTGTTTTTTCACTTTTGTTAATTTGCATACAAAGCACTTAAGACTGTAATCAGTTATTAAAAAATATATCTTGTTATTGAAATAACATCCATCTTTATTTTTGGTACACTTCCTTCATTGAAATTATAAGAAGAAATTGAATTAAGGGAAATGCAAGCAGAAGGGTCTGTGAGAAAAGGTGTGTGCACTGACGCTACAGCAAGAGGCATGTGTGCTGCAGGACTAAAGCATTTCATATTCATTTTAATAACAAGTTTCAGAGTTTCAGTCTTAATATAGGATCCCATTGCTAGGTCATACTTAGGGTGTCTTAAGAAAGTAATCGGGCCCTGTAGAGAAGTTAAAGGCTTGTGGCTTATGGTCTGTTTATGTGTTTTAAATTTTACAAAAAATCATGTACATACTTTGTGTAAAATTTACCAGTAGATGATGCTCTTGCTCTTCATCTACAACACACCTATATATAGGCCCTAATAAAATAACACAAATAACGGAAATATAAGTTCTTTCTTTACTTTCTTGTTCTTTTCTTCCTCCTCCTCTGTCTCCTCCTTCTCCTCCTTTTCCTTGTTCTCCTTCCTCTTGCTCTTTGTTCTCCTCTTTCATCACTTTCTCCTTTTTCTTCTTTGTTCTCTTCATATTCTTATTCTCCACCTCCTTCTCCTTTCCCCTCTTGTTCTTCCTTTCCTCCCATTTTTATCTTGCCTTTCTTCTTATTCTCATCACTCTTACTGTTCTTGCATTCTCAATTCTTTCTGTATTGTAGATGGTTGTATCATTGAGGAAAGACTATGTTTTACATCTTTGCTTGAAATTGAAAGTGTTTGCCTTCTATTAACTAAGTCCGTACTCAAAAAATTATAGGCCTAAATTCTTTTTCTCCAGTGGATTGCAATTACCTTTCCTTATTTCACTTTCAATGAATGTCTAAATAATGTTCAAATCTTACGGGATAAAGCACCATAGGGCGTGAATTCTTTACAACAGATGCCATGAAAAAAAAAAAAGAATGGAAACAAGCAAACTATGAACTTTGAAACTCCATGACTCTGTTTGCTGTTCACGGTTTCCACCACAAGTTCTGCAGCACCAAGAGTTTCCACAAGCCAAAGGAAGGCTGAGTGCGTGAACTGTGCAAAACCTAATGTGGGCACTATCATGCTATTGACTGCAACAATAAAGCAATGTCCTTAACACAACTGAGTTTAAATTAACAAATGCTTATTTGTACACACCCACATATGCAATGACTGCATTAATGACTGTCTAAATGTAATGTTTGATGTGTGATTAATATCTGTCATTTGTTACCATTAAAATATCACTTCTGGGATTTTAATTTCTATTTATCTTGTTTACTTCCCTGATATACATTGACACAAAAAATTGGACTCACTAAATTGTAGATGTGATCTGAGTTCTATGTATCAGTAGTGAAAGTGTATTTGATGTGCATCACAAATTCTCAATAACAGAGGTTAATACTATCTTTATCAAGTTATCTTCGCTGAGGACGAAGATGATGTTTTGTATATGTTACAAAAACTTCATGAAGAGTACTTAAATTGGGGGCTAGAAATAAATTTTAATAAAACAGAATATCTGGTTGTAGGAGGAAAAGCCAAGACTGTGTATACCTAACGGACCAGAACTGAAATCCTGCCACAATGTTATCTATCTATGTACTCAAATAGCAGCAAGTGGGGGTAGCACACAAGATATTCAGAGTAGAATATCAAAAGGCAAAGTAGCCATAAGCAATTACATCCTTTAATACGGAACCAAACACTTAGGAAGAGTGTTAAAAGAAGATTGTATAAGACTATCATAGAGAGTATTGCCACATATGAGTCTGAAGTTTGGGAATTATCTAAAGGTAATGAGAATAAACTTACAGCAATGGAAATGGACTATTGGTGAAGAAGCTGTAGATTGACATTATTGGACAAAGTAAGAAACAAAGAAATTAGAAGAACAGAAGTGAGTTTCAACATTATCGACACCATTGAAATTAAAAGGCTCAAATGGTATGGTCATTTAAACAGAATGGGTGAAGTATGATGGCCTCTAAAGCTCTTGAATTTGACACCAACATCACACAGAAGACGAGGAAGACCCAGAAGAACATGGAAGGAAGGAGTAGAGAAGGCAATAGACAGAAGAGGATGAACTGCAGAAGACTGCAGTGACAGACTAAAATGGAAACTGGGATGCAAGAAATGCCCAATGGTGTAGAATACTTGCAATACTACTACTACTACTAATTTATTCTTGAATTTGCCACTTTTTGATGGCTTAACCATTTTCAAATCTGCAATAAAGTGAAATAGACACAATCAAAGTTCATCTTCAGCATAAAGGACCAGACCTCTTGATCTGCTCCATCTCAAAATTTTTCATGGCATTTCATCAGGGAACGTCCTACCATTTCTTTTCCGTCTAGGACTGGAATGTTGAATAACATTACTTTCCCATTTTTTGGCATTCTCAGGACATGAGCTTTCTAATTCATTTAAATTATGTCTGTAACTGACTCACTAGACAGTTCTTAGATGTTCACACTATATGGTCATCAAGTTGTTGATCTACTAAAAACCTAAGTGAGAAATTTCATTTTTGTAGATTTAATTCTCTGCAACTGCTCAGATAATCTAGCTCTTACTTCCATTGGGTAACAGCGACAAGGCAATAAATAGTTACAACCTAAGGAGTATTTCTTTTTGCACATTATTCTTTAAAATGTTCTTTACCAATTCCCAAGATGTGTAAATTTACTTAGCTTTGTTTCTGCATCTCTTAATTTCATGTAATTAAGTTCAATCCATTAATAACATAATTATCCAATATATTATATTATAATTAATAATTATAACGTAATTATATCCAATATAATTATCCATAATACTGTAAATATCCATTTAAATTCATTTATTCTTTGAATCAATAATTTTTTTTGGCAGGCCTTTTTTTGTTTATTGTAATTCATATCAAAATTTAAAATGAAAATTTTGAAGATAAAAGGTGAGAGGAGAAAAACAATGGGAACAGGATAAATTTAAAAAAAGGAAGAACAAAAGATATCCAAAGCATATATATTTTATAGTGCTTGGTATATCTTTTGTAAGGGGGGGAGGGGCACTATATATATTCCCTCCCCCCCCTTCTTTCACCTGTCTCTACCTTACCACCTTATCTCACTGTCTCCTCATCTCTTCCTTCAATTTCTTTCTCTCAAGAAATGTGAATTCATGAAATTAAAGAGAAAAAGGTGGTTGGTTGGAAATGGAAAATGAATAGAATGAAACAGGAAATAAAATGATAAAAGGATGTAAAGCTGTAGAAGGTGCTGAAGAAGATAATTGAATTCTGAATACAGAAAATATTGAGAATGTTGAAAAGCAAAGTAATTTTCTGAGAGCGGTTGTCTTTGTCAAATGAATATAATGAAAACAATGTAACTTCATGATGAAAAAAAGATGTGAGATAGGAATCCAAGATAATGGAAACTAGTTTTAAAAATTAACTTTAAAAAATTGAAATAATCTATTTCTACTCACCAAAATGTAAAATGTTTAATGTTGTTGGTTGCATAAAGTTATTTTACAAGTAATATAGAGCTAAATTTTGTAAAAGCAATGCAAATTGTGGAAAATATGCTGGACATCATGAATGTAAGAATGTAGTTCAAGCAATATTAAATGTCTAAATTATGTAAACAAAAAAAAAAATTGAATCTTAAAGATTTTAATGTGATTCATGAACCTAAAACTGTGGAAGGTCCAGAATATAAATCGATACAGGAACAACAATTCAATACATTAAATTAAATACATTGGCTATACTGGGAAAAAAATGGGATCAGTTGATCGGAATTATAGCATTTGTAAATTTGCTTTTCATTTGATTGTGAGATCTAAGGAGGATATATTTATGCAGGGCTTGATTTCCTGGCGAAACACATGGGAACAGCATTGCAGCATCATGGGAATAGTTAGTTATGTCTTTAAAATATAATTTAATATTTATATTAAAATAATAATTAATTTGAGGCACGTTCCAAGAACTAAAATTTTATAAATCAAGTGCTGTATTTATGTAATGTAACATTCACCAAGTTCTTCTTAGAATATTTTGATAATTTATGGGGAAAAATTTCTAATAGAATTAAGAATTGCTCAATCACCTGCTCAATGCTTGAACAGGGGCTTAGAGATGTGTTGCATTGATTAATGGATTTTGAAGATTAATAAGCAACAAATATTTAAAGAAAAAATCCAAAGAATTTCTGAAAACCCAAAAATGCTGATAGATTTAAATTTTTGTAATATAGCTGTGAGGTGAAAATCTTACATATGAATTCTGAAAAAAGCTGTTCCTGATATTTTACAAGCAAAATTCTAGAAAAACTGGATATTAAGAGGAAACAACAGGTAAATATTCATTTTAGAAATATGACACATTACAATAGTGAAGATACAAAAATATATTTATTGAAAATTATTATAGAAATAAAGTTGTGAGACAAACTGAAAACAGAAGAAATCATTTTATGAGAACAAAAGAA
>JAHLJT010008446.1:290596107-290628244 GCA_031308135.1 Acheta domesticus | reverse complement strand
GCAATTGTAAACACTATTCTATTTGTGAGTTAAAGTGCTTTAAATGATTTTTAACGAAGTTTTTCGAAAACTCAAAAAGTTTCTGTGAAACATATCGTCAATTTCTTATCTACAGTAGCGCTTAAACGCTATTTTCTTTAATATTCTTAAAATAATATTACCGTTCTTTTACTAGGAGACAGAAAAATTAAGAAAATGGGCGACAATAGATGGCTGCTGGCATGAGTAAGTGGCAAGTTCGAACAGCTATCCGAGACGCAAGGAAATAGAAAACGAGTACGGGAAAGTCTGTGCCATTTTATATCACCATTAATTTGATACAAGATTCATATTTTCAAGTGTTTGGAAGGGAGCTACGTTTCAGCATTGCCCCGGCCCAATTTTTTTTAGCTCCGGCACTCATTCCAAGTCACATGGGTTCGGCCCTTTATAAGGGAGTACCGTGAAGCCGCTCGGGGTAACGTATTTTGTTTTCCTCCCCCAAATACTGCAAAAACATTTCGCCCGGACTTGCGCGGAGGTGCTGTGTGCACGAGGTGCTCCGATGAGTTGGGGCACGTCTGGGTGGTTCCTGACCACTGTAGGGGAGGGAGTGTATCTACCAGAGCGTGGCAGATGTCGAATCGCGGGTCCGCCGAGTTGGCTATTCCTTGACGGAAACCCAAGGCGCGTGTAGAGAGGAGGTCTGTAGAGAGTTTACTTCAACAAACGTCTGAGACTGAGAAATTATAATATGTAAATACTCATAGTTCTGTAAATAAATTGTAAGTAAATATATCTCAATTTTGCCTGAGTTCTTGTGGTGTATATCTATAACCTCGTCACAATAAGACGGTAAGGATTGCGAAAGGTAAGTTTCAGTACAGTAATGCACAAAAATATCTGGGGTTCTCGCAATTCTCATTCTACCTCATAGTAAAAAAAACCTTTAAGTTAATAGTTAAATTACTTTCTCTAACACGATGTGTAGACAGGATCCAAGTTTTGTGGATCCTTGATTCTTGCTTTTATAAATTTTATCCATTTTGTAGGTGCAAACAAACGATTGACAACAAATCGCTCGTTTGTCCATCCGTCCGTCTGTGGTCAACGCTAGTGCATAAACCCTTCACACAGTTTTTAAGAAAATTAATATTTCCCGATCGATCTATACGATATCGAGAACGAGCCTGCGAATTTGATGTAAATATTTTTATTTAAATGCATGCTTTATATGAAGCCTCAGTATTTACAAAATTTTCTCAAACATGAGCCCTAAAATTATGTTTAAACTTTGTCCACTGATAGCGTAAAAGACGCTTAAACTATGAAGAAGGTCTCATTTCGTTTAATTCGCTGAATTTTCGAGAACTGGAAAAGTTCACTATGTTGTCAGCGCGTTTCTTCAGCTACAATATTGAAGATAGAGATTATTTTCCTTAATAAAATTTGTTTTTCAAAGGCAGATCTTCAAATAATGTCACGTACATATTTTCGAAAATTTGAATAGTTTTGGTTTAACACTGCGTGTAATATAGTCTATTTTTAAACAGTTATTTCATAAAAACGGCTTTTCTTTAATTTTTCCTCGCCTGTAGCAAATGACTGTAGAGTCGTACTGTACTGTAGCAAATGACTGTACTTTACATACAATTGTTGGTGCTTGTCCAGTTTTCAGCGATCTGTCTGAAATTGTTAAAATAAAAAAAAATCATTGTAAAAATGTTCAATATTGATGAAAAAGAGTTTTCCTTCAAAGAATCAGTTTTAAAATACAATCTTAAAATAAGGTCATGTACTAGTCGGCAAAAATAAAATAAAATAAAATTTTCGATTCCATTGATAGAGGAACCAGTGACAAAGTAATCCGGGGATTTGGAGTTAAATCTAAATTGTCACTACCGCGCGGGCCCTCGCGCGTGCGACGTCGGGGATCGATCGGGCGATCGAGATCCCCCCTTCTCTCACTCACCTGATTCAGTTGCCGGCTAACTCACGCGCAGAGACTCTCTACAAGAAATGGGAGCCCATGGACGGACGCTACTTGTTACCAAATAAAATTCATTGAGGTTTTGGAGGAACAATTAAAATTTAATTAACTAAAATGAATATACAAAAAAAATCCTATTACTAATACCCTTTCCCTCTTAAACCCAAAGACATCCCTCCCCTTTTTCTTATTTATCCCGCAACTCCCAAGAACAGCTTGAATTTACCTCCCCTTTTTCCCAGATTCCCTGTTCAATCAAATAATTTTCTTACTTACTAGAAAACAATACAAATTAAAGTACAATTTACCGAGGAAGAAGCAACATACAATTTAGGAAGTTTATTCTCAAAACAGCCACAGCGCGGCTCGCTTATGATGAGGCACAGGTCTGTGATCCGGGCCATTCACCAAAGTCTAGGGTACAACAGACCATGTTTTCAGAAGACTCCGCAGGGTCGATGCCCGACCTTCGGGTGAGGTCATCAGGGCGCCGTCTTCGGCGGTGAAAGGCCGGCAGGTCACAGCTGGCGGTAGGCTCCTCGCCAGGGGGGCCGGGAGGCAGGTACTCGTGCTCGAAGCCGGCGAAGAGAGGTAGGCGGAGACTTCAGCACGAAATACAGCTCTGCAGCGGTCGCGGGCGTAGTGACGCAAGCCGAATTGAATAATTTTGACTCGCGCGCGGCACAAGATTGCACCGCACTATCAGCGATAGTCTTTTTCAGGCGACCGGACGAGATTGCTCTGCGCCTAACAAAAGTACCGGCGCACAGGTCACAATTAAAGCCCTTTACCAATTCAGAAAAAACCACATGCGTGATAGCGAACGCCCGTCAGGAGCAATTCCGCGTTCCGCATCACACACAACGCACCAAAAAATTAGGACAATACCGTCTCTCACACTTCGGAGGTGTCCACGCCAGCGGCGTTTGCTCCCGAACGACGAACCGCTGAGGTGCGCGTTCCTCGCTCCTCCCCGAACCTACTCTCAAGACCGTCTCCTCACTTCTCTCTGATGTTTCACTTCGTCTCATCTCGCGAAGCCTCTGTAACCCCCTCTCCTTACTTATTTGCCGAAAGTTCTGGAAAGATTTTTGTTTGAATTTTAAAAGGTTCCTCTCTATTGGCAAAAGGCAACTGCGTCTTAATTTAATTTCGGCCAATGTCCGGAAGCGTTTTCTGGCCGAAGTCGATGGAAAAATTCCACTCAACCCTCTCTCTCTAACGTCGGGGGGGCCGCAGGTCGCCTGGGATGTGGCGGCGCCAGAGAGGCGCCGATCGGGTCATAATTCTCGTGTACCCTAGCCCCCTGCCGGACAGGGAGCGCGGAGGAAGCCTCTCGTCGCACGTGTGCGGCGCGAATTGGTCCGACCCTCGCGCACACAAAGGGGGCGCTGCGTAGGCCCGCGACAGGCTACTATGTCGTGTGTTTAAAATCAATTTTTCTTCTATCAACTATTCGGTATCGTCACAAAATATACAATATTAATTCGTGAAACACTCATAGACACCATAGCAAAAATAACATTTTAGGGCGATATATCAAAACCATTCAAAATAAATACAAATGTAAGGCAAGGCGATGGTTTGTCTCAACTTCTCTTCAACTGCGATATGGGGAAAAGTTTAAGAATTCAGAGAGAAAATTGAAGGAACGCAAGATATAACCAATAACACCAATAACACCAAGAAAGAACAAAGGTCTAGAAATAAATGCTTAGCATATACAAATGATTTTGCCATACTTTCAGAAAACCTGACAAACGCAGAAGCACAAGTCAATCTTTTAGAAAAGATAGCCTATAAAACAGAATTAAGAATTTCTGTAGGAATAACAAAAATTATGAGCATAAAAAGTGCTCCAAAATCCTAGAGACAGAAATTGGTCCAGTTCGGACAAAAAACTTCAAATATTTGGGATAAATCATTCAAGAAAGTTATTTAGAAACATTTGCTATAGAAGAAAGGATACATAAGTTGGGAAGAGCATATGGTGTCACGAGGAACATCTAGAACAAGAGAATGTCTATCAAGAAGGAACAAAAATCAGCAATACAACACAGTAATAAAACTGGAATGCCTCTATGTAAATGAGTGTCTAGTATTGATTTACAAATTAGATCAATTAGAATAGAAGAATCATGTGAAAAATATTTGGTCCAAAAATACTGAATTCTGGAAATAAAGGAGCAATGATGAAATGTATCGCACGTAAAAAATATAAACAGACACAATTCGGGAGAGGAAAATTGCTTTTCTTTGGACACATTCAAAATGGATGATAATAGGCTAACAAAACAATTTTCATAATTTACGAGATTTCTTTGGAATAGGAATCTACCATAACCTGGGTTCCGGAAATTGTCTCGTGATCTGTAGATGACCCTCACAAAGGAAGAAAAAGAAGAAACAAAAAAAAATTAATGAAGATAAAATAAAGAAGTATTAATTTACATAGCAAAAACTCAAAATTGGAGAGAAAAGTACTTAATAAATGAAGTGTGTTCTAAAACTATTCATGCAGTTAGCAACATCATCAGCTGGCTTTATTTTTATGTAAACAACATGAAATAAATTAAATCCTTTATATTTGTTCACATTCGTGCATGAAGATCACTTTTTATTTAGATTCTTCGTTTTTTTTTCAAATATTTTTGACGTTTTTATCGTGTTTTGTAGCGAGTCGTAATTTCCTTTGTTTATGTTGCTTCGCTGCTTTGGATAGGCGCGCTAGCGAATTACACGACGCGCGAGAGGCCTGTTGCCTGGGAGTTCCCCTAACAATGCCTGCCAGCGTTTGTTGATGGGTGGTTGTTGCCGTTGTTGTAGAAACGTCATTTCCTTCTCCCCGGCTTTAAAAACATTTATTTCATACTCAGCGCAATTTTTCAACTTTAAAACTAAGTAAGTACAATTGTTTGCTTTTTTACATAAATTATGATAGTACATGCTTTGCTCTATTACGTATCGCTTTGTTCCTACTGAATAAATTGTTGCTGTAGCGAATATCTTCAGTCTGCTGTTCTATAGTTATTCGCTCTTTGCTCCTGTTCCTCCACTTTTACTTTCTCACAATTACTTCGTAAGAAAACAATGATTGTAATTGTGCGCCTAAAAACAGGAATTTTTGATAGAAACATTTTTATAACGGGGTCTGGTGACGGAAAAGCGGATAAATCTTGTTCCTGTATCTGGTAAATTACTTCCTTTAACGCATTGTGTAGACAAAGTGTACATTTCTGGGGCCTTGATACCGAAAAATGTATTGGAAACAAAACGCCTGTCGGTCTCTATTCCACCTGTCTGTACGGCCGTGTGTCTGTCCGTCTGCTGTCAGACGGTTTAGCGCATAAACCATTCAGAAGATTTTCTTAAAATTGATATTCGGCGTTGGACTTTTATGAACTAGAGACCCCCTGAGTTTGAAAAAAAGTTTTTTGATTTTGAGTGTACTTTAGATGAAGCATCAACAACATTTTAATAATCTTTTTTGCAATTTTTTGCTTTTTTGCAATGCAATTTTATCTTACATTTTGTCTGATTTGTATTGCGGAAATTTTGACTCTCAATTTGCAGAGAATGATTCTTAAAATAGTATATATTATAGTGTCCTATATCTATGTCACAATAACTATTAATTGAAATTATCGTATAAATTAGGGTTTTATATGAACACTAAACATGGTATTATAAAGAAATAAGTCGATTCAACTCACTGCCGAAACCTCTTTCAAGGACTAAGATTTTAATTTTAAAATTAGTTTTTTAAAGCGGTGTTAAATACGCAAAAAACTAACTCAAATGATTACTGAGGATATGAATTGAAAAGTATTATTGTTTGTGTCATTCAGCTTTAAGTGATTAAACATGTAATGAATAATGTCGTTTAATTAATGGATAATGACTACCTTTATCGATTAATAATCGTTTTCGATTAATCTTTGTTACGAAGTACATATAGTCTTGTGCGAAGAAGGTTGCTTTTGCCAGAAGTATCTAATTTGTAAATATTTAATTGATTTTTTATGGCTTAAAGCAGGTAAATTACTGCAATTTATTACAATATTATAATGTGCGTTACGGTACTATTAATATGTCCGTACGAAATGACGTCTGAAGTCGTTTTCATTTTCAGATATGTCACGAAACCCAGATGAAGGCGCAAGTTCATCCAAACGCTCACCTCACGACAAATCACAATCTCCAAGGAAAACCGCGCATTGAAGACACAAGTAAAAAAGCCGAAGAAATTTCCACATCATCTAGCAAATACAAAGAACCCCTGCCGTCCACTTCCCGCCAACCAGACCCCACCACAAGGAGAGAGATCCATACCAGAAACTCATGGACTCCAAGGAAGATCCCATTAAGTTAGAGTTAAAACTATTGGAGTTGTACCAAGGGACCGTCAGAGGGAGGAAGCCCACTGGCAAAAAGAAAGGGAGGATATGAATGCTACCAAATCCCCCAAGAGAGGCTTCGACAGTGAAAATTCCGATTTCGGTAGTGAAGACAGTGAATCGGCTGGCTGCTTCGACCAGCGCAAGAAGAAAGCTGCCTCAACGCCGCAGCAGAAGCCAGAGACCCCTCCAGGGACCCGTCGGCGCAGGGCGGTCGCAAGATGGCGGTGCGCTATCATGCAAGTCATCCGCGAGAGACGACGTTCAAGAGGATGAAGTTCAGCATTTCGGCTACTTTAAATTTTTCATCAAAATTCAAATAAAGAGTGGTGCAACTTTTTCTATCTGTAATCATTTTCAAATATTTTAGATTGTAGAAATGTTCTTTATATCATTTTGTGACTTTTTATTTGTCTTCTACGCCTAAAGGAATTTTAAGAGTTCTTTAATATTTCTGTTCACGAAACTAACATATATACATATTTACAATTTGTTTGAAACTCCTCACAGCCTAGCTAGCTGCTGTACAAATTATTTAAACTTGTATCACGCTGTGTTGCGCAGAATGTTCAAAATTAAAGGCGATCTTGGTGTCAGAACGTCATAGAAAGTCGCTGGTAACTTACATCAGCTAGTTTTACCCAGAATGCTTTGCACCCTGCCGTTTAATTCCCAGGATCCCTGCCTGCATCTCTCTCGTTTTCAGATCTCTGACTATCGTGAAAGGCACGCGCACGATAGGTGAAAAGTAGTTTTGGCATAAAATTAAATCACAACGCGCAATGTGCGTGGAACGCTTGTATGTTAACAAACATTCTTGTGACATTGAGTTGGTTGTAATGCAAGTATACAATGTGTTGATGCATAGTTATCGAGACGAAATTTTGTGATATCACAAGAATGTTTTTGTCGGCCCCGTTGCCAAGATCGCTAAGCCAGTAGTGACGTCGTGATCTCGGACCGAGGGATGGCGGGTTCGTGTCCCGTCTCGGGCATAGTTGTAGGTGTTCGTTCTTTCACCCCCTATCATCATCAAATCTTTTCATCCAATACCACAATCTGAACTCGTACAATTATAATGGTGCTACGTGAGTTTATCTAATTTAAGCATGCCATCTTACGTGGAATGCTCATAGTTACTCCACAACTGATGATACTGGCCAAATGCTACGTACGTCTGCAGCATACTTCCGTGAAGATGAATTTAAAACACGTTTATCCTGAACAATTCTCCTTGCAATGGTATTGTGGAAGTATTAGATACTAATGGGCTCTACTGGGAAAATCTTCTCCTGTGATTTAAAGGTTTACTCAAATATTTGAAGTCTTTGTCATCGAGTAAAAGCTTTGTCATCGTGCAAATGAAAATCCTCAGGCACGACATATTAGATTTTTCTCAATTCGTCAGTAAAGAAAACTAACGTAACTAACAAATGTAAGTAGAGAATTTACTAAGAGTTGTACACATACCAGCAAATGAGGTGTGATCATGAAATAATTTGGGCATTGTCATGTTTTTCTTGAAAAAGTAAAGGAAAGTTAACAAAACTTTTCGAAATTCTTTCTGATCAATATTTGCACCGTTTCAAAAACTAAACTTCTCGTATTTCGCTTCCAGCAATCCAATGTTGCACAAATCAAATGCACATTACTAAAAACTCAAATAATTGCGACTCTCAAATAATTTTGGGCACACTTCTCTCTTATTGAAAAAAAGGAATAATAATCAAAACAGTTCCAATTTTTTTTCGAAATTCAATATTTGCGTTGTTATAAAATATAAACTACACGCATTTCCCTTCTGGCAATTGAATATTATATCCAAAACATGGTAAGAAATACGGCTATACTCAAAAATAATTTTGGGCTCCTTTCTTTGTTTTCCAAAAAATGGAAAATTCTCGTGAAAACTACAATATTCCTTCCGGTAAATTTTCATTACTTACTAAATAAACTCGAAAATGCTGCACGAATTGGAATAAGAAATTTATTTACAACTGCACTCACATTGGCCAAGGATATTCAAAACCAAGACAATTTTGGGCTAGACTCGTTCGTATTGAAAAAAACGGACGCAATTTTTTTATCTTCATTACTTACGTTGTTATAAAACCTGAACTACACGAATTCCCCTTCCGGCAACCGAATGTCATATACAACACATGATAGGGAAAACGGCTGTACTTACAAATAATGTTGGGCTTCTCTCCTTCTTTTCCAATTAATGGAAACTTCTCTGAGAACTAAGATATACTTTTTGACCAAGTTTTCATTGCTCACTAAATAAACTCCAAAATACGTTACTAAGTGAAATGAGAAATTTATCTACAATTGCACACACATTGGGTAATAATACCCAAACCCAGATAATTTTGGGCTAGACTCGTCCAGATTGAAAGAAAAAAAATTAATCAAAAGACATCCATTTTTTCTGATATTCATTATTTGCGTTATTATAAAACCTAAACTACACGGATTTCGCTTTTGGCAAACGAATGCCATATACAATACGCAATACGGCTATACTCAGGAATAATTTTGGGCTTCTCTCTTTTTTTTTCTGAAATATGGAAAATTCTCGTGAGAACAACACTATACTTTTTAACCAAGTTTTCATTACTCACTAAATAAACTCCAAAATAATCTAGGAATTTAATCCAAAAACTTAGTTACTATTGCCCACACGTTGGCTAAGGATATTCCAAACTCTGAGAATTTTGGGCTAGACACGTTCTGATTGAAAAAAAAATAATATTCATCAAAACAGACCCAATTTTTTCTGGTCTTTATTATTTGCCTTGTTATCAAACCTAAGCTACACGAATTTCGCTTCCGGCAATTGAATATCATATAGAACATATTATAAGGAGTACGTAAATACTCACAAATAATTTTGGGCGTTTCTCTGTCTTTTCCAAAAAATGGAAAATTCTTGTGTAAACTACAATATACATTTTAAACACGTTTTCATTTCTCACTAACTCAACTCCAAAACCCTTTACGAATTGAAATGTGAAATTTATTTACAATTGCACACACATTTGCTAATAACTTTCTAAACCCATATAATTTTGGGCTGGACTCATTCTTAGTGAAAAATAAATAATATTAATCAAAACAGTTCCAATTTGTTTCCGATGTTCAAAATTTGCGATGTTATAAACCCTTAACTACATGGATTTCGCTTCCGGCAATCGAAAGTCTTGTTCAACACATGATAAAGAATATGGCTATATAGTCCAGTCAAACGGTGCTCAAAAGTGGCAAATAGCGGAAAGTTTTGGTGTAGTTTTGATTTTGGGTCCTATATGTTTTTGGGGTCGCTATCATGTTTGTCAACAAAAATGTTGCCCGGAAATACGTTTTTTTCACAAAAAACATGTTAAAAATCCGTGATTTTTCAGTTTTTTCAACATAACTCGAAAACCATCCACTTTTCGTAAATTAAAGTCATACATGAAATGAAAGAAGATAAAATTACCTACATTTTATGTCTTATAAAGTTTTTTCCTCCAGGGTACCATTTAGCCGCTAGAGCAACGTGAAGTTTCATGTTTTTATGAAGAAAATTGTGAAAACGGGATTCATCCCATTTTATCACAATGTAGCTCAGAAACTACGCATTTTTCGTAAATATTGACTTGACATGAAATGAAAGATTATAAAATTGTCTACATTTTAGGACTCAAAGATTCTTTGTCTGATAAACAGTTGCGCCGCTAGCGCGTGATAATTAGTTGCGAACAATATAGTTGCCTGCTACAAAAAATGACGGCTGTTGAATCACTCCAACTGAAAAAATCAAAGCTGGTAATTAACAAGGTAAAACGAAAATTAAATATTTTCAAGAACGATGCACATCAGCTTCATCGACGCCTCTTTTTGTTTGACGTCCCTGGCTTTTCATCGTTATCTGCTACATAGAAATAGAGAAATGAAACTTTATTACTCTCGGCATTGTGTATTGTATTATTTCTGAACATGTGGTACATGGACTGACATGACCATTGAACAATTTCTCATGAAGCACATGAAACTTCATGTAGGACTTGCACAGGGTCGTGGGGTGGGGGAAGGTGTATTGACAAGACGTCTGTACAACATGTCTGTGAACAGATTGAAAATTATTCTGGTGTTACATTTCACTCTTCTGAACAGCACATAGGCCTGAGTGACTCCAGAGTAGAACGAGACTAGAAGAATGGAGCCAAAATGTGTAAATGGTTACTGCAGCATTTTCCCTTCCCACAAACCCCTGATATTTTCAATCAGCACTGGTATTGTTCCCGACGATAGAATTAACAGCCATAAGGCTTGGGATTTTGGAAATAAGGGCATCAAGAGAATTATTGGTGGTGACTTCGCAACTGTAAAATTCAAGCGGAGTTACAGAGTACAACCTCTTGCTGTTATACAATACGCAATACGGCTATACTCAGGCTACAGATTTTCTTCCAGCAACTTAATGTTGTATAAAACACATGCCAGGGTACATGATATTGCCGAAAACAAAATAATAATAAATTGTGCCAAACCTAATCGCGTTAGCGTTTATAATAGACAAACTGACGGACAGACGTTTTGCCGTTAATCAATTCTTCGCTATCAAGAACCATAAAACATAGATTCTGGCTACACCACAAGTTAGAGGATTTTTTCTACATTAGCATCAGAATATATCCACTTTTCGTTACCAAAGCCCGACATAGGAGTTTTTGTGCCATGCTTTCTGTTTTTACTTTCCCGTCTAGGTACGTATATATGGGATAATATACCTAGTTTAAAGAAAGTAGTTTATGTAACGCTGCGCGAAAAAATGGAGAATTTTCGGCAGAAAAAATTCGTTCCCCAGCCGTGTGGATAAATTCAGTTGCTAAATTAAGAAAAAAATCACCTAGCACGAGGTGTAGCCAGAATCCTCGTTTTGTGAGTCCTTGATACCGAAAAAGAATTGAAAGCAATATGTCCGTCCGTCATTCCGTCTGTCCGTCCGTCCGGTGTATCTGAAAAACATTAGCGTTTACGCCCTAGTGTTGCTATTCGAGCTATGCGAAAGATTTTTTCCAAATTGAAAAAAACCCTATCTGACCTGAGTCGAAACTCAGCGATTTTTAAAAACATTCTTTAATTTTTGAGGATACCTTACATGGAGCCCCTCGTACATTTTCAAACTTTTTGCAACTCGATATTGTTTTTTTAAATTTCTTGTGAGAATAAATTAAATTACACTTAATAAGGTAGCACATGTCCGATTTAAGGTAGCAAAAGTGAAATTTTTCGGGTCTTCCTACAACTACAAAATTAAAGGTCGAGATTTTTCCTTCAAATAAAATTTGTTCTCGCGTAGTGAGTTCTTTTATTAAGGTCATGTACATTTTTTTGAAACTGTTGGTTGTTTTCCCACAACATAGCGTGCAATATGCGCAATTTAAAAAAAATTACCAAAACAAGATTTTCTCAAAAACTGCCCAAATGTGTTTCTTTAAACTTTTGGCAAGGATATTGCCTAAGGTACTCTCTGAGATGAAATAATCGCCAAATTGTTCAATTCTTTTTTTTAATTACAAAATGAAATTATTTGACTTGTCTCACGTCGATACTATTTACGTTAGCGGCGATTTGTTCACATTATTATATTTATGAGTACATGTGCTTTAAATAATGTCGTATAGAGTTTCTCGAAAACTCAACCGTTTTCTATAAAAACTAGGTCAAAATTGTGCATTTTTAGAAACACTCATGCGTCATTTTCTCAAAAATTGCTCCAAATTTTTTCTTCAAACTTTTAGAACGGATAGTGCTAATTCCACTCTAATATGTCGTAATGTTCAATTTGAGGTATTTTTTGCTTTTGCGAAAATTACAGAAATGTAATTTTTAATTAATGTAAATAAGTTCTTTCCAGCTTTGCGCGAAAACTACTAAAATTTTGAAAAAAATGTACATGACCTTAAAGAAAGAACTTACTACGAAGAACAAATTTTATTTGAAGGAAAAATCTCTATCTGCAATTTTGTAGTTGGAGGAAGACACCGAATAAAATTTAAACTTTCGCAATTTTCGAAAATTCAGGAGTTATCTGTGAAAACGTGATGTATGCCACCTTAATAAGTGTATTTTACTGTATTCTTACAAGAAATTTAAAGAAAAAATTTGGAGCCGTTTTTGAAAAAAGTTTGAAAATGTCCGGAAGGCCTTATGTAAAGTACCGCCAAATTTTGAAGAGTCTTTACCAAAATCTCGCAGCTTTAAGTCAAACCAGATTGACCGGGAATATCCATTTTGGAAGAAATCGTGTCTCTGGTTTACGCGGTAGTATAGTTCACAGACGGACGGACGTTTTCCTTTCAATTGGTTTTTCGGTATCAAGAGCCCACAAAACAGGGATTCTGGCTACATCACGTGTTCGGGGATTCTTTGTCTTAATTTAGGAACTGGTTTTATCAACTTTTTCGTTATCAGGGCCCGGCAATGAATTTTTTTCTGCCGAAAGTCCGCCGTTTTTTTCGCGTAGCATTACATAACTTTCCCTATACTACGTATATTACTCCGTATGCGGGATACGTATATGGGAAAGTAAAAATATACGTATACGGGAAAGTAAAGTTATACGTATACGGGAAAGTAAAAATTAATCATAAAGATATTTTTAAAAGTAGAAGACTTATGATGTTTCGAGTCTGCCTGAAAGAGAAAAAAGTAACTTTTCGGAAAAGCCAGATTAAGATTGTTTTGTTTCAAAGTGGCCTTCTTTTGAGCCAAAAGGATAGTCTTTTTTAGAAGTGATGTCATAAGGTCTTTACATTAGGTTAAATGGCATTTTAAAACGTCTCAATAATCTTCATTTTTCTTTAATTTTTTTCATCATTTCATAGCCACTTGAACTGCATATGCCCATAGTACGTGGTCTGTGCGCGCGCATTCGAAAAAGTACAAATGAATAAAAAGTTAAAAAACTAAAAAAAACAACCGGTTTATGAATTGAAAAGTTCACATATTAATACACATTAAACGATTGAAATTAAAAATTCCAATATTTCACGGAAAAACATAATTTTGTAGTAGACAAGTACCTTAATGCAGGAATTTACACGGAGAACCCTGTGAAGTTTCATCATATGAAATAAAAATCTTTTCATAAATCATACTGAAAATATTAAAACATATTGCATCTCTTGATTTCATTTTATGGGTTACTTTTTATTCAATATTTTTCGTATACAGAAATAAAATTGTGGCACGGTATATCGATTGTTCAGACATCGCTCTCATATAAATGAATATATTTTTGTACCTTCAATTCGGACATATTGAATGTGGAAGATCGTTATTTTAACTGTGATAATGCAAGACATAACAAGGCAAATGCAATTGTGATCCTTCCTCTTCACGTTTTGCTAATTACGAAGGTGGAAGTCTATTTTAAAGTGTTCAGCCAGCCTTTCAAATCATTTGCCTTTACTGTGTACCTCATTTTTGTTGCATACTCGCTCGAATACATTCATAGAAGTTCTGTCGACGCAGTCGTCAAACTCCAACCACCCAGAGAAAAAGTTCACAAAACGCGACATAAAAACACGGGACGGGTCAGCTCATTTTGTGACCATGGGTTTACGAGACGTCAACAATCTGTTTACGGAGCGTATCATACATCGACCGCACGGCACAGAGCCCTAGTCCGTTTTATATCCCTGTGCCTCGGACTTCGCGGGAGCCGCATCAGGGTAGCAATGTGGAAGAGTGTATTTCAGTGATGCCACTGAAGAGGGTAACATAAAAAAAAGAACCTGCATAAAGCAACTGCTTCTTCACAGTTTTGAAACTTTTTGAAAAGCATATCTTTTTGCTCTTGGTAGAAAATATTTATTTTTACTGATAAGTTATATCTTGTATAATTACATCTTGTATAGTTACATCTTGTATAGTTACATCTTGTATAGTTACATCTTGTATAGTTACATCTTGTATAGTTACATCTTGTATAGTTACATCTTGTATAGTTACATCTTGTATAGTTACATCTTATATAGTTACATATTGTATAATTACATCTTGTATAGAGCTCCGTATCGAAGATACGGAGCTCTGTATCTACTGCATAACTTGCCAGGATCTTACCCAAAAAACAAATCCTGAACTTTCATTATAAAACTTCTGAAACGTCGCAAAGTTAGAATATTACAATCTCTGAGTAACTTTCATAAAGGGGGAAAAGTAATTATCTGTTTTCAATGGGAATCATTCTTGATTTTCGTATTTTCTACTCGCTTTGCGGGGCGTGGATGCAAGGCGTGGATGCAAGGCGTGGATGCGGGGCGTGGATGCGGGACGAAGAGTGGAAGAGAGGCGGGACGTATGTACTAGACAGAAAAGCGGGATAGGGCTTGAGTGGGTGTAGGATGCGGGTGTGAGGTGGGGAAGTGGAGTAGGAGTGGGCCTGACAATATCGCGGGTTGTAAAAGTGCATGAAAATGGTGGGATGTGAATTGAGGTGGGGTGTGGGTGCGGGAACAGGAAATCGGTGTAGGATTGCGCGAGTGTGGGGGCGTGACGTTAGTGTGGGGTGGGCAAGCTACGCGTGGGAGGAGCGTGGATATGGGGCGGGGATGGGTGGGTGCGGAACGGAGTATGGCAAAGCGCGTTTCGGGACATGTGTGGACGCGGGGCAGGGCATGGGTGAGTGCGGGGACGGTTGTAGGTGGGGCGGGACGTCCTGAGGTGGATGAGGGGAATGCAACGGGGGCCCGGGGTGCAAGGCATGCCTTCAGAGAGTAAAGGAACGGGGACGTGGAAGCAGGCGTGGGTGAGGCGAGGAAGGAGGCGGGGATGGGACGGGGGCGGGGACGAGGCGGGGATGAGGACGGGGGCGGGGACGGGGCAGGGCGGGGGCGGGGCAGGGACGGGGCAGGGCGGGGGCGGGGACGTTGGCGAGAAAGGGGTATGTGGGCCTGGCGCAGGGAGGCGGGGGCGTGGGCTTTGTTCGGTCGTCACGCACCAGCGAACGACTGTGCGAATGTAAATGTAAACCGCTGCGTGCGCGCACTGGGGCAATGCGCCGGAATAATGAACGCGCTGGAGTTCATTAATTGTCACAGAATGCCTCTCTATTTTGACACCGTTGTGAAATGCCCAAGTTAACAATAAACACCTACGCTATGGCGCTGTTATTTCGGATACATTATGCGGCGACTGGGTCTTCCTGCGACGGAAGTGTTTGTAGGGAGGAGCGCTGTATAAATCAGCGTAGTAAACGGGCCGATCAACGAGGAAATAGAATATTTAAAACAGAAACAGTTGAACTTCGGCGAGTGGCTCGTTCATGACGAAGCTGAGTTGACGCATGCAGTATCGAATGGAACAACGCATGTATGACAGTCTTTGAACATAAAGTGACATCGTGTTGTGGAGCAAAAGCGAAATGAATAAGAAATATTTTTAAATATTGAAAATAATGTGTCGGTAAAGTCCCACAGGCGAGTCAGGGTCTCCCGTTAAAAAATTGCATTTATGTTGGTAGCAACCAAATAAATCAGACCAGATCACTGGGAAACAATGAAGGAGACAACACTTACAGCATCCGTTATGATTGTTGTGAGTACATTATTTACGTTTTCTTTTGTTACAATTTGCAGCTCGTGCTACCAACATTATTCCTGTTGCTAGCACTCTTAACAACGTACCACTGCGGAGAGTCTTTCCTGGAGCGCTGTATAATAACATTAACAATAATAATGATAATAGGGAATATTTGTTTCTAATCTGTCCAAGATACAGTGACTAAACAACCAAACAGGCTATTCGCACAAAGATGCATATGCCACACCAAGGCGAACTGTGACATAGATGAAATGTGGGAAGGGACTTCCCCATTTGTGACGGTGACAAAGTACTTTGGGATTCCTCTTACTGACAACATAAAGGTCAGGGGAACCACGCAAGATGATGCAAAGCTCAGGACGCCCAAGTAGAGACAAATTCAGGATTCCCCACGCACGTGACCAGACGAAAGAATCTCGACAACTTCACTCGACACTGACCCGCTCAGACTGACTAGACGGAACACGTAATGACGGGGGTAGACGACTGCAGAGGTGAGCCCGGAGTGACGGAAGGGGGACAAACATGGGGAGCGAGTGGAAGCGGACGTGTTGGTCAGGGAGGCACAGGCCTTACAACTCTCCATTAAAACTGGGTACAAAGCTGGAGGGTGCTACTGTAGGAGTCGCTAGTGTCGCCGGGTACAGCTGCAGGTTAGGCTCGCCAACTTACGCACATCAAAATTAGCTGATATCTGATAAATGCGATAAGTGGCTTCTAAATGCTCAATTATTCATAATATATACACATCTGAAAAAACGCTGAAGAAAGCGCGAACATCGATGCTAGCTTTCGTAACATTAGGCACCTGCTTGCGTCTCGCGAACCTACGCAGCAGCCACGCACGTTTGAAGTATCGTTGACAGCAGTTCGTGTTTTAGTTCCTGTAAGAAGGTGCTTCAGGAGAGGGCGCCTCTGTAATGGTCTCCACCACGTTATATGAAAGTTAAAAGGCCCTGAGAGAGGCGTATGGGCTCGGCCAGAGTCGGAGGTGCCCGGTAGATGTACGGTGACGAGAATGTGCGGATAGGAGATGTAGACGAGAGTGTGATGACTGACGTGAATGGCCTAGAGACGGACAAAACCAAAGACGCGTGCGAGAGATCGGGCGTGTGCAAATCCAAACGCGCCGGGAATCCAACTGTGGCCGCGGAATCGAAACTACCCATTCCGGTTGTTTGTGGCGCCGAGCTAAATGAACGAACGGCGTGGGCGCGTGGCTACGAGAAACGGCGGCGAAGGCGGCTGAGTTCATATAGCTTGAGAGTAAATGCGAGCGTGAATGAAAATAAATGAAAAAAGAAGAACACATGAACAAACTAAAGGACTTTAAAAACTATATTGCAATCACTTATTACTTAAAACTCAATGAGCCCAAAGAGGCACTTGTTAGTAGTTTTAGTCCTATTTATAGTAAGTATTTTTAAGCTATAACCGGGAGTCTCAGTGCATCAACCTGATGTCACTGCAGACCCTTTGACCGGGAGGTCCTAGGTTGGAGTCCCGACAGCGGCAGGATTTTCGACACTAGCTTGTCAGCCAGGTCGAATTCAGTCGCTGTCTGGAGGAGAATTCTAGCGGCCGGCTGCTCTAATCGGTAGTTTTCCGTGGTTTCTCCGATCAACACCAGGCGAATGCCGGAGCTGTACCCTATCAAATGGGCCACGGACCGCGTGCGATCATTCCTTCCCCTTCCTTGTCCTATCCTCTCCTCTTACACACACACTTACACTAACATGCACTACATTACCACTCATGCCGGGAGACCGGTCGGGAGCTTACAGCTTGTCCCGGCTGGGGCGGTGCCTCGCTGGTGGGAAATACCTGGTTGAGGGGAAACCCCGCTAGTCGACGGTAGATCGGCGCCAGATCTCGCCATCAAGCGGGGAAAATATTATCGACACCTCCCGAGAGAAAAGCACGCACTACACGTACGGGACTAATGACCAAAGTAGTTGATGCCCCCGGAAATATCAATTAATCAAAACTCAATGAGCCCAAAGAGGCACTTGTTAGTAGTTTTAGTTCTAGTTCTAGTTGGTATTTTTAAGCCCTCCTCATTTCTCCATAAGCCAAATCGGCTAGAGATTAAGTATGTAAGTCCCTTAAACTTGAATAAACTCCCCCCTCTCCAGGGAAAACTGGAGAGGGGAAAATTGAAAGAAAAGAGAAAAAAAAGGCTGAGTACAACCTCTCGACGCGGTGCGGGGTCTGCGCCATCGGCAGACCTTCGGCGGACGACGTCTCAGAGGGCCGTTCCGCTAAGAAGGGGCGCCGACCTCTTGCACCGCCGTCCGCTCAACGTGCAACTTGGCAACAGCAATTCAACCACACTGTAACGTTGCAGGATGAAGGGATTTGTTATTATTATTTTTCCATTACATCACGACTAAAGATGTTATGAGTCGGCTGAATATAAAATCCACTCCAGGTTGCAACCAGCTACCTAAGGAGCAGATCCGGTGACTGTCGGTGCTTCTACAATACTTTGCGCAAAATGTGGCCTGTTCCAAATAAAGCAATTTCTTGCACTTCCCAGTCTTCTGAATTACCTGGGAGTTTAGACAAGTTCTTACACAAATTTTGCGGAACAAATCCCAGAGCTCCGGTAACTATCGGGACGACCTGTGCTTTTACGCCCCACATTCGGCTGATCTCGATTTCCAAACTTTTGTATTTAAGACGTTTCTCTGCCTCCTTGGTAACGACGTTTTGATCGCAAGGTACAGCAACATCCACAAGTAAACACGATTTGTTCTCCAAATCCCGGATGACTATATCCGGTTTGTTTGCCGCAATCGTGCGATCAGTTTGAATTTGTTGGTCGTACAATATCGTACACAATCCAACAGACGTCACCGGTTTCGGTGAGTGTTCGTACCACTTGGGGCATGTGTTCGGAACTTCGAAGGCGGTACAGATCTGCCAGTGGAGGTAGCTACATACCCTGTCGTGTCTTTTCAAGTATTCGGTCTTTGCTAGGATTGGACAAGCTGAGACAATATGATCGATGGTTTCTACGTGTTCCTGACAAATGCGGCATTTATCATCTTGGGAAATTTTGAGAACCGCTTTATCATAATGTCGTTTTCTCAAGGCCTGATCTTGGGCAGCTATTACAAGTGCTTCGGATTCTGGCTTCATTCTTCCCCTTTTAAGCCACATAAATGATTGATCTCTATTGATCTGCACCTTGTCCATTCGTTTCAGATATTGTCCGTAGAATGGTTTGTCTCTCCACGATTTCTTTAACTTTTTTTGTGTCTCAAATTTCATGTTAAGTAGCATCAGAAGTTCAGTGTCTCTGTCATTCTGGGTGTCTTGCATAGTCTTGCTCGCAATGCTTCTTGCTACACTTACAATGCCTCTGTTTCCCATTCTTCGGTCAGATTTCATGACCTACCTCATTAGTGGGTCGTCTTGATGGCTGACTACATACTTTCCCATCCCGGTTATTGCATTGTGCCAGGAGGCTTCAATTTGTCTCAGGCCTCTTCCTTCTTCTTTACGTGACACATAAAGTCTATGTACATCAGATCGGGGGTGGGCAACGTGATGCATTGTAAGCAGTTTTCTGGTTTTTCAATCCATGATGCGAATTTTCTGCTTAGTCCAGTCTACTAGTCCGAAACTGTATTCGGCTACAGGCCCCGCCAAACTACCTATTGCTGATATTTTATTTTTTGAGTTTAGAGCAGACTGCAGGACAAGTCTCACTCTTCTGAATACTCCTTGCGAATTCTCTCTTTCATTGTGTCGTTCGAGATTGTCTCACATTCTTCGATGCCCATATATTTGTAAGTTTATTATTATTATTATTATTATTATTATTATTATTATTATTGTTGTTGTTGTTGTTATTGTTGTTGTTGTTATTATTAGCATATGGGCCACAACTGAACACGCAACACGTTTCTCTCCGAGGCCCAGTCGTATTCTATCTTGGAAAGATCAACGTGTGTACTTATAATACTATTGATACAAACGATAAATATTATTCTTTTTTTTCAACGCTTTCATTTCATTTTAACACTTGCTTTCCTCTTCAGAAAAGAAAATTAAATATTTCACGCAAAAACAATTCTTGGATAACACAAGGGATTAGAACATCATGTAAAAACAAACGAGTTCTTTCTTTCATTTCTAAGCATCATAACGTATCTCAAAATTTCCTCCTGTACTTTAAAAAATACAAATCATTGTTAAGAAAAGTCATAAGGCAGGCTAAAATCATGAAACACGATCAGGATATTTTGAACTCAAATAACAAAACAAAATCAATGTGGGATATAATAAAAAATGCGACCAAACCAACTAGAAACCTTGTAGAGAATGTTGTTTTAAAAGATAACGATAGAGATGTGAACGATCCGGCAACAGTGGCTAGTCTCTTTAACCAATACTTTTCGAGAATTGCTGTCGATCTCACTAAGGGTTTTCAGCCACAAAATTCAACATCTGACGTTTCCCTAAAAGTCTTAGACATTATGTTCGTTTTCGAAACCTCTTCCTATGAAATTCTCAAAATAATCGGTAAATTAAAAAATAAATATTCGGCCGGTTTAGATGAATTTCCGGATTGTTTGTTAAAGACGTGCGCGCCAGCCATTATATACCCGTTAACTCACATATTTAATGCATCCTTATGCACCGGAATTTTTCCAGATATTTTTAAAACAGCTAAGATTAAGCCGCTCTTCAAAAAAGGCAACAAAAATGAAGTTCAAAATTATCGGCCAATTTCTCTTTTGTCAGTTTTTTCAAAAATACTGGAGAGACTTTTTTATGTGGGAATGGAAACCTTTCTCAATAAACACGACGCGTTTTCAAATTGCCAACATGGATTCCGGAAATCAAAATCTACGGAAACAGCCATTTTTTTCTTTTCTTAAGGATGTTGCCTCATCATTGGATCAAAACGAAGCAACTATTGCAACTATGCCCTTAGCGATTCGAAACGGAAGAACAGTTCTCTTTGCGGATGATACAAATATTCTTTGCAACAAAGAAACCGTAAATAGTACAATATCAGACTTTCAAATTGGTTCCGTAATAACAAATTAAAAGTAAATGAAAATAAAACAGTTTCAATGCAGTTTTCCATATCAAATAAAAAATTCTGTACTCCATTGAAAATGAACGGTGTGCCATTGACTGATGTTAATGTAACAAAATTTTTAGGTCTATCAATTCAGTCAAACCTCAAATGGAATGCCCACTTAAATGAATTGAACACAAAATTATGCTCATTATGCTACGCGTTCAGAATTCTTTCAAATTCCGTCAGCCTTCATACAGCTCGTTGTGTATATTTTGCCAACGTTCACTCCCGCCTGAGATATGGCATAATATTTTGGGGAAACACATCTTATAGTTCACAGACTTTCAGATTACAAAAACGAATTGTACGAATAATAAGCAAATCCAACCCACGTGATTCTTGTATGTCACTCTTATTAATCTAGGAATTTTACCATTACCTTGTCTCCTGATTTACGAATCAGTAGTTTTTGTCAAAAATGACTTACTTAAGGGCGGGAATATATTTTCAGTTAACGCCGATGTCTATAAGTATAACACACGACGTAGTAATCATATTCACCAGGTGGCAGTATCAACAGCTCACTACAAAAAATTCACATACAATTCATGTACATTACTCTACAACACTTTGCCAGAAGACATTAAACGATTAAATTCAATAGAAAAGTTTAAGTCCCAAGTAAAATCTTTTCTGCTGCATTACTGTTTCTATACAATTCGAGACTATACCGAGCATCAAAAAGGAAAGTAGAATTAATTTTAACAATGATAGTTAATGTAATTATTTATCGTGTGGACTGTATAATTCTAAAGAACCTGTAACAAGTATTGTACCACAGTTTCTGGGTTGATGGCCCCCATATCGATCAGGTTTTTCGTCCAGTTTCCCTGATCCTTGAGCAAATGCTGAGATGGTCCCTTGTTTTGCTTCTGGCCATAAATGTAACTTCATTATTTGTGCACGTCTTCTGAATTTCAGTGGGAAATATAGTTATTCAAATTATCGTTTCTCATATTATCTCGGCAAAAAGTATTATTCTTTCATGAAGAACATGAGGAACATGGTTCAGGGCAGGAATTTATAGCTAATTTACCTTTGAAAATATATTTTATTATATAGGAGCGAATATTTTGTCAACAAAACTCGAAAAAAAACTCTCTTTTCTGTATTCAAAATTCGACTAGAATATGGTTTAGGATAGAGACCACAGAATTATAAAAACGTGCACAAAATTCACTTCTCCCCATAGCTCGTCATACGCAGTTTTTAACTGTTTTTGACGTAAATAAAATAAATAAAAAATAAAGAAATAAATATGGGGATCAGCCTTTCGGCTGTATCCCTTGGTTAATACAAGTTTGTTGGCCTTGATTAATCAATTAGGTGATAGGATGATGTTCTTATTATTACTGAATAGGGAGGTGATGATGAGGGGTGAAATGACTAGGTTGATGGTGTGAGGTGTTAGGTGGGGTAGTAGGAGGTGGGAAGTGTTCGTGGGCATTTGGAACCATCCCAGCCTTCGCCTTATGATATCCAAGGGAAACCAAGAAAACCCGCGGTCAGGATGGCCGGTCCGGGGTTCGAACCCGGAGGGTTGCGGCAGTCCTCGTCTGCGCTGAGAAGGCTGCAGGTTCGAGTTCTGCGTAGGCATGGTCGTATTTGTGATTGTCTCTTCATCCCTCATCATCATCCTATTGCCTCATAATTAACACTTCAAGGCGTAATAACCTTGTCGTAGCGAGGGACACAGCTTAAATACTGATCCTAAAAATTACACACGCTAATCGTGTAGCGTGGTCAGGAATGGCCGAAACGCCGTAATGATAATAATAATAATGATGATGATGATGATGATGATACTAATAATAATAATAATAATAATAATAATAATAATAATAATAATAGTTTCATTTTACATATTGTAACCTAAAGACGATGAGAAATTTTTATTTCGAGGATGTGAATCCACGAAATGAGGCGCAGCTAAGGTTGACGAAAAATTAAAACTTTATATAGTAATGTGATTCTGTGTTTTTATTCAAAGTTTTGTTTTTTTTATAAACTGGTGTCTTTCAAAGTGAACTCTGTGGCCAAACCCGTATAATCTTGTAAACTCGTGTAGCAAAATCAGAAACAATTTTTAAGTTTAGACAAGCAATATTTAATTCGGTTTTGAATTTCTTAATACTTATTGTACGATTCAATGTATGTCTTAGTTAAAACTCAGAGATTTTTTAACTGATTGGTATTTATTTTTCTTCCTTTTCTTTTGCTGTCTAAAGGGATAAGTTGTTCTTTCCAAGCCGTAATACGAGTAGATTTAATTTCTAAAAGGTGCTGCTGATAGAATAACGTTTTAAATAAAATTTCAAATAATAGAATATTTTATGTCCTTATACGAGTATATGTTTGCAAATATTTGTTTAACTTTTTCAGGATTAAGCTCACTATTAAATTCGGTGTGTTACTGCGCAATTGTAACATTCATTAATTCCTCCACTTTTCATAGATATATTTTACAAATTGGTTACCACTTTCGTTGTTTTGCAGTTTCAAGAAATATCACATATAATATATATTCATATATGAATATTAACACAGTAACCCAAAACTAAATCTCTATAAATTTTGGGACGTTTTCCCCCATCTCACTTTAGTATCCTTCATTTCAAACTCCGTTAAGAATAGTCTTGAATTACACTCCGCCTTCTCTTCTTGAGAGGTAGTAAGAAGTTACGGTCATTAAAGAATGTAGATTGCCTTTTCTTTGTCCGCAATTAAGAATTTATTTGCATATTTTAAAAGCAGAGTCGATTTTTTTCTTTAATTAATCAACGAAATTCACAAAGTTTAAATTTTCAACATGACACTCGTGGCTTAGATCAGATTTAAGGGTTTACGAAATATTAACGCCTTGAGTCCGGAGGGTGTGCTCAGGGAATAATTCCAATATTTGACTTCAAAATTGGGAGTTTCGCGAAAACTTTGCAGAGGAAATGTGCAGGGCACCTGCATTAATGAATGTTTGCGTGCCGAGTATTCCGCGGAACTTTGCAGGGACGCTTTCCTGTGTACCTTGGGACGGCTTGCACTTGCTCCGCCCAATCACATCCTCTCACTGGGCTGGGGCAAGGCTCTTCTGCTACTCTGGGAGAGGAAAAGGAATACGCGTCCTTACGCGTATTTATATTTTCTTTCTTGCGGAAGATCACGCACGTTCTTAAACGTTGAATGCAGTAATAGAAACATATTGATGTATGATAGAACAGAGTTCTTAAAGTAATTGATACATATAATTAGTATTTACCCGGCATTGAAGGTATAGTGGTTATCGTGTCGAGCTAACCCTCCCACCGTTGGAACTCGAACCCTAGGACCTCTTGCTCCTAGAATTGAACTAGTTAACAATGAGCGTTGAGTTGAGGAGCTTCTAATAAGCAGATTCTCACGTAACAGTTAATTTCTTGACATGTTATTCAAAAAACCATTACAATTTGATAATTATAAAACACACATGCTTGATAGAGCTAGCTTTAATTTGCTAGAATTATTCAATACAATATAAAAGGCAATAAAATACCTTCAATATGCGTTTGAAATTCATTGAAATTTGGCGCCCGACCTCTACTATATAATTATAAAATCTTTAGCAAACATTAAGAACTGAGATAATGCGTTTGAAACATCCCGCGCTCAAGGTATTAATAATAATTTTTCTTAAAAAACTTGCGAACCATATTGCATGATGTAAAATAAAGTATTTAAGAACAACATTATTTTCAAGCTACGTCGTTGCGTGCTTGCAGGGCACTCACTGTCTAGGCCGACGCCGTAAACATCCTCGGAAAAGTAGCCGATTCCCATAAAGACATCGCTAGCTCGCATTGCTGAAATCAACAGCCGGACGAACTGATCGCGTCGCACACGCAACAGAAGACATTTTCGCGTACCTCGACACTGGTATTGTTTATTGACGCTCAGTGCTTTATCGAAATTCCTTGGCGGTAAATATTTTACTCCATGAACACGCGTCAGCGCGGGAAGTCTGTGGATGTATCCATGCAGCAACATTAAGAGGAAACATGAAAAATTCATAGCTCCAGCCAACCGGAAGAGATGGCTCATTGCTTTAACTGATGTCACTGCAGTCCGTCTGACCGGGAGGTCCTAGGTTCGAGTCCCGACGCCGGCAGGATTTTCGACACTAGCTTATCAGCTAGGTCGAATTCAGACGATGTCTGGGGGAGAATTCTAGCGGCTGGCTGCTCTGAACGGTAGTTTTTCGTGGTTTCTCTGATCAACACAAGACGAAGGCCGGAGCAGTACCCTAACAAACGGGCGCGCGATCTTTCCTGCGCCTCTTCCTTGTTCCTTACACACACACCCTAACATGCACTACACAACCACACATGCTGGGAGACCAGTCGGGACCTTATATCTTGTCCCGGCGGGGTTGGTGCCCCGCTGGTAGGAGATACCTGGTTGAGTGAAAACCCCGCTGGACGACGGTAGGTCGGCGCCGGATCTCGCCATCCTGCGGAGAAAGATCACGGCCACCTCCCGTTATAAGTCACGTACGGGGCTAATGACCTCAGTAGTTGACGCGCCCGGAATCACGAACAATCAATAAATCATAACTCTACGACACGTGACACCGAATATCTTTCTTGAAATACTTGGAAATCAAATTTCAACGCCGACGTGTCAAAATTGTCTCATTGTTCCATTTTCAGAGGCCAGTTCGATTTTTAGAATCGCCGGCAATTCCTTAATTTATTCAATATTGAACAATAGCTTGCGAATTTTTTATCTGTTAAGCCGAGTGAAACCTTGCCATTTTGTAAAAAATTAAAATTTTAAGTTTACACATTGTTTAAGTGAGACCACAGGTAATATAAGAGGATTAGATTAATATGGCAATTGTCTGAAATGAAACAGCCTCGTAAGTAATTCACCTTACCAAATGAATACATCTTGAGAAGCAATCAAGTAATGTTTCCTGTTTAAACAGATAAGCAGCTACGATCTATATAACTGTATGCTTTAACGAGATTTCCAACATCTCGTACTCAACTTTGTTACGTTGCAACCAAGTCTGAATACGTTTGTACTTCCAAAATGCAACACACCATCTGACTGATGTGCTCTCGAAATTTAGAACCTCTGAGACCCCTGGCGGTTTCGAAAATGAGAAATGTGGAAGTATTTACACATATTTTCATTCAGTGATAAACAGTAAATTGTATCTTCGTTACTACCAATTAATAAAGGACTTCAGTTCTGAACCAAGAAATGTGGAAATATTTTGCTGCAATTTACCAATTGTGTATTAAGGCAGCTGTCTACCCGAGAGTGATGAAAAACCGTGAAATTTCGAGTTATTAAATTTTAATTGGGTCGTATACTCTGTTTCATTCTCTTTTAAGTGCTTCAAACCGATTCTTGCTACGTTTATTAGTTTTTGAGAAAATATTTTTTTTCGAAGCGAGTATCAACTGTGAAGCCCGAAGTGAGTGAACTTCAGATGCATTTTCCCGCAACGCAAATTTTCGGCACGTTCATGTATTTCAAACATCATAAATCAAAAGTTATTAAAGATAGTAACATAATTCTTTTTGCAGCATGTAACCCATGAAATTCTGTAGTGAATAAACTAGAATAGTTAAACTATTAGGAAAATTTTCAGTTTTATGAACTAAAATGTCCAGACAAAATTTATTTTAAAAACTTTTTCTCCAATAAACACGTCCTGACTTATTAATTTTTACAATATCTTTACCATTCTAATGCATTCACTAGATAATTTAATTGTGACTAATTTAAAACAAGAATTTTCAAAATATATCAATTTGGTGAAGATATGTGATGTTTGAAGTAAAAACGTACATTTTTGCCAATTATTTATAAACAAATTGAAAAATAATAACTTTGTTTGAATATTTGATCTCTAAAATCATAAAGACCTCAAATGTACAAAGGAAAACAAAATAGATTCAAATTGTAAAATTGTTTTTTCTGGTAGACAGCTACCTTAATAAAAAAAATAGGAAAAAGAGGTGTACTATTAAGCTCAGTTTCACTTGTTTAGCAATAACGGAGAAGGAAGTATTGTTTCCCAAAGTTGCAAAAGTCGAATAGCTGTTCTGTACCTACAACGACGCTACATGGGGTGTCAAACCGTTGTTTCTCAAAAACCATTTCTCCTATTAAGCAACAACTCCACAGAAGTTCCTTTCAGACATGTTGAAGTTGGCATACAAAAATTGCATCAAAATCTGAGATCCTTTTGCGGGGCATTTTTACAAAATTTGCTGGAAATGACAATGATTGTACCTCCAGGGCAACATTTTACCTCACATGTTCAAACATTGCACTTTACATTGTGTAAGGACATTGCAATTTACTGGTGCAACATTAGCAGTGCTTGATACGTTCGTGATCATGCGACATCTTGTAGCACGACCGAGAAAGACGCGAAATGTCGGGACATATTCCATCGTGAAGACGGACCTTGACGCACCATGTTATAAAAACGAAGTATACTTGACTCTGTACAGTTAGTGTCGTCCTCATAGAGCAAAAAATGCTAATCCATGAAGACATGGATTGCCCGATGATTTGATCTGATTTGATTTGATTTGATTTATTTGGTGGAAAAAAACAGTGAAAACTCTATATGACGTATGGGGGAGTAGATTATTTTCGCACCTTTTTGTAAGTTCTACAATTTCTTCCCAACATTTTAACTATAAATACGATAGTTGAAAGATGAATAAAATATTAAAAAATTTAAAAAGCGCGAGATTAGCAACATTTGAAAAACTAGATATTTCTTTCCCGAGTTATAGAAAACATACTTGCAACGGTAAACGAAATGCAGATGCGATTTTTCTGCATTGCTAACAAAGCGTAACTCACCCTTAGCTCTACTCCTACCACCACAAGCAAAAGGACTGCTCAACATAACATGTGCATATGGAATGTGATCTTATACAATTTTGAACGTGTGGCAATTATTGCAAAAGATAGCTGCGACGAAATATTGAACTTAGTGGGATGTTAACACAGGCAGGTTTCAACTAGAATGGCCAAATCCTGTGAAATTCAATAAGAGAGACCGGGAGAGGTGGCTCAGTTCAACCATAGGTCCTCTGACCTGGGGTTGGAGTCCCGACGTAGCAAGATTTTCGACACTAGTGAGCGATGGCAAAATTTTCGACACTAGCGAGATAGCTAGGTCGAGTTCAGTCGCTGTCTGGAGGAGAATTCTAGCGGTCAGCTGCTCTGATCGGTAGTTTTCCGTTTTTTCTCCGTTCAATATCGGGCGAATGCCGGAACAGTACACTACCAAACGGGCCACGGACCACGCGCAATTTTTCCTTCCCATTCCTTATCCTATCCTACCGCTTACACACACACTTGCATGTCCTACACTACCACACATGCCTGAAGACCGGTCAGTTTTGAGCTTGTTCCGGCTGAGGTGGTGCCCGGCTGGTGGGGGATAGCTGGGTCCGTGAAAACGTCGCTAGTCGACGGTAGTTCGGCGTCGCCGGATATCACAATCCAGCGAAGCAAGATTACCGCCACCTCCAGAAAAAATGCACTACACTTACGGGACTAATGACCATAGCAGTTGACGCGTCTTGAATCACCGTTATCAATCAATAAGGGAACCGGGAGAGGTGGCACAATGCATGAACTGATACCTCTGCTGTGTCACTGACCGGGAGGTCCTACGGTCGAGTCCGGGCGATTGTACGATTTTCAACACTAGATCTCTCTTCGGTTCAGCCATATGGCTGGATGGCAGTCCAGAAGCCCCTAGAGCTTTGTGCGACTGGTCCTGGGCAAGTGTATCTGGGGTAGTTTGCCATTGGTTTCCCTAAAGGCGCTAGTGCGTCAATTTTGATGTTTTGAATCGAATACCAGATAGCGCAAGCCTAGATACAATATTCGCAATCTTATCCAATAGTTCCAATCGAAACTCTGGTGCTAAATTGCTGGAGGATTTAATTTTGCTAGGATCGGCCAAGTGCCTTTCCTGGGATCTGTTTTACATGCCGACAAGTGCCCGCATACATACCGTGGATTTTGGCAACTCAAAAGTCCCCCTACCTTGACCGAATTTTATCCTGCGAACTTAATATCAGTAGCCCGGCATGATAACCGCTATACAATCAAAGCAGGTTACTAAGCTAGATAGCTAGGTGAAATTCAGTCGCTGTCTGGACACGAATTCCAGCGATCGGCTGCTCTGATCGGTAGTTTTCCGTGTTTTTTTTTCGATCAACACCAGAATAATGTCGGAGCAGTACCCTAACAAAGGTGCCACATTCTGGGCACGATCGTTCCTCTTTCTTGTTTTATCCTTACACATACACACACACACACAAACTATACTCTCACATATGTTGGGGAGACCGGTCGGGAACGTAGAGCTCGACCTGGCTGGAGCGGTTCCCCGTTGGTGGGAGATACTTGGTTAAGGACACTCCCGCTAGCCGACTGTAGGTCGGCGCCGGACCTCACCATCCCACTGGGGAAGATCACAGCCATCACCTCTCGGGAAAGCATGCACTACACTTACAGGACTTATGCGCTGGATCTCTCGATTATTGTGTAAGATATTAAAATGCGACTTAGTAAATATTATGCCCGTGCATACCTGTTAAATAAAACGCAATTGCTAGCGCATACGCGCTGAGGCCGAGGCCCGGTTTCGTTTCTCGGCCCGTGGATTTTGTAACAGAAACATCTCGGCTGATTTTCTCGGGATTTGAGCGAATCATACTTTTTACTTTCCCATATACGTACGTATATACGGAGTAATATACGTAGTATAGGGAAAGTTATGTAATGCAGTGGAAAATCGATTTCGAGATTTTAACGGAAATAATTTTGGGGTCCCCTAATACCGAAAAAGTATTTTTTTCCAAAACGTCCGTCTTTCTCAGTCTGTCTGTCTGTCTGTTCGTCCGTCTGTGAACAACACTAGCGCGTAAACCATACGTGCGGTTTCTTCCAAACTGGATATTCCCCGGTCCATCTACGTCCGCTTGAGGCGCCTCGATTTTGAAAAACTTTCTTTAAAATTTGGGAGTACTTTACATCAAGCCCCCCGAACATTTTCAAAATTTTCTCAAAAACTGCTCCAAATTTTTTCTTTAAACTTTTGGTAGGGATAGTGCAAAATGTATTCTATGAAATTACATAATTGCCATATTGCTGCATTCTTTTGTTCAAAAATTACAAAAATGTAATTTTTTTGACTTGTCTCGCACGTCGGTAATATTTAGATTAGTGGCAATTTGTTCACATTATTGTATTAACGAGTACAAGTGCTTTAAATAATGTCAAGTAAAGTTTCTCGAGGACTCAATCGTTTTCTCTGCAAATTGGCTCAAAATTCCGCATTTTCAGAAACGCTCCAACGCCAATTTCTTATAAATGGCTCCAATTTTTTTTTCAAACCTTCGGAACGGATAGTGCTAATTGCACTCTTTACTGTGACGTAAAGTTCAATTTGGGGTATTTTTTTGTTTTTTCAAAAATTACGCAACGGTAATTTTTTTGAAAGATCTCTCACATCTTTATTATGCACATTACCAGCAATTTGTAAACATTATTGTATTTGTGGGTGTATGTGAATCAAATTAATTCAAATTAAGTTTTTTTCAAAACTCAAAACTTTTCTGTGAAAAAGAGCTTTAAATTTCGCATTTTTAATAGCGATTTACGCCATTTTCTTAAAAATGGCTCCAACTTTTTAAAAGAAAAATGCCATTTAGGACGAGGTTTTTGTGTTCTTTAATATTTAAAAATTAATATTTCCGTTCTACGATTAGGAAACGGCAAAATAAGAAAATGTAAAAAAACGTACTTTGGGCGGCGATAGATGACACCTGGCAAGAATATGTGGCATTTCCGAATAGCTAGCCCAGACCCAAGGAAACAGAAAACTAATACTGGAAAGTCTGTGCCATTCAGTAGCACCACTAGATAATTTATTGAATAAACAGCAATATTACACTTTCATAATGCTCCTCCGCCGGTAAGGAGCGTACGTGTCCTTATGAGTTCCATATTTATTGTTAACATTATAATGTATATTAAGACAAATTCGAGATAAGGCTACTTCTCGTTATGCTCTTTTTACTTTCTACGACCTCAAATCTGACCTCCTTGAAAAGCTTCACGGATATAAGCACGGAAAAAATTTGATCAACATATCCGGATGCTGGAAGAGATCGTTTATAACATAGTAGGACACAAGTCGGCAATACTGTGAATTTTCCCAAACACGTACCCATAACTGCACATAAGACACAGACACCACATCCAGTCACAAATCTAAACTATGTTAGTGTTTCAGATGGTAAAACTGAATTTCCTCGCCTACCTGATCCCCGTAACCCCCCTGTCGTGGGGGAAGGGGTCTGGCATCACGTGCAGGGGAGTGGAAGGACGGTAAGTGCAGAAGCTGCCCTCTGGGTCATTCCCTATTCTCTTAAAGGCCTAAGGCGGATGAGAGGGAGAAATAAGAACAGGGATGACCCCAGTCATGGCAAGCAGCAGTTTATTGGAGAGGTGTTACTTACATAGGCACCTGACGTAGCCCAGCCTCGGCGAGGACGGTCCACCGGAAGAGCGACTTTGCAGCGGCCATGGCGACACTCGAAGTGCACGGCGATTAGGGGCAAAGGCGGGAAGCGGCTAGTAGGACCCCGGAGGGTCGGTCTGGACTAGCAGGGTGGAGGAGTGTCGGCTGGGCCAGTTTGGGCCTATCTGAACCGACTAGGGGTGAAGGGAAGTCGGCAGAGCCAGTTTGGGCCTATCTGAACCGACGGAGGAGTGGAAGGTCCGTGCACACGAGCAACGAGCTCACTAGTAGCATTCGTCCCCCCGCTAAGCGGAGGTCAAGCTGTTATATAGGCCTTTACTGCTGAGGCGCTCTTTCCGCGGCGGAGCTACGTCATTTTGATTATGCGGGCGCCGGCCGTCTGCGGCCCCGCGACACCCCTCTAGCATCGAATCGAACAATTACGCACAAACCACACAGATTAGGTAGCGCCTCAAAACAAAATTATGCCAAGTTGCGCATTCTAGCAGGCTTAAAAACAAAGG
>JAHLJT010008446.1:290429627-290596007 GCA_031308135.1 Acheta domesticus | reverse complement strand
TGTAAAGATATTTTGAAGAAATAAATGGCGTTTGCATAAAAAAATAAATGTGAAATAAGCAAAATGTTGAAGATTCAATTTCAAAAAAATTGAAAAGTGTTTTACAACTAAAGGGAAACAACTTAGATTTTTTGTTTTTACAATCCCTTTTTTCATTTAATTATTTTGTGGAATAATGTTTACAGTACCACATTTCATCGCATCAATATTCACTTCAAACATGAAACTTCGAAATTCTATGTTTTTTGATATATTTTTAGAAAATTGATATAATTGTGTAATAATATTTCCATTATTTGGAAATATTTTTAATATTTTCCATATTTCCATTGATAGATTTGTACGAGCATTTTTTTGCATAGATATAAGATTACAGATGACTGGCTCAGCTATAGATTACACGAGTGATATGAATCAAGTTAAGCAATGTATTACTTAGGCGTAAAATGCGTAGGATATTTTGGGATGCCTGGATTGAAGGTTATTTTATGTTAATGGACCGGAGTCTCACCAAACAAAGACAGAGCCAAGCAAATCAAATTGGGCGTATAAAACTGTCAATTTTTCAACAAACACTAATTCATTACTACATCAAAAAAACTTTTCAAAACACCGGTATTTCTACAAAGGACACCACACGTATTTTATTTATCCATATGCTTTAGCTGTTTGTCAGAAACAATGTGCGCCTGGAGCGGCTTTTAATGAAACTACACTGAGAATACGTTCCAATTAATTGATTTATTTCGAATTTAGGCCAGTATCTCTATCAATTCATAATACTCAAAATACAAATATTTTCCTTTCTTTATTCTCGCTATCTATTAAAATCGTGTGCGGGAAAACTGAGACATTTCTTTAGAATAACTCTTATTGACGGGTCCTGGTAACGAAAAATGGGATATATCTTGTTCCTACATATAGTAAATTACTTTCTTAACACATGTAGCCAGAATCCATGTTTTATAGACCATTTTTAAATATTTTTCTCAAAAACGGTTCCAATTCGATAAAGAAAAAGTTATGCAATCTGTGCGAAAAAAAAGCAGAAAAAGGCGAACATTTTTGGCAAAAAATTCTATTACAGAGCCCTAGTAACAAAAAATGGATAAATTCAGTAGCTAAATTTAGAAGAAAAAAATATCCTCAAATACAGGCCTGCACAGCATTTTGCATTTTGACTGATCTCGAGAGTCGCGGGCGAGGAACGTGAATGCAAACCCGGGCCACTTGGATGGGTGGCGAGACGGCTCATTATAGAAGTGGGGACCAGGAATTAGAATGCGCAATTCGAACCGTAGCCCGTAAATTGAAAGAGCAATTGCGAGAATGGACGGACTATTACAAACAGCTCAAATATCATTACCTTTTATTTTATAATGTTTGTTGTCGATGTTTCACAATATGGAGTATCAGCCTAAAAGGATTTAGACATACATATTTGATTTGGATACCATAATGGCTTGTAAGGCATATAATATAATTTGCTTTGATACGATATAATCACAAATTTAGCATGCCGCTAATTGAGAATTGTAATATTCAATCTTTTTTGCTTGATGAAGACAGTAATACATTCTTTATTCATTAATTATCTTTAATTGATTAAGACGGTTCTATCAAAGCTAAAGAAATCTTATTCTGCTCTAACTTCCGACAAGATAACATAGTATATAGATATAAGCTTTATTCTACAATTGTGCAGATGTTGCCCGGTGGCAGAATGCAGAAACATAAAAGTACATTTACAATTAAAAAACACAATTACAAATAAAACAATATACAAAAAATCAATATAAAAATAAAAAAACAATTATCTTATTCATTACCTAGTTCATGCAAATGCATTTACATACATTAACAACAAATGAAACTACATATATTAACATTTAAGTAAATAAACATACATATTACACAAATATTCCTACATACAAACATACACGCTTACATACAGATCATGCAAAGACCTACATTTCTATTTTCAAATCAACGAACACTATTTATTATTAATCGTTCATGACATCGTATAAAAACATTAAGCCCTTTGCATTCTTTTTAACAAGACTCATAATTACGTCATGATTGACCGTAAAAAGTTTTGATCATTGGTATCCCTAATTCAGCTTCATAATGAAGGAAACTTGTCACAAATATATGCGCTGCCAAACATTACCCTTCTTTCAATTGCCTATGTTCCATTTTATATCAATTTCGATATGAGAGACTGATCTTAATTTCCTTCAGTTTGCTCTCATTTGGAGATTATAACATTCCTGGTAAAATTTAATTATTAAAGTGTACATCTGGGTTCGTTAAAATTAAAAGAGGCCAAACTGCTTGAAAATAATGTTTATGAGTTACAATGAGTATACTTTGTGTTGTCGATGGCGACGACCGCAATCTTTCTTCAGTTCAGTGGCCTAACTTGCGACCCGCGAAATGATTCGACCTTGGAAATTGCACCTCAGAGGAATGGTGACGTAGTGATGACGTCATCTGCTAACTCCAGAATGTACTTCTGTAACGCATGCTAGTTACTTTGAAAAGGGAGCACTGCATGGTGCAAGGACGTACTAGTTGTTCTAGTCGAACTCACCGATTATTGCTCGTTCTGCGCAGCACCAGATACCTCACGAACCATTACAGCATTAGGCAGCATTACAATGTGATCTAAGACAAATAGATGTTTTTTACTTTACAGAACATTGGTTGTCTCAAAATGATATAAACACACTCCAAATTCCTAGCTTTTACCTTGCAGGAATCGTATTGTGGAGCGAGGGAATCAGATAAGGGCCCTACTTACGGAGGTTCGTGTATTTACATAAGAAATTATATTGATTCTACCTTCTTGTCAGAATTCAATTTATATGCAGTTGAAAAAGTTTTTGAAACAACATTAGTACATCTTACTACGCTCAAAATTATCTTACTTTGCATTTACAGACCTCCAACAAAGCGAGCTTCAGATTATTTCATACCATACTCCAGATGAAAATGTGCGCAGATAAATCTCTTTCCCCACACGTCATATACAGTTTTTATTGTTTTTTGACAAATAAATAAATAAATAAACCACGAGACCATATCACTGGCACTTCGCGTGAAAAGCCGCACTGGACGTCGCTGTCCGCCATGCGGCATGGCAAGCTAGTAGTGCCAGTAATACTTATAGTTACAAAAAAATAGCAAAAATATTAAAATTAAGGCTAATTCTAATTTCTATGTCACTTTGTTTTTTAGCTATTAACAAATATATTCAGTTGTTGATGAGAAGTCAAACCGCGCAATTTTGTTCGCGAAATTTATGAAAAAAGTATTTAATAGAAATAATATAAATTATAACGGCCACAAAAATAATTAGTATATTATTCTCGCATTATTTAGGTAATGAGGATGTTATCTTATTTTCTATAATTTGAATACGTTTGAAAATTTCCCAGAAAGTATCAACTATCGTGCTTTTCCTCTTGAAAATAATAAGTAAAATAATTGAAGTACTTATTGCCAAAATAAATATATTTTAAACCGTAACAAGGACGTAAGTGATGTTTATGTCCCTTCAGGAATAAATTACTTTTCATTTCCTAGACATTGAAGGCGATGCACATTATCTACATTTCTCGATCAACAAACGAAATACATAAAAGAGAACAATAGATGTTTCTGAAAAACGAACGAATACTTTTAAGCTGTAATATTTTAAAAAATGCTTCACATATCTCTTTCAATGACTTGTAAACAGGGTGATGGTAATTTGGTATCTGGCTGCTTTTAAAATTTCCGCTAATTTTGTGACGCAGACTGGCGGATAAAGCTCATTGGCTGAAGCCGGATACTCTGGGAAAAGCACTCCCATGTCATTTCCTCACAGGACAGTAAACGAGGGAGACGTCTTGTACATAACTGTGCGGAAGTTTAGGTATGCAATTTTCAGCATTTGTTCGCGCTTTTCCTAGTAGAACGTGTTTTAATAGAAACTTTCCTTAGTGAAGTGATGGCAGGCAACATTGAGATGAACGGCCTCATGAAATAAATTAACAACGCGACCGAAGAAGGCGATAATATTCTATTCGCAAGAGTGCTTGTCGAGCAGCCATTTTCTGCAATATTGCCTACGATTGTGCGTAATAACGAAACGGAGAAGAGCTTGCGGAAGTTTTAGGAATTGCTCCATGAACTTCTTATCGTTATGCATGAAATGTGATTTTGATATTAAGCTTTATTTGCTGTGTGGTTTTCGCCAGTGCTTCATATGCCGAATACAAGTGTGAGTTGACACTACGAGTGTGTAGAAATATTGCAGTTGCAAGCAAACACTAAGGATGGAGCATGCGCGGACTGGGCGTGCTATTTTAACCAGAATTCGCTAGTATTTTGGAAGTGATGGAGACGGCGTTTGGAGGAGGAACGAACGATTCGCGACTTGCGCAGGATTGCAGGCGCGGGGCGCGGGGCGTCGAGAACGGCGTTGTGCGACCAGTTAGCTTTCGCCGGGGATTCTTTCTGGTAACCTCCATGTGAGTACAGGGCTATACGTCCACAATAAACTACAACGAAACTAGTTTCTATTCCTTCCATATTAAATAACTTGTGGTGTTACAGAATGGCACAGACTTTCCCGTATTAATTTACTATTCCCTTTGGTCTTGGCTAGCTATTCGGACTTGATACATACTCTTCCCAGCTGCCATCTATCGCCACCCAAAGTACATTTTTGACATTTTCTTAATTTTTCGGTTTTCTAATTGTAGAATGGAAATAATAATCATATGAAAGAACAGTAAAACTTCGTCCTAAATGGCCATTTTGTTTGAAAAATTTGGAGCAGTTTTTACGAAAACGGCATTTAAATGCTACAGCAAATGTGAAATTTGAAGCTCTTTTTTATAGAAAATTTTTGGGTTTTCGAAAAACTTCATTAGAAATTCTTTGAAGCATTTTAACTCACAAATACAATAGTGTTTACAAATTGCTGGAAATGTACATATTAACGGTGTGAGAGATATAAAAGTACACATGTGAGTAATTTTTGAAAAAAAAACAAAAGAATGCAACAAAATTAATCTTATATTATCTCAAGGAGTGCAATTAGCATTATATGCACGAAATGTTTAAAAGAAAAATTTGGAGCTATTTTCGAAAAAATGACGATTGAACGTTTTTGAAACTGCAGAATTTTGAGTTCGTTTTCTCAGAAAAATTTTGACTTTTCGAAAAAACTTTATATGACATTATTTATATCACATGTACTCAGAAATATAATAATGTAAACAAATCGCCGCTAATGCAAATATTAGCGACGTGAGAGAAAAGTGAAAAATACATTTTTGTAATTTTTCAAAAACTAAAATAATAGAGCAATATGGCGGTTAAGTGATTTTATATAGTGCATTTAGCACTATTCTTGCCAAATGTTTAAAGAAAATAATTGGAGCAATTTTTGAGAAAATCTTGCTTTTGTAATTCTTTAAAATTGAAACACAATGCTCGCGATAATGCCCAAAAACTAATAAAATTGTCAAAAAATGTACATGACCCAATGAAAGAATTTGTTAAAGAACTCACTATTGAGAACAAATTTCATTTGAAGGAAAAATCTCTATCTTCAATTTTATTGTAGAAAGACGTTGAAAAAGTCAAAATTTTGCAATTTTCGAAAATTCGGAGTTAACTGTGAAAATCGGATCTACGCCACCTTAAGTGTATTTTATTCTATTCTTAAAAGAAATTTAAAGAAAAAAAATTGGAAACGTTTTTAAATAAATTTTGAAAATGTCAGGGGGACTTCATACAAAGTACCCCCAAATTTTGAAGAATGTTTTTTCAAAATCGCAGTGCCTTGAGTAGAGCCAGATCGACTGGACAATATCCATTTTGGAATAAATCCTGGTTTAGGCAGTAGGTTTAGGCAGCAGTGGCGTTCAAGGACGGACTGACTGACTGACTGACTGACTGACGGTGGGACGGACATTTAGAAAACACTTTTTCGGTATCAGGGGACCCCAAAACGCGTATTTCCGTTGAAACCTCGAAATCGATTTTCCGCAGCATTACATAACTTTATATTATGTACATTAATCCGTGTATACGTATGTATAAGGGAAAGTAAATTATAGACCGAAGTTAATTTGTGCTTATGTTATTTGCAAATACACTTAGAGTATTTTTCATAGTTAACACAACTGTGGAGAATATTTTTTAATGTAAATGGAAAATTAAATTTTGCTGTCTTAAATTTTGAACTAGGTTATGCCATAGTGGGATTAATTTTATTATTGAGTGCATGTTGTTCTTTCGTTTGAAATACGAGATAATGCTGTTGACAAAAATTCGTAGCGGGGTTATTTTTACTTTCCCTTATTTTTACTTTCCAATTCAATTACGTAAGCTCTAATAGCAACCGTCGATTGTTTTTGGTCTGTTTGCTGTCCCCGCAAATGCATGAGTCTTCATCCTCTCTAACCACTGGTACTAGCTTTGGAGTCTCTGAGCAATCTAATTAGGTCCTAGGATTCAAGTCACGACAGTGCAGTGACAGAATTTTCGACATTAGCTAGATTAACTAGGTCGAATTCAACCGTTGTCTGGAAGAGAATTCTAACGGTCAGGGGCGGTGATCGGCAGTTTTTGGTGATTTCTCCGATCCAAACCACGCGAATGCCGGAGCAGAACTCTAACGAGCCACGGACAGCGCGCGCGATCTTTCCTTATTCCTTGTCCTAGCGTCACCACTTACACACGCTACACTATCACACATATAGGGACAGAGAGAGAGAGACAGACATATAGGGTGGGAGATGCCTAGTTGGAGAACACCCGCGAGCCGACGTGTAGGTCCGCGCCGGATCTCGACATCAATCAGGCAAGATCACCGCCACCTCTCGCGATGAAATATTTACTAAACTTACGGGACTAATGACCCTAGCAGTTGACGCGCCCGGAATGACCAATCAATAAAAATCTTGGCGGCCAATTGAAGCGGAGGCCTGTGAAGGGGGATGGTACTGTACTACTGAGTGTTGCCCAGCTCATAGCGTCCAGCGCTAAGGTCACGGCGTAAAAAAAGCTATTCGCGCGCTGGGCAGGGTAGGGCAGCCAGCGCACATCCTGCCCCATCCCCCGAGACCGGCGCCAGTCCCCAGGGCCTCGCCGCCAATCAGCCAAGTATTCTTCCGGTCGGTGGCGCGGAAAGGGCGTCGGGGCGAAGTCGTGACCGGAAGTTGATGGGAAGGGCCGCAGGAGAGCGTTCAGAAAGACTTCCGCCGGTGGCGGAGGTTGGAGCGGATTTGCGGCCATTGGACTTCTTGGTTTGGCCGGCTTGCTGGCTCTGCAATTACAGAAATAGCACTGTCCGACGCTTTAGGCACGTTGTGAACATGAAGATTTGACATTTCTTTTTTAACACGTTGTTGCTCGCGTCTGGCTTAATTACTTTCGTATTTCCGTGTTTGATTTTACAGTAAAACCGCAATCAGTATTATATTTCTTATTCTTGTAGGAAGAATTATGCAGAGTCGCTTCAATACAATTCTCCGTATGTAATTCGATTACTCGCGTGTGCGAAACTGTATAACAGGCCCGCCACAACAGTCAGTGCCTTATATGATAGAATTATTTCATAAAGCTAGTTAGAAAAACAGGTCGTTTTTAAGCTGAATAGTGTGAGATGGCATTTCTACAACGTTACGTTTACGTATGTTGAATGTATGAATACTAACGAAGAAAAAACTACGAATAGTTCATTTTTCTAACCTCAGAAAGATCAGTGATTTAAAAGTTCTTTAGCGTCACTAGGGAGTTTTTGCACGCCATAGCGGACAGCGCTATCGATCTTTTGCTCATGCGCAGAAGATCGATAGTGCTTACCGTTCGAGGTGGCAAAAACTCCCTATTATTACCTAAATTCGTGAGTCGACAATCTGACGCTATCGATATCAAAATTGAGGTATCGGACTTTCAAACTTAGTAATCGTATTTTAGAAAAGCAAATCCTCCTGAAAGGAAGAAAGTGAAGTTCAATGTGATGTTCATATAAATATGTTATTTATTTTGCGTGCGACACCCACAGTACAAAAAATAGTTTTTGAACTAAACATAAAACGACAAAGGCCCACAAATATACACTGTAACAATATAAGCATACAATTTTTTAGCCAATATTTGGAGTTGCCTTTAAGAAAAAGGATGTCATTAAAGGTGCGTTTACACGGGACACTTTATTGCCGACATTTGACACTCGATTGTCGGACACAAATGTCACTTATGTTCACACGAGCTCACAATTGGAATGAAATAAATTGCAGACATCTTGTGGGCCACAAATGTCTAGAAAAAGTGTCCAGAAAGTGTCCGGACCGTTCACACGTAGACATATAATCTTGGGCTACACAGGATACTTGGCGAGCGTGCATAGGTTGATTATGGATCCCTATCAAGTTGTCGCAGCAGCGATTGCTATTGCAATTATTTCCAAGAGAAGGGAAAAAAGCGTTCAGTGTGGACAAAAGAATGGATAGGTAGACGTGAACAACTCTGTGCTTATCATTCTTTACTGAATGAATGGCGAGTGGAAGATCCATTGCAATATAGAAATTTCCTACGATTTGATTCTTCACAAATAGAAGAATTGTCACTTTGGATGGGTTCTGCTGTCTCCAAGCAAGACACAGTAATGAGGCAAGCTATTCCTGTCCAAGAAAAGTTGGTCGTGACACTTCGGTTTCTCGCATCAGGTATGTTAGTGAGGTTAAGATTCTCCGGGTGAGGTTATGCTTTACAAAAGTCAAATCATTATTCATGGTAAAAATAAATAATTGTTTGTTATATAGAATATTGTTTTAAGTTTATTAAGTATATTCGTGATGATAATTATTACATGCTATGTATGTTAGAAATTATGATTAATTTTGCAAGCTTTATTGATTAGTAATACAATGTATAAATGATAACATTAACCATTAACAAATATTATGAACACATTTTCTATATAATTACAAAGGATATTATTATAAACAATATTACTTATTTACATTGTTTATCTAATTAAAGCATGCTCTGTTATCACAGTTTTTGATAGGATATGGTTTTACTTTATTATTACTTTGCAATTCATTAATAGAAGTAACATTTTTAGGTGATTCCTACACAACTCTGAGCTCCCAGTTCAGAATTGCAAAGAGTTCAATTTGTAAATTTGTACCAGAAGTCTGTGCTGCTCTTGGGAACTCCTTGGAAGAAATGTTTCTGAAGCCTCCATCTACAGAAGAAGAGTGGAATTCTGTCACTACCCTTTATGAAAAAAATAGAATTTTCCCAGATGCATTGGAGCCCTTGATGGGAAACATAACTATTCAGGCAGCTGCTAATAGTGGTAGCTTTTCTATACTTATAAAGGTTTTAAGAGTATTGTATTAATGGCCCTTGTTAGTGCAGATTATAAGTTTTTAGCTGTGAACATTGGGTGTAATGGAAGAACATCAGATGGTGGAGTATTTTCTTCATCAGGGTTACCAAGTTTCATGGAAAAGGAAGTTGGCAAACTTGGTGTGCAAGATCTTCCAGGGCAAAGCATAGCAGTACCTCATGTTATAGTTGCTGATGAGGCTTTCCCTCTCAGACACTATTTGTTAAAACCATTTTCAAAAGTAAATTCAAACATGGATATTGGTTCAAGGGTTTTAATTACAGGTTGTCACGGGCCAGGGGAGTAGTAGAGAACACGTTTGGAATTATTGCAAATAAGTTGAGAGTATCCAGACAACCACTGCTCTTCGAACCACAGAGAGTGGATCAGGTAGTCAGGGCTATATGCTGCCTTCATACTTACCTACTGACCAAGAAATCAAGAAAATATAATTATGCTTCTGAATCAATAATTGACAAAGAAAATACAGAGACTGGGGAAATACAGAACGGTTCATGGAGAGAAATGGACATGCCCAAGAATACCATGTTACCTCTTGGTAGTGTTGGTAGCCACAACTCTTCCTTCAGAGAACAGGAAATTAGGAACTGTTTTAAAGATTACCTTGTGACTCCCATGGGTGAATTGCATTATCAGTATAATTATGTATGACACGTTTTGCAATAAATAAAGAATTTATTCTGACATTCCCTTTTCCGTAGTTTAATTGAACATATACCTTATATTAATAACTTGTATTAATAACATAACATGTAAAGTAAATTGAGAATAACATTTAACAATCCTCCTCATCCTGCAATTCAAAAATTGTCATCTGCATACTTCTTTTAGCTGTTTTTTTGCATCTTCTGATTTTAAATTTCTAATTTCACTGGCAATAAAACTTCCAAATACTTCCCACTCGTCATTTACTGCATTATTTAAAATAGTATTTGCTTTCATCATCTTCTGGTGTCCTACTTCTCTTTTTGGATGTTCTTGGTGCTGAAGGGGTTTCTACATTTGAAGGTATAACCACTTCTGCCAATATTATATCTTTGCTGGAATCCTACAAAATAACAGTAGAAATAAGTTAGTAGATACCACAAAACTCTATTCCTATAATCATTTATATACAATAAAATGCATTATTATTTACTTATTTATTAACAGAATTATTTTAATAACTTAATTAATTAATAAAGTATACTTATACAATACAATTTATTATTTAGTATATTTTATAATAATATTATATAGCCATTAAATTAATGAATTTTTTTTTCAGTTACCTCAGGATCTGGTATCTCTGCGGGTATATTCTCAATTCCTGGTCTGAGTTTCCTGGACTCTATTAAAAATTTCAACGGGTCGTAATATCGCCATTTCGATGTATAATTTTGCATTGACCCTTGGCCAGACGTTTTTGTCTCTTCTTTTCTTTTTTCATTGAAGAATTGTGTTCGCAGTGTGTGGAGTCTACGCGACACTTCTGAAATTTCGGCGGAAAACTCCTCCGCTATGTCTTTGAGGATAATATCTTTCTTCACTACAGGGTTATTCTCATACAAAGAAATTAATTTGACAAGCTCGTCGTGAATCCAGAGCTTATTTGACTGGCTCATGATGAAAAACGGGCAAAAAATTGCCAGACACGTATAAAAATGTTCAGCAACTCTGAACTCCAGACACTGAAAGTCGGACATTCGAGTGTCAAGTATCTGCGTTTGTTTACACGAACAGGTGAATTGCGATGTCGCGGAACTTCAAGAAGTGTCTTGCAACTTATTTCGTGACTGTTTACATGTGGACATTCGGTTTCCAATGAGTGTCGGACATTTATTCCTTGAAAAAAGTGTCCCGTGTAAACGCACTTTAAGACATCCGTCAGCAAAACCATACACGTCGTAACTTAAAATAGGGTCCATGGTATTTTCCATTTCGCAGTTGCACTTCGAATCTACTGCAAGTCGCCACTTCACCATTAATTGTCTGCATCGTCCAAATTCGGTTCGCAGTCTTCTCCGTGCAGTCCAATTCCTCTGGAGCAGGTCAAAGCCCAGCACTTGAGCTGTTGGGTCAGGCACCAGCCCAGACACGTAGCCAGGGGAGGGGCTCGAGGGGTTGAAGCCCTCCCGATATTCTTATCTTTTTTTCATTCATTGATTCATTCATTATTAGTTTAAATTTATACAAATATATCGAGATGTATAAAAGTACAGACAAGACATACTTACTTCAAATGAAGACATTCTTCGAAGTTTCCAGGTACTTCTTCCAGGCTTCGCTTCCATCCATGAAATGAACAAGTTGGAACATTTAGCTCCATACTTTGATATCAGAACATCACTCTTGTACTAAAAGCTGAGTATGAACTGTGGTGTAAAAAATTTTCCACCATAGATGGTAACCTCGAGGTGCTGAAAGTCTTAGAGTACTGCGATCCAGTATATTTACGTACTATTAGATACTTACTATCTTAGCTACCTTGCCAGTAACAACTGCTAGTGTGGAGAGGTTATTTTCTACAATGAAGAGAGTAAAAACTTTTATACGTAGTGTAGAGCGTGATAACAGACTCAGTGCACTAGCCATTATTTCAATTAACAGGGATATCATTGTGGACAAAATTATTGATATTATGGCTGGAAAGAAGATCAGAAAATTGCTTTTGTAGTTGACGCCTCCTGTAGTTTGGATTATTAGAATATAAAATAATAAATTAAATATTGTGTTTTAAACTTTCAAAATAATATTATGTGGAAATAATGTTTAAATATGTTTAAAATCATGTTGGTGTTTCATTTTTAACAGCATCTCCTTTAAACAAACCCGATAAAGATATTATAATAAATCTCGTATATTCCATTTTTAAAATTTTGGAAGCCCCTCCCGAGAAATAATCCTGGCTACGGCCCTGCACCAGCCTGTTGTTCTTCCCGACTGTCCACGCTGCCACTCTTCTCTCCACGTGGTCTTTCCATGCTTGGGTGCTATTTCGTCCATCTTGAAGGATTTTCGGGATTTGAGAAGCTCTTCGGTAGGAAAATATAGGTGGATGGGTAGGAGATTCCTAGGGGGCTTAAAGGAGTACCCCCAGGACATGTTTTGGTCGTTTATTTCAGTTTCTGTTAACTATTTACTCGACAGCTTTTTTCTAGCTAATATTGTTTCCTAATATACCGAAAATTGTTGGTGCAGCAAGGTACCGATCCAGTTTGCTTACACGTCTGGCACCAACAATTTTGTACTAAAACTACTTCTGTAAATAATTTATACAACCTTCTTTTCAGTTCTTTATGTAATTATCAGATAGCTCTGAGGATGATAGCCAAGCTATCGAAAAGATCTTTAGCCTTGAAATAAATATTTTAATACCAGACAACATCCGTTTTTCATTCATTTTTGGAAAAAGGCATCTACATCACCAATAGTTATACTAATTAAATAAACATCCTGTAATTCCAAAGGTATATGTTTAACCTTGGGAAGAAGAGGGTCACAAGTGCAAAAGTTAGTTCGAGATATTGGCAATTCACGTTTTTAAAAATTCCTGCTATTTAAACTTCTGACAAACTAATATGATCTTTCCAAGCTAGGCAGCGAAAGGCATTCTTTGTTAATGTTATACCAGATTCACGAAATATATAATTATTTAGCAAAGTTTTGAACTTGTGGCCATGTTGGGAAAACTTCATAAAATATTGCTGTTATTTCCAAATGTTTTCTTACTAAAAATAATTTTTTGTTTTAAATTACACATAATATTGTATCATTACTTAAATACTATAATGTTAATTAAGATGACATTGAAAAGAAACATTGAACTGTTGCATTAATCTTAACAAACAGTAATACATTAAACTTCACAATGTTCTATTTTAAATGAAGATTAATACTAAATATATTTTAATATATAATTTGAAAAAAATATATTTTCTGCTGACCTTTACCTCTCAAATTAGACTACAGTTTTTTTGCTTTTTTAATTTTAATTTATTTATAGTGGTCGCATAAACATTTACGTCTTGAGCGACCACAATCTTATAATACAGAATTACATGTATTTACAAAGCATTTCTGTAGTAAGTTACAATATACAAGGGGTTATTATATATACTATACATTGTTATGGATAGGTCAGATACTTGACCTGGAGGAAGGCATCAAATAGATATTCCTTGACATGACTTGGGTTTGAAATAGTATTAGTATAGAAATAGTATAAACCATAGCGATGCATAAGAAAATTAAATGTAAACAATAAGCATCTCAAGAACAATAATTCATGTAGTAACACTGATTAACTCTGCTGCAGTATTTTGCATTGATTGAGTGATATACGTTATTGTGTATGTACTGTCTATATATTTACACATGCGATATACTCATATATTTTATACTCGTATATTATCTCGTATATTCTATACTCGTATATTCAATATTCGTATATCATCACTCATACATTTACACAGACTTCTACCAAGGGGGATAGGCATCTAATGGATTTTATATCTAGTTTTTTTATTTTGTTGTAAAATATACTAGTAATGGCTAAGGTGATACCATTATGCTCAAGGGGCACTTGAGTGCCCGCCATATATATTAATTTTTTATTAACGCCGGAATCAGTTCCCACGCTGTTTTTGTGTCTGAAAGGAGTTAAAAAGGGTAGGGCAATAGTTTTCTGCCCCAAATTTCCCCTCCAACTCTCTCCTTCACCTAGCAATCGCCTTACGGAAACAGCATGTCCCAACACTGTGAGCGCGCTCCGCGAAACACATAAGTTTCTATGGTAATAAACTGTATTCTCTTCAGTTTTATGTTTAGGTATGGATAAGATATTGATTATTTTTAAACTGTTTAGGCAATGCTCAGGAGTGAGGCGTGGCCACTTCCACCAAAAGTTTTGTATCCCACGAATACCTGGTGCTTTCCAATTCTGCGTCTTTCAGACTGAATTGAACATATGTCTATGTGTAATATTAGGTATAATTTCCTTCCTCTTCTGCTAGCCAGTAAGCTCCATTATCATGGGTATTGGGAATGCTGTATTTATGAATCCAAAATTCTTCAATCTGGGAGCTTTTAAGAACTGTTTCTGCCAACTTCCTTTGGTCGTTGAGTTGCCTGAAAAATATCTTCTGGTCGCATGAATACATACCATTCTGTTGTCTTCGTTTCATTGCTTTATGATATCTTCTTATACGGCATCCAAGAGCTGCGATACTCAAATTTCAGGTAGTCAAGTCGGTCTCGAAACCTCTCCTCGAAATAAGGCTGAGTTCTTCGAATTCTCATCTTTCGTCCAATCGCCTTTTCTCTGCATTGGAGACCTTTCTAATGGCGTTCTCAGGAATTGTAAATTGGAATTTCCTTTTATGAAATGTTGGATCCTCTCTCTTCATCGACCAGGAATAGTTCCCCTTCATTGCAGGGTCCCAACCTTTTTCATGTCAAGCTTCCATTGTTCTTATATCTTGGTGAAACCGATATGCATGGCCCGTTTGTTAAGGTGCTGCTGCGGCATTCGGCTGGTGTTGATGGGAGAAACCACGGAACACTACCGATCAGAGCAGCCGGCCGCTAGGATTCTACTCCTGACAGCGAATGATTTCGACCTATCTAGAGTCGAAAATTCTGCCATTGTCGGAACTCGAACCCTTGGACCGGTCAAAGGAACAGCAATGACACCAGTTGATGCCCTCAGCCACCTAAACCAGTACATTATTTCAAGAGATAGTTTTGAAGGATAGATTTGATTTAGAAAAAATTCTATCATCAATGTTGCTCATTTGCAACAACAAATTTTTCGCAGTGCTTAAAAATACAGGGAGTTCGACAGAAAGATTTCTGCGCAATTTTCTAAGCGTCTGTGCTCTATTCGCGAAAAAAATTTAATCTAAAGATTTAGAATTATTTTTTAGTACATTTTGAAATTGTATTTGAGGTTTCAGATAAAGTACTTTCCAAAACCAAAATATCCGTTTCGAACTTTCAGGGCTTCGAATTTGTGGAGATCGCGCAGTATTAGGTTTGAAGAAAACCATCTGAAAGGCTTATGCGTTAACTTTGACAACGGACGGATGGCCAGACGGACGTTTTGTCGTCAACAAAGTTTTCGGTATCAAGGACTCACAAATCGTGGGTTCTGAGTAGTACTTTCTCTGTAGGTAATAAGGCAACTCACGTTACTCTGGAGCACACACATACCATAACTCGGAAACTATTTTTCAAACTAATCTAATTTATTTTTGTTTATTTTATTTATTTAACAGAATAGTTAGGGCATTTCATTTTAATAGTTAAACGGCTAACAGTTAAGGTTATGTCCCAAGAAGGACATCGGTCATTTTTCTTAAATCGTAAATTAGAAAATACGATTTTATTGTTTCTCTTTGTATTAAACACAGTATTTACCAATTTACATACTTTTACAACATACATTTAAAAAATATTTAATACGCCTGTAACAAGTAATGTACTTCAGCTTCCGGGTCAATGACCCCCATCTCGATCAGGTTTTTGTCCAGTTTCCCTGATCCATTGAGCAAATGCTGAGATGGCCCCTTGTTTTGCTTCTGGACGTAAATGTAGCTTCACTGTGCGCACGTTTTGTTGAGCACTCCTTTTGCTTGTAGTTCATTTACAGTTGAAATTGATTTTCTATAACTCGGGAAAAAACATTTTTCAAATATCTTTATTTTTCTAAAATAATTACTTTCTAAATTCATTTTTTCGTTTTTTTTCGTTGTTTTTTTTAATAAAATTCTGGCCCTCAAGAAAATGTGCGCAGATAAATTTCTTTCCCCACACGTCATATACAGTTTTTACTGTTTTTTGACAAATAAATAAATAAATACATAAATGCTGGTGGGTTAAGCTAAAATTGCAATACGAAAATAAATTAGTAACGCAGATGTTGGACGATGAACGTTGCCCCCAGATGCTCGTGATACTTCACTGTCGAACTTCTAAATATTTCAAGTAAGCTAGACAGAGTTTCGAGAATCTCTAGTTATTATAACTTTTAATAGAAACAGTCCAAATCAATGATGAGCGTGGCGCTCAAGGGTCGACCAACGACGAGTTAAATGAGTTCTCGGAAATAGAATGTTCAAGATTGAATGCACTTCAGTCCATCAGGAATCACCACCTGGAAAATTTCTCATAAACTACTGTCTTACATGAAGAGAACCGTCAAACGAATCTGATGCTACGCGATCTCGGATACATTTGTATACACTGATATTAGTTTTAACCCGGTTGCAGTTAATTACAATAATAAAACTGGAGGTGCTACTACAGCACGTACTTTCTCGCATTATTGGAAATAGTTACGTAATATTGAAATACGTAATTGGTTTTCGTGTGTAATTTCTGCATACTAAAAACTGTTATAACTTAGTCCATTTCAAAGAATTTAATTGAAGCGCCTTTGATTTATCTCTTTTATTTTGATAGCTAGGAACGTTAATCATTTGTAACATTTACAAATAAATGTTTCAAACACTTTCTGATGAACACAATCTATTAAGAAAATATCTTCATAACTATAGTTGTAGGAAGACGCCGTAAAATTTGAATTATTGCAATTTTCGAAATATCAGGGATTTAAATCATCAAGTGTCAACATCTGTAAACAGATCAGTTTATTTTCGATTTTATATCACTGTTTTAACTTAATTACTGAAAGATTTATTCTATTTTTGTGACGAGTGACTATTCAGTTTATTTTATTTTTGTGGCGAGTGATTATTCAGTTAATTTGAACGTTACGAGGGCAGTGTATGGAGTAGTTTTGAATTTGTTTCAAATCTTATTCAATATTTTGAAGACAAATTTCAGCTAATATCTGTATCTATTTACGGTAAAGTATAGTCGACATTGTAAGAAACAGGTACCGCTTAAGTGAACGAAAATACGTAACCGCATTGCCAAATTTCGTAAGTACTAGTTTTCAATAGATTTTGTAGTTAGCATACCTTCTCTTTCTTGTATCGAATCTTAATTTTTAATTTATCGAATACACATAAATATTACACTTTTAAAATATTAAGCTAGGCGACTGTTGCTTTTATCTGAGTTTTCATGTATTTATTCCAATTTTATCACGTACTTTAATACCCATTCCTGACATGGCTACTGTTCGTTCTACTCTTTTTACTCTCTACACCCTCAAAGCCGACCTTCTGAAAGCCTTCACACACGTAAACAGTAATTTAGATAAACATATCCGAAGGCTGGAAGAGGTCGTTCTCTACAATGACGGTTGGCCACAAGTAGGCAACACTGCGAATTTTCCCAACCGTGCACCCGTGACTGCACATAAGACACAGACGCCACATCCAGTCGCAATTCAAAACAGATTTAGTGTTTTAGATTATGAAACAGATTTTCCTCGCCTTCCTGATCCTCTCAACCCTTCCCTTCCATCGACAAATACATGCACAAACCAACGCAAACAGGCTAGGAAGCGTGTCAAAACCAAAACACGTAAAGCTTCGCATCCTAGCCCAATTGAAAACAAAGCCATTCCTACTGAGCCTAAAAAACAGGTACTTATTTTAGCTGACAGCCATGGTCGCCATCTTTCCTCCATTCTCAGTAGGAAGTTACCCCCCAACTACTCAGTCTCGTCTATTTTTAAACCTAACGGGATGTTTGCAGACGTGACTGCAGAGTTGGACACTCACACGAAGACAATGACCAATCAGGACACAGTCATTATTATTGGAGGGCAGAATGACATTAATTTGGGCGGTAACTTTACACCTGAACAACATGTAAACAAATTACAATGTGCCGCCCAAAATACTAACATTGTAGTCTCGACTCTGCCCTTCTGGTACAACAGGCCAACACTCTACAGCGAGATTAAGCACGCAAACCAACAACTAAAACTGCAACTGAGAGAAACAGGTGTAACACTTTTTGAAATGAATTTCCTCTCAGTAAAACACTTCACCCGGCACGGTCTCCACATGAACCTTGCTGGAAAACATGCAGTCGGTGAAAAGCTTGCACAATACATCATCAACTCCAGTCCTACGCAGCCTCCTGCCAAAAATCCATCCCTTTCACCTTCCTTACGTTCTCCACCCCCCTACCCTTATTCTGAACCCTCTTACCCCCTCCCGTGAACCTACTCCCGTTTCTTCCATTCCCACTACCAATGACGCCTCTATTTCCTCACAACCTATGACTGCTGGGACACATTACAACCTTCGACCACGCACTCGAGGTAAAAATGGAGTAAATATATAGCAACTACAGTTAGATGCAGCAGAAAAACATTCGTGTAGGTACTTGCAAAAAATAAAGATATTGCACCATAATGTTCAATCCCTTTCAAATAAAACTGAGTTTATCGAGGCAGCTCTACAGAACGATTTAAATCAAATGGGTGTTCTTTGCTTTACAGAACATTGGTTATCTCCTAATGAACTTGGCATTTTCCAAATTCCAAACTTTTACCTCGAAGGCTATTATTGTAGAAAAAGAGAATCTCATAAAAGTCCTGCATATAGAGGTTCTTGTATTTGCGTTAAAATAATATTGATTCTATCTCCTTGACGGAATTCAATGAGTATTCCGTTGAAAATGTTTTTGAAATTTCTGTTGTACATCTTCCTGTGCTAAAAATGATATTGCTTTGCATCTACAGGCCGCCAACAAAGAGAGCTGCAGATTACATTTTGTTCTTAGAAAAACTAGAGATAACACTAATCAAAGTCATCAATCGCTCTTTTGAATCCATTGTTGTATGTGGAGATTTTAACATTGATTTTCTGGTCGAATCTTGCGAGAAAGAGCAGTTTCTTAATTTAATAAATTCCTTGAATTTAGATATTACAATAAAAGTACCTACACGGATCACAGTAAATTCAAAGAAGGCAATCGATCAAATTATAATTAACAAAACCACTACTCGACATGAAATTGAAACAAAAGATTTAGGATACAGTGACCACGATGCACAAATTCTTACCATTATACGAAATGCGAACAATGACACAATAAATAATACACGTATGAGTAGAGTGTTTTCTAAAAGTAAAATAAAATTATTCATTGATTACTTGCTGCAGGAGTCATGGGACGCGGTTTATAATACTATTGATACAAACGATAAATATTATTCTTTTTTTTCAACGCTTTTATTTCATTTTAACACTTGCTTTCCTCTTCAGAAAAGAAAATTAAATATTTCACGCAAAAACAATTCTTGGATAACACAAGGGATTAGAACATCAGGTAAAAACAAACGAGTTCTTTCTTTCATTTCTAAGCATCATAACGTATCTCAAGATTTCCTCCTGTACTTTAAAAAATACAAATCATTGTTAAGAAAAGTCATAAGGCAGGCTAAAATCATTAAACACGATCAGGATATTTTGAACTCAAATAACAAAACAAAATCAATGTGGGATATAGTAAAAAATGCGACCAAACCAACTAGAAACCTTGTAGAGAATGTTGTTTTAAAAGATAACGATAGAGATGTGAACGATCCGGCAACAGTGGCTAGTCTCTTTAACCAATACTTTTCGAGAATTGCTGTCGATCTCACTAAGGGTTTTCAGCCACAAAATTCAACATCTGACGTTTCCCTAAAAATCTTAGACACTATGTTCGTTTCCGAAACCTCTTCCTATGAAATTCTCAAAATAATCGGTAAATTAAAAAATAAATATTCGGCCGGCTTAGATGAATTTCCGGATTGTTTGTTAAAGACGTGCGCGCCAGCCATTATACACCCGTTAACTCACATATTTAAGGCATCCTTATGCACCGGAATTTTTCCAGATATTTTTAAAACAGCTCAGATTAAGCCGCTCTTCAAAAAAGGCAACAAAAATGAAGTTCAAAATTATCGGCCAATTTCTCTTTTGTTGGTTTTTTCAAAAATATTAGAGAGACTTTTTTATGTGCGAATGGAAACCTTTCTCAATAAACACGACGCGTTTTCAAATTGCCAACATGGATTCCGGAAATCAAAATCTACGGAAACAGCCATTTTTTCTTTTCTTAAGGATGTTGCCTCATCAGTGGATCAAAACGAAGCAACTATTGGAATATTTTTAGATTTTTCAAAACTTTTGACGTCATTGATCATAACATTTTACTTTCAAAATTACCTTCGTATGGAATCCGTGGTATTGCTCTAGATTGGCTATGTTCGTACCTTAAACTACGATCTCAGACAGTAGAAATACCTTACTGGAATGATGGAACTTTATGTACACACCTTTCCGGTTCTTTGCCAATTGCACGTGGAGTCCCACAAGGATCGATTTTAGGCTCTATTCACTTCCTATTATACGTAAATGACATGCCCTTAGCGATTCGAAACGGAAGAACAGTTCTCTTTGCGGATGATACAAATATTCTTTGCAACAAAGAAACCGTAAATAGTACAATATCAGACGTTTCAAATTGGTTCCGTAATAACAAATTAAAAGTAAATGAAAAGAAAACTGTTTCAATGCAGTTTTCCATATCAAATAAAAAATTCTGTACTCCATTGAAAACGAACGGTGTGCCATTGACTGATGTTAATGTAACAAACTTTTTAGGTCTATCAATTCAGTCAAACCTCAAATGGAATGCCCACTTAAATGAATTGAACACAAAATTAAGTTCATTATGCTACCCGTTCAGAATTCTTTCAAATTCCGTCAGCCTTCATACAGCTCGTTGTGTATATTTTGCCAATGTTCACTCCCGCCTGAGATATGGCATAATATTCTGGGGAAACACATCTTATAGCTCACAGACTTTCAGATTACAAAAAAAAATTGTACGAATAATAAGCAAATCCAACCCACGTGATTCTTGTAAGTCACTCTTTATTAATCTAGGAATTTTACCATTACCTTGTCTCCTGATTTACGAATCAGTAGTTTTTGTCAAAAATGACTTACTTAAGGGCGGGAATATATTTTCAGCAAACACCGATGTCTATATGTATAACACACGACGTAGTAATCATATTCACCAAGTGGCAGTATCAACAGCTCACTACAAAAAATTCACATACAATTCATGTACATTACTCTACAACACTTTGCCAGAAGACATTAAACGATTAAATTCAATAGAAAAGTTTGTCCCAAGTAAAATCTTTTCTGCTGCATAACTGTTTTTATACAATTCGAGAATATACCGAGCATCAAAAAGGAAAGTAGAATTAATTTTAACAATGATAGTTAATGTAATTATTTATCATTTGGACTGTATAATTCTAAAGAACCTGTAACAAATATTGTACCACAGTTTCTGGGTTGATGGCCCCCATCTCGATCAGGTTTTTCGTCCAGTTTCCCTGATCCTTGAGCAAATGCTGAGATGGTCCCTTGTTTTGCTTCTGGCCATAAATGTAACTTCATTATTTGTGCACGTCTTCTGAATTTCAGTGGGAAATATAGTTATTCAAATTATCGTTTTTCATATTATCGCGGCAAAAGTATTATTCTTTCATGAAGAACATGAGGGTTCAGGGCAGGAATTTATAGCTAATTTACCTTTGAAAATATATTTTATTATATAGGAGCGAATATTTTGTCAACAAAACTCGAAAAAAAACTCTCTTTCTGTATTCAAAATTCGACTAGAATATGGTTTAGGATAGAGACCACAGACTTATGAAAACGTGCACAAAATTCACTTCTCCCCATAGCTCGTCATACGCAGTTTTTAACTGTTTTTGACGTAAATAAATAACTAAATAAACGAAAATGAGGCCTGTGCCATTCTAGTAAACATCCTTTAAGTTACCTGAGGCCAAAGTTTAATCAAAAAATTTGGTGCCTTTTTTTAACGCCCTCGTGGTTTCATGTAGAGTAATCCCGAAAATTAAAATATGGGTTTCAAATTCAAGGGTCCGCCACATCGTTCAGATCGATTATATCAGGTTTGTCAGTTTTATCAATTTTATCTGTTATATCAATATCAGTTTTGTTGAAAATCCCACCTACGGTTTAGCTACTAGCGTTGTTCACAGATAGACGTTTTGTCGTAATCGATTTTTTTGGCATCGAAGACCCACAAAACATGGAATCTGACTACACAAGGTGTTAGAGAAAGTAATTGACTATACATAGGGCCAAAATGTTTCCCGTTTTCGTTACAGATCCCGGCAATAAGAGTTGTGGAAAATTCGCAGTTTTCCTCCAGCATCACAATAATCATTGCAATTAAAATAAGTATAATATGTAATAATAAGTAGTAATCAACTACAGTTCAAAATTTAGTTAGGTAAATTTTACAAATATATAACACCGAATTCGTTTACAGTTAAATTAATGGACCGGACTTGCACGATCGCGCTACACTAAAACCTGTGAATCATTGTCTTCGTTTCGACCCAATCCTACATGCACTACATCTCTCATTATTTTTATAAATTCATCAATACGAGTAAAAATGCGCTAAAAGAGTAACGCTAGAATAAATAAGAATTTCTCTAAAACTGTCTCTTAAATTGTCAAACACAGCGAGGAAAGGTTTCAAAATTTTCAATGAAATGCAGAATGATACGACTCGTTCAAGCGCGAGTGTACATGGAGGGAAGCAGGAGGCAAGAAATGGAGGCTTTCCTGGAAAAGATTAAGAAAATATACACGGCAAATTATTTGTAAGGTGTACTTTTAGTACTAGTCTTACAAAGTTATAGTACTACTTACACGTTGGTTATATATTACTAAATTGGCAACGTCTTTGTCTCGAAACAATGAAGCCAAAATATTGCGCTCGATATCTTATGTCACCACATTCGTTCTCTGTCAGTGTTGTGCAGGGTTATTTATAAGCTTCTTTTGTTATTTTAATGTTGGGCTTTGGCAATTGATGAATTATTTACAGCAAGATGGTGAATAGTTGTTTTGTGTTTCATTGTAATTTTTCAAATATGCAACGAAAGGGAAAAGAAATTGGAATGTCCATAAATCGGCCACTCTGCTGCACTCTTCCACATTCAGTCGCAACCAGCCGAAGCCCGCCGCACTCAGCCGCACCCAGCCGCACCCAGCCGCACCCAGCCGCACCCAGCCGCACCCAGCCGCACCCAGCCGCACCCAGCCGCACCCAGCCGCACCCAGCCGCACCCAGCCGCACCCAGCCGCACCCAGCCGCACCCAGCCGCACCCAGCCGCACCCAGCCGCACCCAGCCGCACCCAGCCGCACTCAGCCTCACCCAGCCGCACCCAGCCGCACCCAGCCGCACTCAGCCGCACCCAGCCGCACCCAGCCGCACTCAGCCGCACCCAGCCGCACTCAGCCGCACCCAGCCGCACCCAGCCGCACCCAGCCGCACCCAGCCGCACCCAGCCGCACGCAGCCGCACCCCGCCACACGCCGCGACACACCATCCCACCCAGCAGCATACCGCCACACCCCTTTTCCACCCCCACCGCTTCTTCCTCCGCAGCATCCACCCCCAGCCCCTTCCGCTGCCGCCGCCTAAGGACGTGGTCTGACGCGGCCGCCGACTCCGTCCCATTTGCCGCGCGTGTTTGCGCGCGCGTTATCATAACAGCAGGCGCTCCTGCTCGCGGAGAGCGTCAACACGGGCCGCAAGGCGGGGGGGAGGCTGGAGGCGGGGAGGGGGAAGTGAGGGGGCGGGATCGGACGCTGCTCGGATGTCGATGCACCGTCTTCGCTGACGCTCGATCGCCATTTCGTAAAGCTTAGGCAATGGTTTTAACCTCACGTCCTTCTTCCTATGACACTGCAGTTGAAACAGTGGCGTGCAAAGGGTCTCATAAACCCTAGAAATGGTTTTCACCCCACGTTCTACTTTTTCCTACGACACTGCGGTGCAGTTGGAGCAGTGGTCTGCAAAGGGTCTCATAAACCCTAGGAATGGTTTTCATCCCACGTTCTCCTTCCTACGACTCTGCCGTGCTCTAGAAGCAATGGTGTACAAAGGGACTATTAAAAGCCTAGTGGTGTGAAAAGGGTCTCGTAAAGCCTAGCAATGGTTTTCACCTCCTCCTTCCTATGACACTGCGCGGAGAAAAGAGGTTTCCTGGTAGGAAATATTTGTTCGGGTTTATGTGGTATTATAATATTGCATTGTCATTAGATATAACGCAAAAAAGTTCTATTCTTCTTCTCCTTCCTCGCTTCTCACACTGTTGCTCACCCAAAGCTTTGGTGTGTCCCTGACCGCAAAGCTGTCAGAAAGTCTAGAATAGTATATTCTTCAACGAGCGTAGAATGATAGCTATTATTCACGAGTTGATGTTTACGACACGAGCGACGTAGGAGCGAGTGTTGGAATTTCAACGAGTGAATAATAGCCATTCTACGCGAGTAGAAGACTATACTTTCTCTACGACTTTAAAATTGATATTTTAAAAATATCCAATGGGCGCCTTAACCTCAACACCGACTCGCATACTGTTTCGTGGCTCACCTGTCTAACGACAGTGGCGACCAGCCGCGGCAGAGCACGCAGCGCTTCTATAGGCGACTGCGAGAACCCTCTGTCGTGGTGTAATGAACTAAGACGAATGTGATTGGTCGACAGCCGTGTGAGAATAATATTCTCGCACGGCTTGTAGAATCGGCATCATTATTGCATCCGATAACGTGCAGAAATGTATACATTCTGGAGCAGTCGTAGAGAAAATATTTTATACCTCCTGTTCAACTATCTACGGCAGGAGGGCTGTGGAGAGATGGTACGGAAGGCTGTAGGACTCGTTGCAGCGGTGGACGTTTTAGCATTTTCTAGCCGGTCGCTTCCGGGAAGTTCGCTGAAAGCTGCCTGCCCCCTAAGGGGCTCTTCAGCCTGGGCTGGTAACAGGGATCTTCTTGCAGCGTTCAGTAGCCCCCACTCCCTCGCACAAGGGCGAGGATTGTGGAGCTGTGCAAATAGATAGGTTATTAATTAATTTAAGGTCCGATGGGTTATTTTATTTAGGGTGTTTTGGACGGTGGGAGGAAAGGTTGGGAAAAGGATGGGAAGGGAGGGGTTGGGGAGGATGTGGGGAAAAATATAATAGATTTTTTTTGTTTTTTTTTATATTTTTTGTTTTTTTTTGTTTTTTTACGTAAATAACCCACCAGAGTTAAATGGTCACTCAATATATCGAGAATTTCGCGTGTTATGTGTTGTCTAAAGTTAGTAATGGAAATATATTAGATGTCATCTCTGAAGGCGTTTGCTGCATTTAGGTTGACATATTTATTTAGAACGGGAAATGTGTTTTACATAGTCGAGGATGAAAAGTAAATATACTCACATTAGCGTGCATAATCAACTAACTTGGACGTTATGGTTAGGCTTAGCCACTAGTTAGATAAACATTATGTATTACTTTCTCGTCTTACTAAGTTTTCTAATTGTAATCCTTTAAATTGCGAAAAGCTGATCCCTTTGCTTCAGTCTCTTGCGCAGTGTACTATGTATACCGCTTACTTTTTTGGACGCAAAATAGACATAAGGCCAGTACCTATTCAACATGGTATTGCATAAGAACACTGATAATTAAAATCGCTTATACTCAGTAGCCATTGTATGGACTGCGCAGGTTTAAATATTCTTAAAAAATTCGACGTTTTCCAGCGCACGATTACATAACTTTTTCTTACGAAATATTCGTATGGCGAGATAGTAAAAACAAATGGATAGCAGTGTCTAAGCGGCTAAGGCTCAACTGAATTATCTTCTTCGTATGGAAGTCTGAGATTTTACATCTGCATTTTCTCCTTCACGATGAAAACTCTTTCTACGCCTTGCAAGGCAATCTTTCCTCAAGGAGTTTCCGTGCGACCGCATGCTTGTGATCGTAAAAGCGATTCCCGCCTGCCGAGTTTACCGCCTTCAAATATCTGACGAACCTGTAAATTCGGTATTTGGCATTCGCAGATAGGGGCTGACGACAAAAACGAACGGCCCGGGGGAACACACGTCGTAAACGGGCGGAAGCTCGTTGCACCCAATTGGAGCACCTCGCGTCTAAATCTTAATTTAGAGAGATGAGGTTCTCTCTTTTAGGATCGAAGGCGCGCGTTGTCTGTAGCCGCGCCTCCAGTCGTAAAGCGCCGATAATTCAGTGGGCGGGGCCCGCGCCCGGGACGGCGGGCGGGTGGCCGGGCAGTGGCGAGGAGCGCTGACGAGGGAGGCGGGAGGACGGAGGAGGGACGGGGTGCTGGAGACGGAGGGATATAAAATGCGGGAGATGCCGATACCTCGTCGTTCTGTTCTCTGCCATTCGCCTACCCCCTGCCCCCTCCGACCACCAGCGCCAAGCCCTGGCCCGCCTCCGCCGTCGCCATTCTCGTCCTGTGAGCCCTCTTTCGTACTCATACCCGCATAGTGGTTTTCTTGCCATCACACCAGGATGTTTCTCCTCTGAATCTCTGATTCTCTGTCCGAATCTCTGTGTCTCTGCCTGAATCTCTGTGTCTCTGCCTGAATCTCTGTGTCTCTGCGTGAATCTCTGTGTCTCTGCCTGAATCTCTGTGTCTCTGCGTGAATCTCTGTGTCTCTGTATCTCTGTGTCTCTGTATCTCTGTGTCTCAGTATCTCTGTGTCTCTGTATCTCTGTGTCTCTGTATCTCTGTGTCTCTGTATCTCTGTGTCTCTGTATCTCTGTGTCTCTATATCTCTGTGTCTCTGTATCTCTGTGTCTCTGTATCTCTGTGTCTCTGTGTCTCTGTATCTCTGTGTCTCTGTGTCTCTGTGTCTCTGTGTCTCTGTATCTCTGTGTCTCTGTATCTCTGTGTCTCTGTATCTCTGTGTCTCTGTATCTGTGTCTCTGCATCTGTGTCTCTGTATCTGTGTCTCTGTATCTGTGTCTCTGTATCTGTGTCTCTGTCTCTGCTTGAATCTCTGTGTCTCTGCCTCTGCCTGAATATCTGTCTCTGCTCATCTACTCACCATTACTGTCCTTCTTTCCGTTGTATTTTCTATCTGCTTCCTCGCCGCATCAGCCCCGTGTGGGTTCTTTATGTGCTCTTATCAACATTTTCCATGTCTGTAATAGCTTCCTACTAGCTCCTATGTGTACCTAATATACGTCTCTAATCTATAAGGTCTAATTTTCCATATTAGAATTTCATAGTAGAATAGATAAGGAATGCTAATTTTCACTATATGCTCACTAACTGCTAATTTTCACCATATCTCTTATAGCTGCAGTCTGTAGAAGAAAAATTCGATAAAACCTGTTGCTAAATTTAGCGGAAAAATCCTCTACCTCGTGATGTAGTCAAAATCCATGTTTTGTTGCTTGATACTGTAAAATCGACTGACGGCGAAACGTCTGTCCGCGTGTCTGTCCGTCTGTCTGTCCGTCTGTGGTCAACGCTAGCGCCTAAACAGTTCAGCCGATTTTCTTCAAAATTGATATTCCCTAATCGTTTTAATTAGTGTCAAGGCTCTTGGAGTTTGAAACCGATATTTTAATTTTTGGGGGTACTTTACATGAAGCCCGTCGGAGATTTTCAAAGTTAAAAGAAAATGGCTCCAAATTTTTGATTAAATTTTGTTGTTGATTAGTGCAAAGAACGTTTAAGAGAATGATGTAAGAATCATTTTCGTTGACATCCCCAATTTTTCGAAAATTGCAAAAACTATTTTAAAACTACAAAATTGAAGATAGAGATTTTTGCCTCAGACAAAGTCGGTTGTACAAAATTAGCACTTTAAATAAGGTCATGTACCATTTTTTGAAAAAAAAACGAGTACTTTTTGGGTAAATTGGGCTTCAAATTTACAAAAAATTTCTTAAAAACCGCTCTAAATTTTTCCTTTAATATTTCTTCACTTATGTAATGAGGGACGATAAAAAATATGGTGTTAGTCCTGCTTGTCGGAAATACTTTGTTTTTTGAAAATAACAAACAAATATTTTTAAAATTACAAAATTGTAGATAGCGATTTTTACCTCAGACAAAGTCTCTTGTACAAAACTAGTTCTTTAAAAAGGTTAGGAAGAATTTTCTGAAAAAACTAGTCGTTTTTGCGTAATCTTTGCTTCAAATTTACAAAAACATTTCTCAAAAACCGATCCAAATTTTTTCTTTTAATTTTCTCTTCGTATGTAATAAGGGACGGTAAATAAATAAATAAACTAGTGGTGCTATGGAATGGCACAGACTTTCTCGTATGTACCATCGTATCAATTGTTTCTTATCATGCATTTACCATTTTATAGCTCTGTTCGATTCTTTTTATGGCTCTGTTCGACCCATGCGGTACTAGTATGGCGTAGTAGTATAAATGCCGGTTCGTTAACTTCGAGGTTCGGATTTCTGGTCACGGAACGGAAGATGTTTGCTGGTAGAAACCTTTTGCTGATTTATGAAGTAGTGGAATAGTATTTAGGGCCATATAGAAGCTGTGCGAGAAAGTACGTGAGTTGCAAGCACCACTAGTTTTATTTTCTAATGGGTGAATGTAACTGTTGGTGTTTACATTATGTCTACGAATTCAGCTTGAAAGCAGAACAAATTCGCCGTAAATAATGATCGCACTGGCAGGAAACAAACGTTCATTCTGTTCTTAAAATATTGCTTTTACATTGTATTCGAAATGCTAGTGTCGCCTTAATATCGATAGATATGGGAGAATAAGCAAATAAGTGATATGGGGGGAATAAACATAACGGTTCGGATAGTGCTTTAGAGTTAGCTTTTGTATATTTTGGTGTCTATCTCACAATAAAAAGTGTTGTTTGTTAACTTTCTTTGTTCACAAAAGTTACTTTAAGTGTTCACAAGTGTAGTACATCTTGGAAAAATTTTCGGCCAAAGTATCAGTAACATAATTGAAATAATTAAAAAGTAATTCATTAATTAGTTCAATAAAATAAGAGAAATTATTTAACTGGCGTAACTGTCCATATCTCTTTATCAGTTTCCTGCAAAACGCTGCCTCCAAATGCAGAGTTTCTGTCTTGCGCCCCTGAGCATTTAGACCAATGGCGTAGGTTCAATGGATGCGAGTGATGTGTTACATCCCCAAGTTTTTTAGCTCTTTTAAAACATTTGTTAAAATATTTTTCTATTCAAGTATATCTCTGTGCCGTTTGAACCTTTGTTTTTTCATGTGCTATCTGCTAGATGTCTGTCACTTTACTTCGATGTCACAGGCCTTGAAACATCCTTTGGACGGCTTCGCTTAGTTACCGATGTCATTGAACTCCCACAATGTGTTCTGTGCAAGATGCGAAGTTTCGGCCGAAGGGGATGCGATGGTGACTGTTACATCTCGTATTTCTCATTTGTGCTTCTGTATCCTTCCTCCCAATGCTTCGCCATAATTTCATTTGAGTACCTTCTTCTTTGAAGAAGGACTGGGAATCCCAGTTGTCACGTGCTAATAACTTTGGACTCCATAGCGGATTGGTGGAGGCGTCTTGACCACACTACACTCGCATGTTTGCCAACAGTCTTCATCTAGAACGTGATTTACGAGACGCAGATTATCAGTACTGAAAAAAAGCTCTTGCCGCACGCGACTGGTTATAGGTTTTTAGTGGCCAGATTTTTCACGTGCCTTACGTGTTGTTGCGAAAGTGCTGATATTTTCTTGAAACTACGATTTAGAGTATAACATGTACTTCCACAACGAAAAATCAGTTTCGAAGCAGTAACGCGATAATTAGAATCCAACAATTTTCGTGCTAAAAGATGAGACATGGCGAGCACATGATTTGCAGAAGTGGATGAGTTACACGAGGCAGGAAATAGAGACACGCAATATCCTATCCTAGTAAACTCCCCAATATCCTAGAAAAAAAACTCTAGTTCTCAAGTACGCTCTCTAATTAAACGATTAGGTGTATTGTTCATGTTTCAATATACTTTTGTGTATTATTGTTTTGTTTATTATTGCCAGAGTAAGCAATACAAAATTAGTAATTCTCAAAGATTCTAAAGAATTCACAGTAAGTATGTACATCGTAAGATGGGATACATAAACATATAATACATTGTCGATTAGATACGTTAATTGGTCCACCTTTTGCAATCCGTAAAACTCTGATCGCATCCCCATGCTCAGTGGGCAGAAGCTGCCGCTGATTTAGACAGGGTGATTTCGACAGTGGAAATATCACGTGGCCCTTGTGAGTTAACCGTTCTTCAAATCTCCATGCACTCATCCGAGATTAAACTCGCTCTGTGGCGGATGAGAAAGCTGTAAACGAATCACTTACCCACACATATGTGCTAAAAAATGAAAGTAATTTTAATTGAAATCAACCTCATCGCCTCGTCAAAGTAACACCTCTCAATGTCTCCCATTTCTCAATTATCGATTCCTCTTCAGTTCCCTCTGCCATTTGGCACGTCTTTCCACATTTTCCCAAATTCAATGTTCAGAGCCACGCATTGGTCTTGTAAAGCATTGATGAACATATTCCGTAGATAATGTACTGTTTTGAAATCTGAGTTAACGTATAAAAACATCTGTATACAAGTCTTAGAAATGAGTGCTTAACGGCGCGTGAACAGCTATGGTCGTTAATCCCATAAGTGGAAAGCATGTTTTCATCGCGAGAGGTGGCAGTGATCTTTCCCCGCTGGCTGGCGAGATTCAGCGACGACGTACTGTACATCGGCTTGTGATGATTTTCTCCAGCCAGGTATCTCCTGAACAAACGGGGCAACATCCCAGCCGGGACAAGCTCTGAGCTTCTGACTGGAGTCCCGACAGATGTGATAGTGTAGTGCATGCGAGTCTAAATGTGTTTGTATGTAAGTGGTGAGGATAGAACAAGGAAGAGGAAGGAAAAATCGCGCGGGGTGCACGGTTCGTTTTTTAGGGTGCTGCTCCGGCATTTTCTCCAGTTTTGTTGAAACTCTTTGGGAAACAATGTACAAACTGCATCTGTATTTTATTTCGTATAAAGCTGGGAGGTACAGACATAGTTAACAATCCTTTTTTATAGTTCACACATTTGCTTTCGGCCCCGTAGTGGCATTCTTCTTTCTCCCCAACATCATTGGCCTTCGAGTGTCCTTCTACTATTTCATGCCCTTTCATTGCGGCTGCTCTCCGTTCGCTTCCAATTTTCGTCCGCCGCACAGGAACAATACTCCCCACTGGCAGCCTGAGGTAGCCCATGACACATCTCGTCCATTGTTTCTCTATTAAATAGAATCGAGTCACTCCGTTCGCCCATTCCGACTGTACAAGGCCGGTTATGCGAATGAGCCTATTTTGAGGAAAGGTAAGGAAGGTGCCTGCAGGGTTAATCATGTTTGGGAAAGTTTCATCAGGCCACAACATAGAAACGCTTGAGCAATAAACGATGACGAGATTCGGTGACGCCTCCAACATTCGTAACACTTCGTTGTCTTTTCGTCCGTCGGCGCACCCCGTTCACGTGTAGTTTGGTATCGTTCGTTCTCGATGATGGATGCACCGGAGCTAGCACATCGGAACTTAGCAGTATCAGCGTGTAGGTGTCATCGCCGAGAATTATCGGAACTGAGTGAATTTGTGTCTGGATCTATGTGGTATGTGGTATACTTAGAGAAGCAACTAGCTAGGGCAGACCTGCACAACGCCTGCTTCCGCGGGCATTCTGCACTTGCGAGCCGATCGTCTGCCCGTGGCAGCGCCGAAAGTGCAAGTAGTGGGGAGTAGGAAGATTTGCGGGGAGGGGAGAAGTCTGACGTAGCACGACGCGGCGCGTAGATTGAAGGCCTGGGCGTCTAATAATGATCCATGCTTCAAAATTAAATGCCCATTTGTTTAAATGGATTATGTCTAGTATTTCAAGTTACCAGGGTCATAATTCACTGTTTATGTTCTGTGCACTACTGTATATCCACATTTGTATCCACCACTGTATGTATTTTCATTTTCTATTTTGTTAAAGAAAATAACATGCTCATTGTGACTCTTAAGCATTATTTTAAAGCAATAGCTTTAAAATATATGTTTATATATAAGAAAAAAATTATTTAATTCTATCTAACACAGAATTGCAATTTAATAATTGATTGTTCACCAGGAATGTTATAATCTCCAAATCATAGAAAAATGAACAAAATCATGAGAGCACTCTCTCACATCAAGATTGACATAAAAATAGAATATGTGGTAATTCCATGAAGGGTAATGTTTAATAGCACATTTGTGACCATTTTTCCCCATTATGAATAAAAGGGATCAACGAGCAAACTTCTGTGACGATATGTTAGGGACAATCATAAGATAATCATGGGTATTGGTTAAATAGAATGCAAAGGCCTTTTATTTTTATACGATCTCGTAAACGACTTGTGTTTAGCACAACACTAAATTTGTGATTACATCCTAGCAAAGCGAATTACATCATACGCCCTGCAAGGAATTATAATACTTGGTGTCGAAATCTAATATGTATAATTCGTTGTAGTTTCATATTTCTCCCCCCGTCGAGGTGGGTTGGTCCACGTCCTGACGGGGGGATGCAGAGAAGGCTCTCAAGTGTTCCTTTCTCCATTTTTTTCATCGTCTTGCTTTTCATTTCATGTCACGTATATTCTTTTCACCCCTTTTTCTTCCTCACTGGCCTTCTCTGTATGCTGAACGCCCACCCATGTGTTTGCCGTGCATGGCGACCCGTGTCGGAGGGAATGTGTGTCCTGGCAGTTGAGAGACCTGTTTGTTTCCCAACTAGTCCTGGTGCTATGTTTTTTTGGCTTGCACTAAGGGGTACGTCTACGTATTTTTGGGGAACATTCCTTGTAGGTGTCAATACACTCGCTTTGGCCTCGGACTCTTCTAGACGGGCGGTCGGGAGCTAACCCACTCCCGATCAATCGGCTCGGACTAGGTCTTGCACTGAACTCCAGGGTGAGCGGGGGGATCCACGGCGGTGCAGCGCTGTGACATTCCCCTACTATATCTTCGTGTCAGCCCTGGCACCCCAGTGGGGTGTCCCCTTGTTGGACTCCATGGTGGGTGGGGAGCACGGAGATGAATTTATATCCATCTCATGGATACTCAACAACCCCCCCTGCCCTCTTCTGCAAGGAAGAGGAGATGTGACAGAACAGTTGATCTAAATAGCTTCTTCCTCCGGGAAGAAGATAAACCAAGAAAGCCTCGGTTTCTGTTGATGTCTTGCTCGGAAACTGAAAAAAACTTTCAAAAGTGTTAGTGCGGTCCGCCTTGCGCGAGCAATTGAGGAGAGTTTTGGAAAGCTTCAAGCGGTCGTGCGACAAAGAAATGGTACAATTCTCTTTGAAGCACGCACCGACGAACAAATAGAAAAGATTTTAAAAACTGAACAGATTGCCGGCCTCCAAGTGGAAGTGACCACTCACCCTACCCTTAACCTATGTAAGGGAGTGGTCAACCATGAAGACTTTGCGACTGAAAACGAGGATGAACTTCTTTCCTTTTTCAAGAGCTACGGTGTAACGGAGGTGTACAGGATCAGGAGGAAGGAGAATGGGAAAGAGATCCCCACTTCTACCTTGATCCTGACGTTTAATCTCCCTTCTCTCCCAGAGTATGTTAGCTGTGGTTATTATAACCTTCGCGTGCGGCAGTATGTGCCGAATCCCCTGCGCTGCTTTAAGTGTCAGAGGTTCGGTCATACTCAACAAAGGTGCATGGCCGTAAGCCCTGCATGCGCAAAGTGCGGTAATTCCGCCCATGATCCCAACCCTTGTACATCACCAGCCCGATGTGTAAATTGTGAAGGAGACCATGCGGCCAACTCCAACAAGTGCCCCACATATCTGAGAGAGAGGGAGATTCAAAGGATTAGGGTGACGGAGAAGGTATCTTTTCCGGAAGCGAAACGCCGATACCTGGTGAAGAACCCTGTGGATCTCAGGCGTTCTTTCTCTAGCACTCTGGCGAACACGGTCAAAGCGACGAGTATTAAGCCTTCCCTTGCTACTCCCCCAGTAGCGAACTTCTGTTGCCAGGTATCCCCAGTGGACTTCCCTGAGGAGACATCGCCTCTGCAAGGTGGGAAAATAATAATCCCCACAAAATACAAAACACCACCCAAGAAGACAACACAGACGAAGACAGAACAAGTATCCACTTCTCAGCCGCGCAAGAAGGCTGATGTCACACGGCCTGCTGGCCTGGACAAGAAAAACGATAGATCCTCCAAACTCCGACCACCTACCCCGAATCCTGAAACTCGCTCTGAGCGATCTCTCAGCCTGTCGAGCAGTGGTCAGGATGAGTCTGCCTCGGAGGAAACTTCAGCCGGGGTGGACACTCGCTCCTTCGGGCGGCAGAGGCGAAAAAAGGAAAAGAAGAAATCTTCTTAACTTTTTAAACAACGGCTCTCCTATCCTGGAATCTGAACGGATTTTCTCTCCGACGGGACGAATTAAAACTCTTATTGTCCCGTTATACACCGTCAATTTTCTGCTTACAGGAAACGCATCTTTCTCCATCACGGTCCATACACTTTCGCGGTTTCACTCCTTATAGGGTTGATGTCGATGACGGCCTTCGCGCTCACGGCGGAGTTACTACTTTGGTCCAGGATTCGCTGCATTCTGCGGAAATCCCTGTTCACACTGACCTTCAAACAGTTTGTGTGCGGGTATATCTGCCGTCCCTCTCACTCACCGTATGTAATATCTATATTCCCCCGAGACAAACGGTGTCGGCTGATGACCTTCTAAGTCTAATAAACCAATTGCCCACACCTTTCTTGGTTGTGGGTGATGTAAACGCCCACAGCCCTCTTTGGGGTTCCTCTCGTACGTGTCAAAGAGGTGCTATTTTGGAATCAGTCATCGACACCATGAATTTGGCTATTCTCAACACTGGGGAACCAACTCATTTTGCCGTAGCTACGAATTCTAGCACGGCTATTGATGTAGCCCTTTGCAGCTCTTCACTTGCTACTGCTGTGCGGTGGACCATATTAGAAGATCTTTATGGAAGCGACCATTACCCCACGATTGTCCACATTGATCATCTTCGCCGTAGCTGTGCACGGCCCCCTCAATGGATCGTGCGACGAGCTGACTGGTCGACATTCCAGAATAATGTTAACCTGTCAGACGGTCCCTTCGGAAATGTGGACGAAATGACAGAACATTTTAATAGCGCTGTACTCGCTGCCGCTTCCACTGCAATTCCGAAGGCAAGTGGTAAACCGCGACACCCTTTCGTTCCGTGGTGGAATGAGAACTGCTCGAGAGCGGTCAGTGCTCGGAAAAAGGCACTGGCACGTCTCAGACACTATCCAACAGTGGATAACTTAATCGAGTATAAAAGATGCAGGGCGAAGGCTAGAAGAACTATCTTAGAGAGCAAAAATGCATCGTGGAGAGCGTACGTTTCGTCTCTCAATTGTCACACGCCACCACGCCTGGTATGGAGAAAAATTCGACAGATAAGAGGACACTCTTTACCAAATACGGTGCCAGGTCTCCTGAAAAACGGAGAAATTATTACATCCCCAGATATGATTGTAGAGGAACTCGCCGCGCACTATGAAGCCATGTCAAGTTCGGCGAACTACGCTCCTGACTTTCTTTTGATCAAAGAAAGGATGGAGAGCCGTCCGTTGGATTTCTTCTGCAGAGCGTGTGAAGATTACAACACACCTTTCTCCATATCGGAATTACGCTCTGCTCTTGCATTGGCCAGACAAACTGCCCCAGGTCCTGATGAAATACACAACCTAATGTTACAACATCTTCCTGATGTGGCGATGCAATTTCTCCTCCGCCTTTATAATCGCATCTGGGAAGAGCACACCATCCCTGCTGTATGGCGAGAAGCCATAGTTATCCCAGCTCTGAAGGACGGAAAGGATCGGTCGCTGTCATCGAGCTACCGACCTCTCTCTCTCACCAGCTGCGTTTGCAAAGTGCTGGAACGGATGGTAAACCAGCGCTTGGTCTGGACCTTGGAGTGCAGAAACCTACTGGCACCAATTCAGTGCGGTTTCAGGAAACACCGGTCTACCCTTGACCATCTCGTCGCTTTGGCAACGGAAATTTCAACCTCGTTCGTTCTGAGACAACACCTTGTCGCCGTACTATTCGATATAGAAAAGGCGTATGACACCACTTGGAGGTATGGCATTCTGCGAACCTTGCACTCGTGGGGATTCAGGGGGAAGCTCCCCTTATTCCTCCAAAATTTCTTATCGGACAGATCTTTCAGAGTTCGCATCGGTGACAAACTGTCTAACAGTCACCCCCTTGAAAACGGCATCCCCCAAGGCTCGGTACTAAGTGTCACTCTGTTTGCCATAGCCATAAATAGTATAGCGTCGGTCGTGAGGGAACCTGTGAAGGCATCGCTGTTTGTAGATGATTTTGCCATTTTTTGTTCATCCAGCAGCATAAGTGTGATCCAGAGACAACTGCAACTGGTGCTCAACAAGCTGCATGAATGGAGCATGTCGACAGGTTTCAAGTTCTCACCTACTAAATGCACTGGACTGCACTTCTGCAGAATATACCATTTGCATAGCGATCCAATCCTGTACTTGGGAGGAAATCAGCTTCCATTCACTGACTCTGCCAGGTTTCTGGGGCTGACTTTTGACAAGTCCCTCACGTGGCGCTCTCATATCCGCACATTGCAAACCAGATGCGTCTCCCCCCTCAATCTTCTTCGAATGCTTAGTGGCACTTCATGGGGAGCCGACCGCATTACCCTACTGCGGTTATACAGAGCACTCATTCGCTCAGCATTGGATTACGGTAGTGAAGTGTATGGTTCTGCAGCTCCTTCCACCCTTCGACCTATCAACAGCATACACCACGCAGGTATTCGCCTCTCAACAGGCGCGTATCGCACCAGCCGAATCGAGTGCATTCTAGCTGACGCTGGGGAGCCATCCTTAAAAATAAGGCGAGATATTCTATTAGCGTCTTATGGTGCTAAAGTGTCAGGACTCTTTAATCATCCTTGTCGCCGAATAATCACTCGCCCAAAATATGAATCTTCTTATATTCTTCGAACATCGCTACCCCAGCCCCCAGGCATTCGATTGCGAAATCTTTTGCGGGGACTTAATGTCGATCTTCCCACTCCTGTGAAACCCCCAAATGACCTGATTCCCCCCTGGAAACTCCTTCCCCCCAATATTGACCTCAGACTCTCCAATCTTCCCAAACAAAATACTAGCCCTCTGGTTTACCAGAAGCAGTTTCAGGATATGAGGGAAGCCTATCCGGATCATCTATTCTTGTACACGGACGGGTCATCGCACAATGACGCAGTGGCGTGTAGTTTTCATTGCATCTGGGCCACCAAATCATATCGTCTTCATTCACAGTGCAGTACATTCACTGCTGAAATGTATGCAATACTCAAAGCCCTAATGTACATCGAGTCAACGACGCTGCAGCGAGTAGTTCTCTGTTCTGATTCTCTCAGTTCTCTTCAGGCTGTCTCCCGGCCTTCGTCAGACTACCTGACAAAATCAGTTCAAAACCTGATTCATAGTCTCATGTCCCGCAACTATGACCTGGTTCTTAGTTGGGTTCCAGGCCATGTGGGAATCACAGGGAATGAGCTGGCCGACCTGGCGGCGAAGTCTGCTACTCGTAATACTCGTATCGACGTTCCTGCTGTGCCATTGTCCGATGTTAAGGCTTACTTGAAACGATCTCTGTTTAGAGCGTGGCAAACAGAGTGGCACAATACCAATTTTAAACTAAGTGGGATAAAGAACTCTGTAATTTCCTGGCGTTCCTCATCTCGCTCCTCTAGGCGTGAGGAAGTAATTTTAACTCGTCTTCGAATTGGACACTGCCATTTTTCCCACGGTTTCCTCCTCCGAGGAGAAACTCCTCCCGTATGTGACTCATGCGGGACGGTTCTGTCTGTGGAACACGTCCTCCTGAACTGCAGGAAATATTTAGGCAACCGACGAAGACATGGCCTGGGCAACTCGCTAAGGGAGGTGCTCGGGGATGACGATTCCGCGCTCTCAAAAGTTTTTTGCTTCTTGAGGGAAAGCGGAATATATAATCTTATTTGAGAGAATAGAATAGTGTTTTACTTTTTTGTTGTTTTATTTTTGGCCCCTTTACAGCCAACTTTTAGTTCTACTATGAATTTTACGTGTTTGTTATATATTCTTTCTGTCCTACTACTTGAATACTCGATGTAGAATTCAAGTCTCTCTTTATGTATATGATTTTAATTAGAGGGTAGGCTCCATCTGTAACATATACTTTTTTAAAATACTTCGACATGGGCGCCAATGACCTTGGCAGTTGAAGCGCCCTCTAAACCTTAATTAATCAATCAATCAATCATATTTCTCCCCGTCATAAACCGAGAACAAACATTTGCAATATAATACAAAAGACAATATTACTTGAACTGTATATGACCGTCATGTTCTTGCCGATTACTCCTTAAATTTACGCGCTATCTTTCGAATTGCGCATTCTGATTGGTGGTCCCCACTCCTAGATTGGGTCTCATCCCCACCCTTCATCGATTTTCTCATTTGCACCCGAGTTGCCCGCACGCAGCTCGTGAGGTCAGTGAAAGTGCAAAATGCTGGGAGAGCTAGGGAGAAGAAACGAATGAAAAAATAACGAAAGAGGAAGAAAAAATGTATGTTGTAATGAGAGTTGCATAATCATAGTTCGTATCCTGCTGAAACTAACGAAAGGAAAATCAAAAGTATTTTGGTCGAAAATTGAGTCGCGATTAGTCATTTTTTTCTTGAAAGTTTTCTTTCAGCGATTTCACTTCTTTCAATACTATAATTTTCATGTACGAAGTTTGGTTTCAAAATTCTCGTAAAACGTTTCGTAAAAATAACGTTTCGTTCAGGGCGTATCGATAATGATTGATTGATAGTGATTCCGGGCCGCTGGATTGGCTAGATTATTGTTGCACAAAAATATATGCATATTGAAATATGACACGAGTATAAAATAACACATAATACATTAAATGTTTAGGAGGATTTTTCCGACAACACTGATTTCGACAATTGTAAAAACTTATCATTACCTGAATAGGCTACAACAGCTTAGATGATCAACCAGCCAATATTATAGAATATACTCCCATTCCCGTACAACAAAAAAAAATAATAACGCCAAATCAAAAGAAATTAATTCACAACCCTGATGAAACATATATTTCCTTGATAAAATTTGTTCTAAGAAATCTTTAAAAAAGGTCACGTACAATTTATTGAAAAAACTAGTAGTTTTCGTGTAATTTTTACTTGAAGTTAACGCAATGTATTAAAAAATTTCAAAGATCGCTCAAAAGTTTTCTTTAAATATTTTCCTTGAAAAGAGCAAAGGAAGCTTAAAAATGGTGCAGGTCTTATTTTTGTTGCACTCTCTGAATTTTCTAAAGTTGGAAAAGTCACGAATAATACGAGAAAATGTGTGCTATTTTACCACTTCGTTCTTCTTTATGTTAGTACCTAATTACACCGTTGTTGAGACCACTTATTATACGATATTAGTTCACTTTACTTCAAGTCCAAACCATCTCAAACCCGTAGTTTCGTTGGCGTAAATACCGTCGATACAAACACACGGGGTCCTAATTATCGTTAATAGACGTACAGCTCCTCCTGATCTTTATTTCTCTTGTAATCTAGCCACTATTTTCTTGACATGAGTCATCATGTTTTGAATAACTACAATAAGTTTATGAACTAAATCAAATGAAACATTTTCTATAAAAGTCTATTGTTCAAAAAAGTCTTTAATTTTTTCAATTAAATATCAAAATATGGTACAATTTTCGTTCACACCACTGTCCCTAAGATTCAGGCCCTGGGACAACTCTTTGAACTTGGTGAAATCCGTTATACTACTGTTTCCCTTACACTCGGAAACGTGTCCCACTGTGCGAGGCTGCAATTTACGATGCGGTCTGAAGTTCGCACGTGCTATGCCGCGTTCATTCATCGCGGCGCAGTAAGACAGCCTCGCTACATTTCGCAATATTGACGCACGGGCATTTACGAGATTGCACTATGTGTCGCAGTGGAGCATTTGCTCTGCAAGCCTTCACGTGGGAGGAAAAATGTTTCCACGACCGGGACATCAGCATGTCGCTTTATTTTTTTACTCTCTCTCCCTGTCTCTCTCTTTCTGTCTCTCTCTCTCTGCCTGCCTCTCTCTCTTTGTACTCTCACCTTCCATTGTATATTAGAGTTAAAATCGACACGCGCAACGGGACAGTTGGCTCAGTACTTCAACTGATGTCACAGCAGTCCCTGTGACCGGGAGGTCCTAGGTTCGAGTCCCGACGGCGGCGGGTTTTTCTACACTAGCTTGTCAGCTATGTGACGTATCACCCTTGGAGCTGACCGACTACAGCGTATTCCTGAGGCGGCGCGTCACCTTGGAACACTGTGGTTCATTTGGGAGGTTTAGTGGAATGGGGAAAGGGAGGGCAGTTTTTCTCAAGAAGAAGTCTTATTCCAGTCAATGCACCATTTATTACAGTTAAATAGAGAGGCGGAGGGGGAACGGTAAATTAGATGGAGATGTTTAAGGAGACGAGCTCGAGGTGCGGTGGGGACGACAGCAGCGGCGGCGGTGGCGGAGTTCTGCGAGCGAGTCATCATCGATGAGGGTTCCTGATGTACTGATGCACGATGCACGTTTGTTAAAACCATAGATACTTTGGAAAATTGAAAACGCGCAATTTTTTGGGGAGTCTTCTACTACTATAATATTGGAGATATTTTCCTTAATGAAATCTGTTTGTTAAAGACGGATCTTCAAATAAGTTCACGTTCAATTTTTCGAATATGAGTAGTTTCCGCGTCAGAAAAGGCAGCTAAAGTTCAAAGACATCAACTTATGTAACCAAATCGTCTTAATTTTGATCGACTGTGGACAACTGACTTTGCTAATGTAAGACATATGCGATGCAATGGAAAAGAATACACCAGAACCAAGCAAAATCGACCTGATTCTAGCTAGGTTGAAAGATAGTTTTGTTTCAATGTTAGGGTTTTTCAGCATTCCAAATGAGATCGATGAGATTGAATTTTTATCATATGTCTAAGTCGTGCCTACCAACGTAATTCAAGTACCCCTTATAATTGGAAATAATCTGGACCAGGCTAATGTTACAATTACGAAAGCTGTTCAACTGAAGAAGAGAGAAGAAACTGATCTAATACACATGAAAATAACAGTAGAGAAGCAGTTAAGCATTGAACGAAGAAATTAAGAAAAGTATTGAAGAAGTTAAGTTACTGCGTCTACCAGAAAATACTAAATCGACTAATTCGAAGATGAAAATAATTGCGAAGAAGAAGATCCTCTTGAAACGGGCCAAGAAGATTGTCACCACGGGAGAAGGAAATTGTCGACTAACACGTTCAAAGATGGCTTGAAGAGGAATATGTTGATCCGACTTCCTCAGAGTACGCAAGTTAGATAGAGGTTGTAAAGAAAAAAAAATGGTTCGCATAGAGTTTGCGTAAACTATCGAAACTTAAATAAAATAATACTCAAATATAGTTATCCACTCCCTCGTATTGAAAATATTCTTGACAAACTTAAGGATTCATGTGCATTTTCGACTGTATATTTAAAGAATCTATAACTTGGCACAGCGTACTGTTCGCGATTGGTTTGAAGAACATTCTGAACAATTCTAGTGAATGACTTGGCCACCCAGATCGCCCAATATGAATCGAATCGAACATTTACGGGACACCATCGAGAGGTCAGTTCGTGCACAAAATCCTGCATCGGCCTTTCGAAATTATGGACGGCTATAGACGTGGCATGTGCTCAATACTTCTGCAGGGGACTTCCAACGAATTGTCGAGGCCACGTCGAGTTGCTGCACTTCGCCGGGCAAAAGGAGGTTCGACACTATTTTAGGAGGTATTCCATGACTTTTGTCACCTCGAAGTATAATACTACTAGCCTTTTCAAATAATGCGTGCCATTAACTGGTGTTGTGGCACTAACTAGTTTAAATAATAACACCACTTTCATGATCACGTGGTTTTAATTGCACACACACGCAGATGTTTGCAATGCCCCAAGGTGCTAAAGACTCGAATTTTGCTTCAGTTTGCGTCGTAAAGCATGCTATATTAATTTCTACACGCTGATGAGTAACCCCTTCCATTGAAAGTGGAATAAATAATCCGTTTAAGATATAAGAAACGCTTGACCAGTGAACGATGACGAGATTCGGTGACGCCTCTAACATTCGTAACACTTCGTTGTCTTTTAGTCCGTCGGCGCAACCCGTTCACGTCTAGTTTGGTATCGTTCGTTCTCGGTGATGGATGTACCGGAACTAGCACATCGGAACTTAGCGGTATCAGCGTGTAGGTGTCATCGCCGAGAATGATCGGAACTGAGTGACTGTGTCTGATTCTAACAATGTGGTATACTTACAGAAGCAACTAGCTAGGGAGAAGAAACGAATGAAAAAAAATGACGAAAGAGGAAGGAAAAAATGTAACAACTAATGAGTGTTGCATAATCTTAGTTCGCATCTTGCTGAAACTAACAAAAGGAAAATCAAAAGTATTTTGGTCAAAGATTGATCCGCGATTAGTCATTTTCTCTTGAAAATTTTCTTTCAGCGATTTCACTTCTTTCAGTACTATAATTTTCTTTTACGAATTTTTGTTTCAAAATTCTTGTAAAACATTTCGTAAAAATAACCTTTCGTTCAGCTCGTGTCGATTATGATTGATTCATAGTATTTACGGGCGCGTGAAGTACTGAAATCATTAGTCCCGTAAGTGTAGTGCACATTTTTCATCGGGATGTGGCGGTGATCCCCTGCTGAATGGAAAGATCCGGCGCCGACCTACCGTTGACTAGCGGGGTTTTCCCCAACCAGGTGTCTCCCATCAGTTGAGTACCGTTTCTGAGACCACCACCATTCTCTTAAACGTGCTTACGCCATACGAAGACAAAGTTTGATAAAAAAAATTGGTGCCGTTTTCTGAGAAATGTTGGCAAATGTTTTTGAGTTTCATGTGAAGTACCCTAAAAAATCAAAATATCCGTTTGAAACTCCCAAAGCGACAAGTTCTGTCAGATCGATTGGAGAACATCAATTTTGAAGAAAATTGCCCGAAGAGTTTAGGCACTAGCGTTGACCACAGACGGACGGAGAGGCCTACAGACAGAAATTTTGCCGTCAATCGATTTTTCGGTATCAGGAACCAACAAAATTTGAATTCTGTCTAGACCACGTGCTAGAGGATTTTTTCTATATCTAGCAACAGGATTTATCCATTTCTTTACCAGTGCCCGGCAACACGAATTTTTCTGTCGAAAATTCCCGTTTCCGGCTCATGATTACATAACTTTCTCTTCTTACAAAGAACGTAGTAAGTCGAGAAAGTAGTAAAGTAAATAATAAATAAATAAAATCAATAAATACAATATGTCATCTGCGTCTGTAAAATTTAATGGAATTATGTATCGTAATTATAGATAGTCTTCATCAATATATGACATAATATAAATTATTTCATTATGTAACTTCTCTTTACATTAAAAACATTAAAAAACATTTTCAACAAACATGCAGCAAAATATTTTTTTACTGTAAAGTGAAGTTCCGAAATGAAATAAATCGTATTGTGCCGTGTATTGAAGTTGTCTGTCAATAAATAAGATTCATAATTTTATTAAATTAAAACGAGTATGTATGAACAATATTCATTATTTAATTAATTTGTAGCTTTTTAGTAGTGATGCTAGTTTTAGTTTGTATTTTTGTAGTGATATATGCGAATAATATTCATTATTTAATTAATTTGTAGCGTTTTAGTAAATGTGTATATGAAGCAACTCCACAGCTGGCGCGATTTGAGAGCAGAGCCAACCATCCCCCGCGCACGCTGCACCACGTTCGGTCATGTGCGGCAGCGTCGGCGCTGGCGTCTAGCCCCGCCCCCGGGCGGCGCTGCTCTATCATACTGTTCCCTCCGGTGGTGTTCGGCGCGCGTCCCTATTTGCCGCGTCTCATCCCGGCAAATTGTCGCGCGACCATCCCGCGCGTCACGCGGCCCGCAATCGTCGCCACATGAATGTCACCCACGACTCTTGTTCGCCCAGGCACTAGGGATCACTCCGCGCACGCGACGGTATCATGTGCGACGGCGCGGCTGCAGTGGTCGTCTCTACCGCGCCTCTTCTCGTTTGGTCGCCGCTGAACGTGTCGTAAAATACTAATTGTTATCCGTCGTAATCAAAATTTACTATACCATATGCGAATTTTTCGACTTTGATATTTCGTATAATTACGAGTTGAAATAAGTATCCTTTGACAGTAGATTCTCGGAAAATAACATTTTTTTTCCCTTCGGAAGTTCGTGAGGTTCGTGTAATTCACAATATCGCGTTGTCGTTGCACATCATGTGAAAAAGTTTGTGCTGTTGTATCACCGCTAGTTTTCTTCTTTACGATATCCGTGACTTAAGTGCATGTCGTATTTCATTTTCAATTTTCAAGTGTCTCCTGCCACATATCTGAGAAATAAAAACGCCATCATTTGTATGGTTCACTTTATTTGTTACAGTTCAATTCTGGAATAAATGAGTACTCTGATTTCTCTGATAATGGAGCTCGGTGATACGACAATTAATGTCTCAAAGGTGTTAGGAGTTTCAATTCAGTTTAAAACCCATTACTCAGAAGTGGAAAGTGTGAGGACTGGCGACAACAACACGGGTCGCTCCTTTCTTATTGATAGAGACCGAATTTTTATGTAAATACATATTTTTTGTCTTTCTACTTACTGCTCCAAAAATTGTAACATTGGCGAATCGTCCCTTTTCTAACGCAGTATCAAAAGTTAACATTATATATTTTTACATATTTAGTACTTTATTACGTATTTTACATATTTTGCTATTTTCACGAAATATCCTTTATATTATATCAATTATCCTCAATTTTATTATGTATTTTTATGAAAAGAAATATTTTCAAAACAGTCAGCAATTTTTCCTACATTATTACTGCGTGCTATTTTCTCGAGGTTTGCTACACGATGACGCGGTCGGGCCATCGCGCTAGCTTCAGTTAAATCAATGTGGCGAGAAGTGTGCGTGCATCTATTCCGCTTCTGTCTTCTCCCTAGTCTAGTCAATTTTCCGCCCCAGACATCCGATTCACAGTCATTCTCCAAAGACAATCTTTTTGCATTCACCACCAAATCCGCGCAATGTTTTGTCACTGCCACAATTATTAACACATCGCTGCATTCCTCAATTTTTTCACCCTCCGCGTGTCCGTAACCACAGACCAGGGGCGTCAATGTCTTTTACTTGTGGCAGTGGCACGTGTCCTGATTCGGTAGCATGCCACGAGCTACTCTGCGCAACTAGCGTCGGGAAAGGAAACTATAAGTAACCCCGCCAATTTACAATATAAATGGCGTTGTTTTGGTGGCGGGGTGACGGCCTGCGTGAAGGGTCAATTTCATCATGACACTCGTGCCACGGACTCCCGCTCGTGGCATCGACCTTGACAACACTGCTCTATGCTGTAACCGACCTATCCGCCCTTCACTGCCCCATCAGCTGTCTTCAACGCCTCGTCTCCGCGCTAAGCTTTTGTTGCGCTATGCTCTGCTCTCTACTGTGAGCGGCCGGAGCGGCCGTGGCAGAGGTTTGCGAAGGCCTGTGCAAGTTCCACTGCGGCTCGCCTCAACCGGGGGAGGGGATTGGGCGAGGGGTGAGGCGTCCAGCACTTCCCTACGAACGCTCGCTCTGTTCTGCTGTCACCGCGCATCACTTGAAATTTTAATACAGGCTTTGAGACACTACTGACTTACGAGGAAGTTTTGGCACCGCGAAGCGTTATAGCAATCGACAGAAGTAGCGATCTTCTGAGCATACGCAGTTCCAATTTCGCGTCACTTTTGTGCATCTTCGCATGCGTAGGAGATCGATATTGCAGTCGGTTTATGTAGGTTTTGCCTGATGGCTAATGAAGAGAAATCGTTACCTTGGATCATCACTCATGTTGAGAGTGAATTTTGCTAATTTAAATTCTTATTTCGTTCTATTTTAAATAAAATCGGGCTTAATTGAAATTAATCCGTTAGAGGTGGCGTAGTGATGGTTTGAACCTAACGCCAATACAAAGTGATGTGTATCATAATCTGGAAATGCCAGAGAGCTAGCCTCCTCAGTACTTTCCTATGCCACCGTTACCAGCGAGATGTGACTTGAAACTTGCAACAACGCGCCGAATTCAATCACAGGAAATCGCTTTAAAATTAATACAAACCGTGTTTCGCTCGAAGTGTTTCACTCATTTGGAAGATTATCAATATATTATTTAGGGTTCTTTGATTAATATTTTACGTGGGAATGCTCAGCATCTTAGCGTCTCCTGACGCTACGCCATTGTATATTACTTATCAAAAATGACCTACTTCGGTGAGGTTTTCTGAAGCAATACTTGCATGTCTCCCCGTGCGCCGATGGAACATATTCCACGGAATTTGTGCAGGAATGTTTTTCAATTTCTGGGACAAAACATAAATGAACGTGAACTTCCTGTTGTATCTCAGAAACATGTGCCTTCTTAAAAGGAGATTTACTATACACAAAATCTTGGCCCACTCGGCCGCCATGTACAGATGCAACAAAACTCTAGTAAAACATTCTGCCGTCCGGCTTACACTACGCAGCGCGCACTCTGTCTGCTGAGATCTGCCGCCGGCGCCTTTTTATGTCGGCCAGCTCCCGCGTATGGCTTCTCGCGGCTCCTCCTAATTGGCTCGCTTGATGGTGCTTGAAGTCCAAGGAGTAGTCATTGCTGTTCTGAGCGCGCTTTTTGGCGCGTTCGGCGAAACTCGGCGCTCCTGCTGCCGACGCTCTGAGCATGCCGCCTGCGCTCTTTGCCGCGGCAATTTCGAATTGCCGGCCATATACTACACCCTCCCCACCCAAATGCAACGAATAGCGGCACGCTCCATTCGTTGCTCAGGGGACAGTCACTGTAACAAACTCATAAGACATAAGAAACTGATCGCAGTCATGCGTCTACATTACGGCACTTGCGTTTTACAACCATACTACATCCCTCATGGTACACATGAAACTTCCTAACTTCTCTGGCATTTTACATTGTTGTACAAATATACGAAAATAGCTCTTCGCTAAACGAACGTCAAAATAAAACAATCAGCATGAACACAACCTCATGACATTAACAAATTCCCAGTTACCATCTGTACATTTGAAACCAGGTGCTTGAGAAACCAAAATAATTAACTTTGATTCACCACATTTACTTGACACACTTCGTCAAAATGAATACACTCAAATAATTTCCATTGTCAAATAATACATTTAAATTAAACTTTAACAAATGTGAAACAGAAACATAATGCACCCCATAACTGGAAAATCTGTCAGCTTTTTCCTTAACCTTTCTTTATGATAGTAATCTAAGTATACTCTTTTCACCCTTACTAACTGAACACTTGCGAAAACTAATTTCCGGATGCCATTTCCACTGGATACTTGAATTGTTATCCCGCGTTTCACTTTCCTGCATTTTGCCCTAGCATTACTACTGTTTCCTGCTGTCCAACCCATGGCATCACTCTATCATGTGCATTTGACCATCTCTTCCGTATGGTTTTACGTTTGGTAGACCTGCCACTATTGCTCTTGACGCACCGCTCTCGAAACACACGCGCTACCAGGCCCCGTAACTTTGCTTGCTGCGAAGCACTTGAGTCACTTTTCGTCACCCCATTTTTGGACTTAGCTTCACTAACTACGGGCATCATGTCACATTGTTTTCCACTGCCCACTACACTGGCCTTCTGGAATTCTTGCTTAAACTCAAAGTCTAGCCTCATGTCCTGTAGCTCATTTGCTGACGCCTGCCATCTTTCTAACAGATTTCCCAGCGCGCCACTAGTTGAATAACTCTCCCTAACACAGGGTTTTCTACTGTTCACCTCATTCTTGAGCTCACTAGCCAGTTTCGTGCCTAATTCAACCTGGTCTACCTCTATGTACCCGCGATCGTCTTGCACTACCCACTTATGGTATATTTCTACCCTTTTTACCATGTCGTCATAGTTCACTCCTCGCATTTTACCATGAAAAGCTCTCGCTTGCTCGTTGCCATTAGACTTGCCCTTGTGGTCACTTCCTGTGGTCCCGACTTGAGCTGCTGCCTCGGCCGCTTGCTGCCTGCCCTGTTGCACCGGCTCACCCGAGCCGCGGCCTCCTGCCGGACGGCGCTGCGTTACCTGCCCGGCTGACCTCTCAGGGGCGGCTGCCCCGCTACCTGGTGTCTTGACCTCGCCAGCCTCGCTATCTGGCTGTGCCTGCCGCTGCGTGTCCATGACCTGAAACTCCGATTCTAGCACTACCTTGCCTTTTACCAGTTTCACTAAGCCCGTCATCTTGTGACCTAAATTTACTACTTAATTCTGCTAGCTCCTGCCACGCGTTTCTTACTAGAACTGGTTTACATTTTCTTGCCGTGTCCTTTGGTTTCAATTCACTGTAAATCTTAGTGCTCAATCTGTGCTGACCGCTTAATATATTACTGCTATCACCTACGGCACATATTTTCCCATATATTTTAATCCCTTTCCATAGGTCTCTGACGCTAATCACCAAGTTCTTACAGAATAACTTCACTTCCTGCTGCTATTACACGTATCCCTACTTTTGCTGCGACTATAGCTTGTGCAGTCCCTACCTTGCTTTGAGCACATTTCCCTCTTGCTTTGTACCACCGTGAACTCCATTACCCTTCGTGGCTCCCTTTGTCGTCGCTCACTCGGCCTCCGCGCCGAGCTCGATGCCTTCCAGAATGCTTCCTCTGCATTTATCTGCGTCCTCGTTGCCTGCCGCGCTGCGCTCTGGACCCGCTGCTCACCCGGCCGCCTGCTTGCCCTCGCCGCGTTATCAGCTACGCGGCGACCTTCTCCTGGCTACCATGCTGCACGCTCGGCCGGACCGCGCTATTGGTGTCGCGGCCTCTAGCCGACTTCCGAGATGCCTTCTCGCCACCATGGCAGCTTGCTGCCCCAGCGCCTCCTGCAGACGTATGGTTGTCCTCGCGCCGACTGCTGCGCCGCACCCCCGTGCGGCTGCCTGCACCTGTAGGGGCGTCCCGTGTCTCCTGCGATGCGACCCGCGGCGTCGCCACTCCAATCGCCCCGGCCGCGTCAGACGCGTTCCGTGCACACGCCTGCTGCGGCGTGCCGTCCAACCATAGCTTGTTGCGTTTTTCCCAGGCTGCCATCTGCTGCTGCCGTTCTTCCTGCTGCCTCTCCAAATCTTCCATAAACTGCCGATGCTGCCGTTCCATTTGCTCCCCAAATTCTAGCTGCCGCTTTATCATATCCTCTAGCACTTGCACCATTTCCGCTTCTGAGGCCATTTTGCAATACCTTTTTGTCAGCAGTTGCACTATACTGTAGGCAAGTTTCTTCACACGAGTCCAGTTTCCCCCTCAGCATTGCGCATACTAATTTACCTCGACACCCATTGTTCTCTTAATTTCTCTCGTCACTGTTGTAGCGACAGTTGCACTTTGTCCCGTTTTCCGCACAGCCACACTTCATTCCGAAGTTTTTCCTCGTCGCCACTGTTGTATGGCGACGCCTGCAGCCACGGCACTTACGGAGTTTATCCTCGTCGCCACTATTGTATGGCGACGCCTGCGGCCATCACACTCTCCGAGTTTATCCTCGTCGCCACTGTTGTATGGCGACGCCTGCAGCCATCACGCTCTCACGGAGTTTATCCTCGTCGCCACTGTTGTATCTCAGAAACATGTGCCTTCTTAAAAGGAGATTTATTATACACAAAATCTTGGCCCACTCGGCCGCCATGTACAGATGCAACAAAACTCTAGTAAAACATTCTGCCGTCCGGCTTACACTACGCAGTGCGCACTCTGTCTGCTGAGATCTGCCGCCGGCGCCTTTTTATGTCGGCCAGCTCCCGCGTATGGCTTCTCGCGGCTCCTCCTAATTGGCTCGCTTGATGGTGCTTGAAGTCCAAGGAGTAGTCATTGCTGTTCTGAGCTCGCTTTTTGGCGCGTTCGGCGAAACTCGGCGCTCCTGCTGCCGACGCTCTGAGCACGCCGCCTGCGCTCTTTGCCGCGGCAATTTCGAATTGCCGGCCATATACTACACTTCCCTCTAAAGATGCAAAACAAAATGCGGGTATTCCTTCGAATTCTGAAAGACACAAACTAAGTGCAGAGTAAAAATATATGGCGAACACAATTCAAGTCACATGAGCCAAACTCGCACACCAAAATGATAAAACCTGAGGGAATTTCTCAGCACAAAATACAATGTCAAAAACTTTAAATAATTATATTTTCAAGTTTATGTATTTAATTCTTATATTTGTTCACGTAACCATATATTTATAGTGTGTCTGACACATCTGACATCCTCGTTACTATTAACTGCACAGATTAAATCTTAAATTGTATCATGACGTGTTGAGAAATGAACTAACAATGTTGTAAATTGTTAAAAGCGCTCCTTCTGGCGAAAGTCAAAACATCCCTGCGCGCCCTCTATGAACTGGTATTCAACCCTCACCTGGCCCACAACGTGAAATTCACGAGCTCAGTTAACTACTGCTGGTCTCCCAAGCAACACCATTGGCCCTGGGTTCCCTCGCTGTACCATGGCACTACGACATACAGTAATTAACTTAAATGAAACTGTGTATTCAATTAATACCTTCTATTGTGGCTGCGAAATATTGGGGGAGCTTTTGAAGAAAAATGTGCCGAGGAAAACCTGCTAGTCGCCAGTCTGCGCTCTGGTCATAAGGAAAGACTCTGAAAACAACATATCCAGACTGTTAGCATGCCTCGGCGTAGGATAATTAAGTATTGAAGAAATTATCAGTGTTACCTGTGCCTGGGCGAAAAGAAATCTACTTCCTTTGAGGTTATATCTATAGTGCTACTCTTGTGAGTAAGCGATTTGCGCGCCAAAACTTGCGTTGGTTCCCGGAGAATGCAATGCCACTGAGCTTCGGAATCGCTACCAAATTCAGGTAGAAATACCAAGAAAAGGTAGAAATATAACCTTCAGTGCCGTCATTACCGTATTACTTAGCGTCAGTTCCGTATTACTTATAGCTTTTACGCTAGCGAGGTGATTTGCCATGAGACCACTCGGCTGCAGATTCTCAAACAATGCGATCTCTTCGCGTCATAAATGGAAATTTCTGATTCTTGGCCTCTGTCGACAATATGCAGTTTGCCCGCGCTGCTTGGGCCTCCGTCGCTCACGGCGCCCGGGATGTGCTCTTCCAATCTGCGCTCTCGCAATCATCCTTGGAAGCAGTTGAAATCAAAGAGCTCTGTACTAGAAACAATAACGTATTCGGCGGTTTTTGAGGGAAAATTAAGGCCATATCGAAAGGGCGCTATTTGAAATGTATACCCTTTGCTGTTTATTCAGCCCAAAGAGTGGGTTTAATATTAATTGTATTCCCAGTACGGCAACAAATTTGAATTCATTCGGCCGCCTACTTGCCAACACTTTCATAATCTGTGCAAAAACAACTCAACATGTCGATGTAATATAATTTATACAATTTGTGTTGTGTTCATCACCAGCATCTGGTTGGCTAGGATCACCCGCTCAAAAATCTTAATTTTGCGCTTTACTCACTGCATCATATTTGTTTAACGTAATAAATTCAAGTGAAGTTCTGTACAGGGTTTTTGCTTTCACGATTTGTGTAAGTGTATTCATATTTTTAGCTTGAAATCTTTATAAAATAGCTTGAATCTATCCGAAATATGATTTTGAAATACGAGTATTATACAATTATATTTAGGCATTCTACCCAGAATTCATGACTTCCGATACCATCGCCTAAGAATTTTATCCTAACGTCTCTTCCAACTTGGTGCGAGAACTGAACGGTAGACGGACGTCATGTAGTGTGTTTATTTATTTATTTGTCAAAAAAACAGTAAAAACTCTATATGACGTGTGGAGAAAGATCTGCGCACATTTTCTTGAGGCCCAGAATAAAAACAAACCAAAAACAAACAAAAAAAACTAGAAACAAGAATTTAGAAAGTAATTATTATTTCAGAAAAATAAGAATATTTGAAAAATGTTTGTTCCCAAGTAATAAAAAATCAATGTCAGCTGTAAATAAACTACAAGCAAAAGGAGTGCTCAACAAAACGTGCGCACAGTGAAGCTACATTTACGTCAGCAGCAAAACAGCATTTACAGAAGCAAAACAAGGGGCCATCTCAGCATTTGCTCAATGGATCATGGAAACTGGACAAAAACCTGATCGAGATGGGGGTCATTGACCCGGAAGCTGAAGTACATTACTTATTATAGGCGTATTAAATATTTTTAAAAAATGTATACAATACAAACGTAAACTAATTCATTATATATCATTGTTTTGTTACAATAAACATTATTTTTCTTTTTGACGATCATGTGTGAGTGATAAAATTTCACAATTGTACTGAATCTTTTATTGCATAACGTTACTATTAAGTTTAATATTTTTCATTAAGTATGCCAGAGTGAGTCGCTGGAACTGCAGGTTATTTTGTTGAAAATATTTTCCAATTCAATCAACTGTATTCAGTCGCCCACGTGGTCATGACTACCATTACTAAGTGCATTATATTCTTTGACATCTGGCTTATATATGCCTGTGATGTGATGTAATCTAATGTGATGTACTAACTTAACTACAAGGTGGCACTGACAGTTTTATTACAGCGAAGAATCATGCACTCAAGTTTATCATGTGTGTTTATTTTACTTTTTCCAACATACGAGGGTTGTACCAAAAGTAAGGTTCCCAATGAGCTGTAGCCTCGAGGGAAGGTGCTAGTCTAAATCCACCGTCAGTGCCGTGCGCAATGATTCCTCCACTCTCCAGCTCACCCATCCGCGATTCGCTGCGTCGCTCAGTGTTCGCTTGGCAGCTGTCAGAGATGGATGTGTTGATCGCCGCTCCCGCCAAGTGCGAGGTTCGAGCGGTAATCCGGTTTCTCCACGCAAGGAAGTGACCGCAATCATAGACTAAGGATGTATACATCTTTACTCTATGCCGCAATCCAGACGGAGCAATCCAGAATCGCCGGAAAGGACGAATGACGGAGGGAGTAGTGCTTCTTCACGACAACGCTCGACCGCATGTCGCTCGTCCAACACAAGAGCTTTTGGAGAAATTTGGGTGGATCTTTATGCCCCATCCCCCATACAGGCCGGACGTAGACCCCAAGCTAAAGGAACACTTAGGTGGCGAAAGCTTCAAGAGCGACGATGAAGTCCGAGCAGAAGTCATACGCTTCCTCAACGGATTGGCGGGAGACTTCTTCGACTTATGAATACAAAAGCTGGAGCACCGTCTTCAAACGGGTGTCGGAAAAATGGAGATTATGTTGAAAAATAGACAACAGTATAATCTTTTCAACGATGTATAAATTAACAACAATAAACAATGTTTTCTATTTGTAAAAAATATGGGAACCTTACTTTTGGTACAACCCTCGTATATTATGTTTAAACGATGTAATCAAAGTCAAAGTAAAAACTTTCAATGTTTCAATTGATTCATGAGATCATTACAATTAATTGTCAGTTATTAAATTACATTGACATGTGTTTAAGTTTCCAAATCATATACCTGATAAATAGGGAAAGATTTTAATGAAATGGCATTATTTTCCTATTCACTGTAGAAACTCGCCGTTTAGTATAGAAATTCATTTATGACAAATGAAAACAAAACATGACATGACATGAATGAAAACATATTTATGGCAAAAGAAAATGACCCATTTTTACAAGTAATTTTTTGCATTTTTCATCATAAGTCATTTTCACCATTTGTCCGTCATTTTTAACGCATTTTCGCTGATTTAATCTATTTTAATATAATTTTAATGGTACTTGCTTCACGTAATATTTATGAGACGCAACAATTTTTTTGTTATGTAAGGTCGCATCAACATCTAAGTCATTAATGACTTTTATTGAGTTTAACGTTGTGGTAACTATGAAGATGACATGATATGGTGATGATAGGGGTGAATGGACGAACACAAATGCAACCATGCCCGAGGCCGAACTCGAACCCGCGACCCTTCGGTCCGAGATCACTACGACACTACTGTTTTAGCGATCTCGGACAGCGGGGATCGGCAACAAATGTTCTCCACAGAATTCCAGAGTACTTATACCTTATAGCCTATTCAATTTCTTCGTTCAGAAGTAATGTCAGCCATTGTGAGTATGTAATCTAAGGCCCCTGTGACGCCTGTCAGCGACATTGGTGATTCAGCCGATTTCGGGGTAACTACAGGCAGAGATTGGCTGGTAAAGAACAGTCCAAACCAAACGTTTGATACCTGACTTTAATTGAACGAATAGAAGAAGCCTCGATTTCATCGGTAGCGTATCCAACAACTTGAGCTATTCATCCGAACTGTTTTTGATCCATTTTTACGTCATTTTTCTGTGCTTTTAAGACATTTTAAAAAATATTTTAAGAGCACTTTATTGATCATTTTTGGCGATATTTTAGGTCATCAAAATTTGCCCTCTACTAATGTATATCCTGGGGTGAGAGCTTTCTATATGTATTGCATCATTACAAATTATGACTATCTTAGAAATGTGGGTGCCTACACAATTCTTCAGCCCGCTGAGTCATCGTAGTGCCCAACACAATTCAAATTAATTAATTAATTATATTTTCTTTCTCGATACTCTTTGATAATTCGCGATATCCTGTCCTGTATTACACATAATAACTGCGCGCGAAATTTGTTTCCAAATAAACGTTGTAGTGATTTTAATTGATATCTTCATACAGAAATACAAATTCATTAATTATATATCTTGAGCATTTTTGTTAATCAGACAGGGCACCGCCAAGTGAACCATATTCCGATCCTTCTAACTATTTCAGGTCACTTTACATCTCGTCACGTCCGTATTTTTTCTTGAAAATCGTATTAAATAAGCTCATTGAATTTAAATAATATCTGATTATCTGTACAGATGATTATAATTACATCTTTGTTCAGCGGTTGTTTCAATGTCTTGTATTTAAACAATGAACTCACCATGAAAAGTCAGTTTAATTCTTCAAAATCCACAAAAAACAATGAAATTAGTAACGATTTGCCCACTCTCATTTGTTCTAAAATAATTCTTTGATAGTAATTTAAAGAAATGTTAATGATGCCATTTTGAGAAACAAATGTGAATACTTTTCTTATTAAGTGAAATTGCCATTTTATTTATTTGAAATATTAACTGTTTTCATCTGAAACTCCATCGAATTTTATTATTCGGTCATAATATCGTTCTTCCAGTTTCTTTCCTACTGCGTTCGACATTTTAAGAGCTCGCCGGAGATGCACTAGCGACTGCTTTACTTTAATTTGCGTTCCCTCGTGGAGTATGTCTCGTTTTATATTACGGTCCGCTTTTAATTTTCTCTCGAGAAGTTAGCTGTTCGGAAACTTTGCGGTGGATGTCAGTAAATAGTTCCCTCATGACTAACACGCTTTCTCTCTTGGTCTCTTTTCTTCGGGCTTGTTTTTTCCGCCGCTGAGTTAACTGCCAGAACGCTCCAACTTCGTCAGAAGAAGAGAGCAAAAACATTTTCACGTATATAGCTAAATATCCACCATTACTTTCTAACATTTAACGTGCAATTAATAAATAATATTCATGTATTAAACACGGGAACTAAAAACACAACTAAAAATCCATCTCTCTCGGATTCAAGCTGAGAAAAACCGATGTTGATTGGGTCATGAAAGTAAGTTATTAAATGTACGGTCGTATTTTTACGGATCCTCCTACTACATACTTAAGTAGTAAAGAGAGAGTTTTGTAATGCTGCAGCGGTGAGTAGCGATTTTTGTGTCAGAAAAACTCATATTTTGGGTCCTTGATATAGGAAAAGTAGATAAATTTGCTATTATAGTGAATAACTGCCTCTATAGTGTTATAATCTACATTTTGAGGGTCATTGATTCCAAAAAAAGTTGTTTCGAGGATCTATTGGAAAAACATTAGGAATAATGAGAAATTATGTTAAGATTCAGAAGATTCGCACGGTGGGAAAAGCTGAAATGCAGAGATTTGATTTTCCGATAGTCCTACCACGAAATATATTTCTGGATTTCTTTGGAATGCAGAAGTATATACTAAATATTAAGTCAGCAGATAAAATTGCCCTGTTCAGGATTTCACCCATGTCGAGCAAAATTGAACTACCGTTGGAGAGAAGCTCTTCCGAACCAGACAAGGGTAGGGTTGTTTACGCACTAACCGTAAACGACGGACAGCCTATTCGATGGATCAATTAAATGCAATTGGTTAGTCGCTGTACTAGCAGTTCGCTCACACACAGTTAGTCCCCCCCCCTTGCCCTGTAGGGCAGCTACTTCCCCAATCTACATCATTCTCTTCAAACCCTCCATTTTATCCCCTTCAATACGATCCCCCCTCCATGTTCGAGAAGAGCTCTCCAAACCACACCGTCTGCGCTCCCGCTCCTTCTTCTCTCGTCACTCGTACCACATCCGATATTCCCTATCTCACTTCTTCTTACCCTAACCCCCTCTGCACTTCATATCGCACCCGACACATCCCTACGCACTTCCCTACAACGCTACACACTTCTCTACAACGCTGCGCACTTCCCTACAACGCTACGCACTTCTCTACAACTCTACGCACTTCCCTACAACACTACACACTTCTCTACAACGATACGCACTTCCCTACAACGCTACGCACTTCTCTACAACTCTACGCACTTCCCTACAACACTACACACTTCTCTACAACGATACGCACTTCCCTACAACGCTACGCACTTCTCTACAACTCTACGCACTTCCCTACAACACTACACACTTCTCTACAACGATACGCACTTCTCTACAACGATACGCACTTCCCTACAACGCTACGCACTTCCCTACAACGCTACGGTCTTCCCTACAACGCTAAGCACTTTCCTATCTTACGCACTTTCCTTCAACGTTACGCATTTTTCTACAACGTTACGCATTTTCTACAACGTTACGCAATTTCCTACAACGTTACGCACGTTCCTACAACGTTACTCACTCTCCTTCAACGCTAAGCACTTCCCGACAATGCTTTGCACTTCCCTTTGCATCTGCGGAACTCCCTTTCCCTCTCTAAATCCGTATGCCATCCTGCACTGTGCCTCCCTTTCCCTTTCCTCACTTCTACATCGCTCCGTTTCTTCCTTCCGCTCCTCCGCACCTCTCTATTCCGCTCTATACCCCCTTTAACACACCCCGTTTCCTTCCCAACTCAGTATATTCCTTCTCTGCTCCGTACCTCCCTTTCCGCGCCTCCCCGTCCTCCTAGCTCTTCACGGCTCCCAATTCTCTCAATCTTTTCACCTGCTGCTTTCCGCCTATCTTCTCCACGTCGTCTCGCCCCGCTCTATTGCGTCTCCTTTCCTCTCATCCAATCACGCATCTTCCCACCTGCACTTCTCCGCCTGCATCTTCCCCACCCCGTCTCGCGTGACTCCGCCGCTCCCCACCACGCCTCACCCGGTCCTCTTCTTCGTCTCGCCCCGGCCGTTTTCTCTCGCCGACTCCGCCGCCTTCGCCTCCGCCGCCGCCGCCTCCGCCCCGCCTCCGCCCGCCTCCGCCCGCCTCCGCCCCGCCATCCGCCCCGCCTCCGCCCCGCCTCCGCCCCGCCTCCGCCCCGCCTCGGCCCCGCCTCGGCCCGCCTCGGCCCCGCCTCGGCCCCGCCTCGGCCCCGCCTCGGCCCCGCCTCGGCCCCGCCCTCGGCCCCGCCTCGGCCCCGCCTCGGTCCCCCGCCTCGGCCCCGCCTCGGCCCCGCCTCGGCCCCGCCTCGGCCCCGCCTCGGCCCCAGCCTCGCCCCGCCTCGGCCCCGCCTCGGCCCCGCTCGGCCCCGCCTCGGCCCCGCCTCGGCCCCGCCTCGGCCCCGCCTCGGCCCCGCCTCGGCCCCGCCTCGGCCCCGCCTCGCCCCGCCTCGGCCCCGCCTCGGCCCCGCCTCGGCCCCGCCTCGGCCCCGCCTCGGCCCCGCCTCGGCCCCGCCTGCGGCCCCGCCTCTGGCCCCGCCTCGGCCCGCCTCGGCCCCGCCTCGGCCCGCCTCGGCCCACGCCTCGGCCCCGCCTCGGCCCCGCCTCGGCCCCGCCTCGGCCCCGCCTCGGCCCCGCCTCGGCCCCCGCCTCGGCCCCGCCTCCGCCCCGCCTCGGCCCCGCCTCCGCCCCGCCTCCGCCCCGCCTCCGCCCCGCCTCCGTCACGCCTCCGTACCGCCTCCGTAACGCCTCCTCCCCGCTTCCACCCCTCCGCCACTCCTCCTCCACCCCGCCTTCGCCCCGCCTCAGCCTCGCTTTCTCCCCCTCCACCCGCTTCCACCCCTCATCTATCCCTCCTCCACCCCTCCTCCACCCCTCCTCCACCCCGCCTCCACCCCGCCTCCACCCCGCCTCCACCCCACCTCCGCCGCCACTCGGTCCGCCGCCTCGCAAGTTGCGGTTCCAAATTAATTTTGATTGCCGGCCCGGCCGCGGCGGCCGCGCCACGCTCCCGCGCGACGCCGTGCGGCCGCCCGCGTCGCCCAAGTCCCATTTGATCTGTTGAACTTCGGGGACCCCGCCGCAAAATCCGGCCCCGCTTCTTTAAAGGGCGATGGGCAGTGGCCGAGGTGGACGCGGAGGCGGAAGGGGTGGTGGGGTTGGCGGTGGGAGAGGCTGTGGAGTTGGCGATGCCGGTGGGGGGGGGGCGGGGACGAGTCGGAGACTGAAGGGCGCGGACTCGTGATTCGTAGAAAGCAGAAAGCAATTCGTCATCGGTTCTGAATCGGAGTGTCGGAGATTAGAGTTCAACAAGTTTACGTTTTCCCTCGCGTTACTGGACGGTTACCTCATCATTCCCCAATTTCCAAAAGAGGATATATAATATATATAATTCAGAAGATATAAATAGTATTCTATGTAAATAGAATATACATAGAATGTACATAGAATATGCCTTTCTTCCACTAATATCTGAATGGCCAGAAATCGGAGGCCGCCTTTAGAATCTATAGGCAAGTAAATATAATTGTGTTACAACGAAATCGCTCTAATCTTATAGTAGAATTTTTCTTATGAATGTGTAATATAAATTTTACACGAGAAATTATATGACAAAGCTGTTTTATTCGAGAAAATTTGTTAGTTTTATTAGAGAAATTTGTGATGGCTGTTACCCCCGAAGCCAAAAAAATATAATTTTTTTGTATACCAGCATTATTATCGACTTTTTCTGTTGCAAGAAATCGTTCATAATCGGACATTTTACGGCACAAATGATGACGTAGTGGAGTTTACGGCACGAATGATTGCGTCATCACACATTCAGCCATTCGCAGCGAGAGAACCGTGCGGGTGTAGAGGTAAACGGGCCAGCCGACCACCGTTTTCTTGCACAGATGTCAAATACCCGAGACGTCACAAGAAAGTTGTTTCGGAAAATTAAGTTTGGTTCCGTTATAAATTTATTTCGCTGTTATACAAACAAATAGCGTATGCAATTCGTTTATGTGGCTTTATTGAATTCGTACAAATTTGAATACTCGCTCCTAACTCCGTCACTCCGTCACTCGTTTTCAAAACATGTACTCATTCAATAAAGCTTAACATTATAAACTAATTGCATCTACTACTATTATGAGAACATACATGTGACTCAGGATAAATGTTTCAAACTTCTAAATCATGTATGTACCTGTAAGTTAAGATGATTCCTGCAAGCCTCTCTTCAAGCTTTTTACACAGCTAGGTCGAAGTAAGCCGCTGTATGGAGCAAAATCCTAGCAGCCGGCTTCTCTAAACGGTAGTTTTCCACAGCTTTTGCGATCAACACCAGGCGAATGACGGAACAGTACCGTAACAAACGGGCCACAGACCGCGCGCAATCTTTCCCTCCTCTTCCTTGCCCGTACTTACATACACTACACCACCACACATTTCGGGACGCCAGTCGGGAGCTTAAAGCTTGACCCGGCTGGGGCGGTGCACCGCTGGTGAGAGATACCTGGTTGGGAAAAAGAACGGTAAGCCGACAGATTGGTCGGCGCCGGATCCCGCCATCCAACGGGGGAAAATCATTGCCATCTCCCGAGATAAAAAACATGCACTACACTAATGTTCTTAGCAGTAAACGTAGGCTCTGTGCAGAAGATTATTTGTTTTTCTGTTGTTTTTTCGAAATTATTCTTTCGCATGCAGTTACAGCAATAACAAAGTAAATATTAGCCAAATGCAAGATTGATTTAATTTCTTATAGAAATGTCTCCCTTGGGGTATCCTCGCATTCGTTTTCAATAGGAAACCATTTATTGGGGACTGATGAACCCCTTCATCGGGGAACTTCATTCGGAGCCCGTGTTTCTGTTGGTTGCACCAGCTTAGCTGTGTCGCTGTTTTGCTATTAATTAGATTTGTGTTCAAGATTTTCTACTTATGACAAAACGAACATTATCCAAAACTAAAATCCTTTAAACTTTTTGATAATATGTCATTTACAATGAAGTACTTCACAGACTTCCACGAAAACGTGGGATAAAATATTGTATAATAAAATACACATTAGTTTCCGTTACGTTATTGCTCTACTGTACAATTTTCTCCAAGATATTTTTATTCAGACTTTTTCAAATACAATTTCTAATACAACAGTTTGATACCTATTGATTTGATACCTAATTTGATACCTATTTGATACCTAACCTATTGGAAGCAAGCTCCACATGTATGTATATCATATACACCTATTTAACTCTTTTAGAAACATTTATTAAACACGAAAAATAATAATAATAAGTTAGAAAAATGTATTTGTGTTCGGCAAAGTATACATTTAAGTTGCTGAAGCTGCCTGACCTTTTGATACGTAGATGTCTCTGAAAGCCTGCTTTGAAGAGAGAATATTAGGACACCATAGTGAGGCCCATTTACTAGCATTTGTAAATTCTCGGAGAACCTGTTTGGCAATACTCTTGCAAGTACTCGAATCGGAGTAGTATGAAAATACGCGCATGTGTAGCTTCGTCGGATTCATCCCGAACCAGCTCAGACAGCGGTTTTGCTTTGTGAGATCATCTCTGGATGAGGTTCGAGAGAGGAGCTCTGCGCGACGAGATAATGTCTTGTTTGGGAATTACGTACGAGACAGTTTGCATCCCTCACGACTTTGAACACTATTCCCCTCTCATGTCCTCTTCGCGGGATCGTCACTGTGCTTGTGCTTGTGCAGGATTTTCGATACTTTGCCGAGTAATATTTTCATTTTTTGCTCGTTTCTTTCTTTCTTTCTTTACTTGATTTTATTTATTTACTTGTGTACGTATTTACTGATTTATTTATTATCTATTTACTGATTTATTTACTACTTATTTATTTACTATTGTTCACTACTTGTTTACTATTTATTTACTACTTCATTTATCTATTATTCACTACTTATTTATTTTTTGTATGTTGTACCTGAACCTCCTGGTAATATAAACAAAGCAGTATGCAATGACCATAAGGGACCAAGTCATGGAACAATAGCGGAAACATCCAGGTGTTAATAGCTTTTATTTTCCATAACAATGTTTCTTGACACGTGTGTCCACCTCGTCAGGTTACTTAAGAAATTATTACATATATTATGTATAGGAATACAGAGTGTTCTCGAATTTCCTCGTTGCGGATAACCAAGTTGCATTTACTGCCCAAATTTTATTTTGAGTTAGTATTTGTAATTTATTAAGATTGGTAATTCTTGCAAGTCTCCAAATTAGTGGAGTGTAGGTTAATTATGCACTTGATGACGGATATATTTGAAGATGGGTTACGCTACTGAAGATTAAAACGATTAGGTGGAAATTCTACATCTATTCTACCCAGTATTGTCCATTTCTCGAAAACGATGCCATGCTCAACGTTCCGGACTACTCTTTCTCAAGCGGCGGGCTATCCGGGAACTCGGCACCCCGAGCGAGTGCCTTTAATGCTTCATAGCGGGGCTAGGGAAAGGCGATAATTGCCATCGAAGCGGCGAGGCGAGGCAAGGCGAGGCGGCGGGCGGGAGTGGGCGGGGCTAGTTTGGAGGAAAGCGGTTGCGGCGAAGTTTCCGAGCGGCCGATATTGCGAGCACGTTCTCGACCATCGATTGCACACGCGGCGGCCAGCGGGAGAAGGGCGCCGGGCGAAGGGTGCGCGGGTGGAGGGGGAGGGCGGCCCGCGGGGGCTATTAAAAACAGCTTTGAAGTTCGTTGAGGCGGCGACCTGGCCCTGCGATTGACACTGCTCCCGCCGCAGCGGCCCAGCCCGCCGCCCCCGCTGGGCGACCCGCGTGCTGTCGGGCGAGTGCGGTAGGGGACGGCGGCGGCTACAGGCGCCCAAATGTCAAGGATTTCTCGATGCCTAGCATGTGGGGGCAGTATAATGTTAATACATATAATTATTTATAGTAATTACGATTATTATATTGAATGTTGTTCTTATTTTTTCTCTTCGAATTCAAGATGCCTAGCATGTGATGAAATGAAGCCCATTCGGATTTCAAGATGTCTAGCATGTTGTGTCAGTGTAATGTTAATAAATATAATTATTTATAGTAATTACAATTATTATATTAAATGTTGTTCTTAGTTTTTCTCTTCGAATGAGCCACTACGGACTACGCTTATTCTTTTTTCTGTTTCTGTCTTTTCTTTGCTTTCATATCCCTTTCATTCTGACCCGATGTTTCTCCTTACTTTCCTCAGTTCAAATGGCCCCTGTCTTCTTTTTTGGCTTGTCCTCAAACCCTGGGAATTTCGTGAGTTTGATCCTCATTGAAGACCGGTCAGTAATATCTGATGGTGTAATTTCTTCTTCGTCTTATTATTGTTATTATTATTACAATTATTAATTACGTATTATGTACAATTATTATTATTACAATTATTAATTATTAATGGAGATTAAAAGTCATGTAGTTACTATTATAGTTGCATATGCACGAAATGATAATGCCGATATTGCAAGTAAGGATGTATTTTATATAGAATTGACAAAATCGCTAGAGAAAGTAAGTGACCGAAAGAACTTTATTAGTTGGTGATTTAAATGCTCGCACTGGATGGAGAATTGCCGATCCTATTGTAGTGATACCGAATCCATTACGGCTGCGAGCCTGAGAATTGCTCCGCGTCGCGCGACAGAGGGGTCGACGGCGGCGCCAGGGTTCTGTCAGGCCACCCGCCGGACCCACCCCCTAAAATTCGTCACACCCAAGTGTCCCGCGGCCTGGGAGGTCTTCTCGTGGACGCGGCACTGCAGTACTTTTCCGCGGCGCCCCTCGCCCTCCCCATCCTCCCTTGAGATTTTCGTTCCCCCCAGTCATTAATTTCTGTCCCTGTTTGACAGAAAATTGAAGCGAGAGAGAACGAATGCAGGTTTCTCTCTCATTTCTCGGCCCCAGAAACTTCCGATGATTGGGCGGAATTATTCTACGAGGCAATACCCTTTCGCCAATAGCCGCCGGACGTTGGCAAAGCTCTAGAATGTTCTAGAACATCCTGAGGGAATTTGGTGGGGGAAGGGAGGCTCGAAGGACTTCGTGCAGGCGACATCAAGACAGAAGGTGTGAGGCTATCACAGAGAGAGGGTGTGAGGCCGTCACAGACAGAAGGTGAGAGGCGGTCAGGGGGACGAGACGTTATTGTGGAGGCACCCGGCGTCAGAGATAAAGTTTTGTTTCTTAGTTGGACTTATAAGAAAACGTTGAGTTTTCGAGGAGAATTTGTGCGCGGTTCTTAAGGTGAGACGGTAGGCCAATTTTTTAAAAAAAATGGAATTTTCTTTTTTGAATAATTAAATAATATGTTCTTTTATGAACATTTCTAGACCAAATTCATTGATTTATTTCGTCTGTAAGTGTAGGAAATTTATTTTTAAAGATTCCACTGACAACTGTCAGACTGCAATATTACTGTACTTCCGCGCATACAACGTCTTATATCTCTTCTTATAATTTTGTCAGAAAGCTAATTTTTGTTTACTTTTGTAAAGGAATTTTGTCTGCAGGTGCTGATAAAACAGTCTGTGCGATAGTCCAATTTTTGTAAATGCATTATTTAGTTAACAATTTTCCGCACGTATAGAAGCATGACTTGATGTTTTTGTTGTATAGTAAAGTTCAATTTATTAACAATTATGATGTGTTATAGTTTACAAAATTAAAATAAATGTTTCATACGTTCTACAATGGCGAAATGTAAATGAATCTTTAAACAACGCATCTTCAAAGAAAATCAGCATATCAGATCAAATCCTTTGCAGCACGAAAATAATGATAACATGAGTCCGAATGCATGTGAAACTCTTCCTAGTGAGTCTAAAAGGAAAAAAAACGTAGTGTAAATACCGAAGTTGAAAATAATACAAGTGAAGACATAACTTTTCAGAAGATGGCTACATAGCAAAATACAGAATGTGAGGCATTCAAGAACACCATTTGTATAAGAATACCAAAATATATTTTTGTTGGTATCAGAACTTTACAATTAGGGAGTGTCTGAATCTGTTGTAATAAATAATGATAGAAATTGTGCCGTATGAGAAGTTATGAAAAAATTACGTGTGTCACGAAGAACCCATGCTGATATTTGTAGAGAACTTGACAGATTACGCATTGCGAAGGCAAAATATGATGACCAACAAATGCCAAAGGAGGCAAGAAAGAAGAAAAGAAAATCTCAGGCTGGTCTAAAAGATAGTGAAACCTGTTATTATGATGTAGGCTGCCCGTAGTTACTCTCTAGTGAAAAATATTCTAAGTTTTCCTAACATATGCTTCTCTGAAAACTTTGAGTGCCATTTTCTCAGAAGTTAAAATTTTGAAACGTTTGCCCCATTATCTCCGAAACCATTAAAGCTATCTGCATGAAATTTTTACTGATGATAAACCACGTTATACTAAGAATGTGGATCCTCAATCGTGATTATTACTTCCCTAGTCCATGTGTTAGGATTTTTTTGCACATTTTCTTGAGGAAAAAAATTCGTTTCTTGGAAAAAAATTAATAAATCGCTTCAGAAAAGAGATAACAACTTAACTGAGGATCAGTAATCTCTTCATACATCTCTTAATAAGTAGTGCAAAATCCATTAAAATTTTTTTTCTCAGTAGTTTCTGAGAAAATGGGTAACAAAGTTGCTCGTTTTAACATTGATGGGATAGGGCCTACCGTCTCACCTTAAATAAGTGTAGACCGCGGATTGTGAAAAGTTTTATTGACATTCTAATAGTTCAGAAAAAGTATCTGACTTGTGCTCGTGTTTGGAACATTATCGTGGAACAATTTGATCATTCACGAACTTGCTACGAACTCTAAAGTACCGTGCGGTGAACCGAAGTGACAAGGTCATTCAACTGAGCAGACATTATCTGATCATTAGCGACAGTAAGTGAGCGGTGCTGTGTGTTGGGCCAGCACCCCTACAACCCCGTCTTCTACCTGGCTCGGCCCTGCGCGCCCCTTTGTGCGGCGTCCCACGACGCTCGCGCCGCCCCTGCCAGCCAGCTGGCGGCCCGAGGTCGTTCAACTCTGGTTTGTTGTGCACGCCGCCCCGCTAAGACGGTATCTTTTTCGTTCTTTTGGCGCGCCCGTGGTCGAAAGGCATAAACAGTTTGGTAAACAATCTTTAATTACCTTTGACCGGGCGATGAAGAGAAGATTCCCGGCCGCGCTTGGCTGTCAAGAGGGAATCAGCGTAGAGGAAAACACTGTTCTTTTTACTGTAGTAATTTTCACTTTTCAATTTATTTTATTATTTTACGTGTGCATGTCATATTTTGGAATTGGGGAAAGGGGAGCAAGCTCGCCGACATGAGTGGTAAAATCTTGCAATTTTTTTTATTAAATAAAAGCCACCTCTTTGTTAACATGAGTAAAAGTCTCTTATTTTACACCGGCCACCAACTTCCTCCATCTTCATCAATTTAGGCAAGCCTTTCTACCGACTGAGCGAGCCGGCTACCACGTCTACGGCGCCCAACCGACAGACGGGTAGTCGCGCTATAGTAGGGCAGCATGGGGAAAATACAATAAATAATAATGGAGAGAGGTTGATAGAATTTTGCCAACAGAATACTCTCAGAATAATGAATGGTTGGTTCAAGCACAAACAGATACATCAGTGTACCTGGATACAACCAACTCGGAATTTAAGATCTATAATTGATTATTTTATATTATGATAAAAGTCAAAATTATGGATAAAAATCGTTAGAGTATTGAGAGGGCCTGAGTGTGGATCAGATCATCATTTACTGGTGTCCAGAATTTTCTTTCCTTCTAAAAGTACAAAAATACTTACAAAATTGAAGATGGTAATAATATTTTAAAAATAAATTATAATTTGCAAAAACTTCAAGAGGACTGTACACTTTTTTTATGAAATGAGATTAGCCACAAAACTGTGTGATGTTTCAGATGATTCTACTACTAAAATGTAAAAGGCTGTTAAGAAGATACACGAATCTGCCTTTGAGACGTTAGGGGAAAGAGAACAACAACATGTATGAAATAGGAAAAATGAAATGTGGTGGAATGAAACTGTAGAGGAGTTAGTATATAAGAAGAAAATGGCTTATAATAAGTGGCTCGCTACAAATGTGACGACGACCTTCAAATATATAGAGATAGGAGGAAAGAATCGCAAAGAGCAGTTACTGCAGAAAAAAAATGAGAAATGGCAAAATTTAGGGGAGGATATAGAGAAATGTTTTGGAAACACTAGAGCAAATAAAGCATGGGGTATACTGAAGATAATGAGAAAACAAAATAATGATTGTGCAGGTATTAGAAATAAGCATGGAAGAGTGGAGGGAATATTATAAGGCACTGCTTCCTGAAGATAGACCAATATTTTTGGTTTTTTATTCATTACTAAACCTGATTGAAAAAGAGTTTGTAGAGGTTAACAACTCATCAAATTTTTGTAGATCTACACAAGGCTTACGACACTGTCCAACAAACAATGTGGACCAGTTTATATAAGAATTGAGCGTCGACAACTTAATGTTGGTGCCGTAAAAGAATTTTACAGCAACTGTATGAGCATGGTCAAAATAGGCAATAGAGTTTTCTCAGAATTGCTAGTTACGAAGGGCCTTCGACAGGGATGTACTATGGCACTGACACTTTTTAAGATCTATTTAGATGAAGCCCTAGGAGATTGGGACGGGGATATGGATGACTTGAGCTATATGCTCCGTAAGTTGAAAGACGAATATGAAAAATTGGGGCCCAAAGTCTAAAACTGAGTATTTGAAAGTGGGAAATGAGGAGCTGGAAGATATAGAGATAGAGGCTGAAAACATTAAAGGTTATAAAACTTTGAAATATTTAGGGGTCACTTTATCATCTAATGGTAAAAGCAGTGATGACATTAATAATAAAATTGGTCAAGGTAAACAAGCGATACGGGAACTAACCCCATTTTGTGGAATGACCAAAATCAGAAAAAGAACAAAGCATATCATTTACTCCCCTGTGGTTGAAAGTATTACATGTAACTTTAAAAGAGAAGAATCGCAGTTTCTTTGAGGACACTGAAGCAAAGGGCGATCTCGAAGTCGCTGTCAGTATGAGTGGGGAAAATATCAAAAACCTCGATCGAGAGACGAATCCTTGAACAGTCCGCCAGGAATGTCTCTCCGCAGTGGCGACAGTTGCTGGTGAGAGTGCAAGCAACATAAATTATGTTGGTAGTAAAACTGCGGGTTGTAACAAATGAAACGTAAATTGCATGCTCACTACAATCACAACAGGCGCTGAATTATTGTCCCTTTCACTTTTTCCCCAGTGATCTGATTGCTATCAACATAAATACAATTTTTAATACGAGGCCAGGTTCGGCTCGGTGCGTGGAGATTTTCTTGGTACACGTTATAATCATTGCCAATTAAAATATTGGTACTTGGATGTTCAAATAACATTGTAAGGAAAGTATTACTGTTTGAAACATTTAATGAGTAAATTGTGTTGTTTCAGACCAGTAACGTATTTCAATTGTTTTGTCGTTGTTTAGGGAATGAAGATAACCAATTTATAGCAATTCAACGAATTCCATACCAAAGTTTGTTTTGTTCTTGTTTTCTTTTAAATTTCGGCCTCAAGAAAATGCGCGCATATAATCTCTTCCCCCATACGTCATATACAGTTTTTACTGTTTTTTTGACCAAGTAAATGAATAAATAAGTAATTTAGAAATCAAAATGCAATGTGTCAGTGATCTCAAGTTCTAAAAAAAATTAAAGGGTATCATTTTGCTACCCTGTTAAAGACTCAAGTGAATGAATTGATTGGACAATGATTTTGAATTTTATTTTTGTCGGCTTTGTGGAAAGCAGCTGAATAATTTCTACTCCGGCTGAATATTTATTTATATTAAGTATTATGAGAATTCCATTAAAATTTCGAAAAAAAAGAATTGAAACTCTTCGGGGATATGTTTCATGTTGAATTTTGTATTATAGGAACATTCGTCAGAGCAATTCTCGAAAGTATTGGTTGAAGAGACTAATCACTGTAGACAGGTCATTGACCACTTTTTCCTATTCCTAGATATTTCAAGTTTCCTAGATTGTCTCATATTTTTCCTGCGTGATTCTTGTACTCCCCGTTTTTACTTTCCCGTACACGTACGTATACACGGAGTGATATACGTAGTATAGGGAAAGTTATGTAATGCTGCGCGAAAAAATGGCCAATTTTCGGCGGAAAAAAATTAATTGCCGGGCCGTGAAAACGAATAAGTGGATAAAACCAGTTGCTAAATAAAGAAAAAAAATCCTCTATACTCGTGGTGTGGTCAAAATCCATGATATGTTGCTTCTTTATACTTAAAAATCGATTGACGGCATTCCGTCCGTCTGTCCGTCTGTGGTCAACGCTAGCGCCTAAACCGTTCGGTCGATTTTCGTCAAAATTGACATTCGCCAGTCGATCTGATTCTAGTAGAAGCTTTGTGATTTTGAAAAAGATTCTTTAAAATTTGGGGGTACTTTATATGAACCCCCCCGGAGATTTTCAACGTTTTCTCAAAAACGGCTCCAAATTTTTCTTTAAATTTCTTGTATGAATAGAGGAAAATACACTTTTTAACATGGCATAGGTCCGATTTTCACGTACAGCTCTAAATTTTCGAAAATTGTGAAAGTTTGAATTTTTTTCGGCGTCTTTCTCCAACTACAAAATTGAAGATAGATATTTTTTCTTCAAATAAAATTTGTTCTGCATATTGAGTTCTTTAATAAAGGTCATGTAAATGTTTGTCACAATTTTGGTAGTTTTCGTGCAATATTGCGTGCAATATGTGCAATTTTAAAAAATTACAAAAACAAAATTTTCTCAAAAACGGCTCCAAATTTTTTCTTTAAACTTTTGGCAGGGATAGTGGTAAATGTACTCTATCAATGACATAAAAGCCATTTTGGTCTATGGGTTGTTTTTTTTCAAAAATTACAAAAATGTAAATTTTTTTACTTGTCTCTCACGTCGTTAATATTTACATTATCGGCGATTTTTTTACATTATTATATTTACGAGTATATATGCTTTAAATAATGTCAAGTAAAGTTTCTCGAAAACACTACCGTTTTCTGTGAAAAGTAGCTCAAATTTCGGCATTTTCAGAAATGCTCAAACGTCATTTTCTCGTATATGGCTGCAATTTTTTTCCTGAAACTTTTGTAACGGATAGTGCTAATTACACTCATTCGTATAGCATGAAGTTTATTTTGAGTTTTTTTGTTTTTTTCAAAAATTATATCAATGTAAATTTTTTGAAAGATCTCTCACATCTTTAATATGCACATTATCCGCAATTTGTAAAGATGATTATATTTGTGAGTGTAAGTGCTTCAAATAACTTCAAATAAAGTATTTGAAAACTCAAAAATTTTCTGTGAAAATGAGCTTCAAATTTCGCATTTTTAGTAGTGCTAAAACGCCATTTTCTCTTAAACGGCACATAATTTTTAAAAGAAAATTGCCATTTGCGGCTAGGTTTTTGTGTTCTTTAATATTCTAAAATTAATGTTTCTGTTCTACCAATAGGAAACCGAAAAATTAAGAAAATGACAAAAAAATGTACTTTTGGCGATGATAGATGGTAGCTGGCAAGAAAGAGTATGTGGCAATTCCGAATAGCTAGCGAAGACCCAGGAAAATAGAAAACTAATACGGGAAAGTCTGTGCCATTCTGTTTCTGTTTTTTGACAAATAAATAAATAAAATTAATACGGTCATGCTTAATTTTTTCAAAATACGAGTAGTTTTTCTTTAATTTTGTGACAAACGTAATAGGCCGCTGTAAATTTACTGCGCTTCGGACAGCTGGATGCGTCGTAAATTAGAATGTGCAACTTTGTATATTATTTCTTTCTTCGTTTCTTACATTCGAACTTTGTTATAGACTTACACATTAATATTTTAGAAATTGTTTATTTTGAAATATTTGAAATAAGTAAAAAGAATTAATAGCTCTCAGAATAGCGACAATGCAGGGTCTGCAACAATGGAATTCACTTTGCGCTCGCGAATATCTGTGAATTAGTGTCATTGTTGTGACCTAATGGAGCTGTATGAAAAGGAGTTATAATTGTATAATTTATGTTGATATTTGCAGGCAAATATTTAGTTTTGCACCAAATGCTGTACCATTTGTAGTGAGTAGAGAATTTGTTGCATGGTTTTAAAATACTCTTCCCTAATCATGGCCCAATGGAAGGCATTTCTATATTTCCAGGGTATCAGGCTTCTTTTTCCAATACAGGGTTACAAAACTTTTGCATTATATTTTTGTGAAGTTGTAGAATTCACATAGTTCTGACAACACAGCAATGGAAATAGTGAGTTCCAAGCGAAGATGTTAGTAGCGCATAAAGTGCAATATTACAGTACTACTTAGCTGTTTCCTCTAATACGGGAAAGTAAGTGCTGTTGTAGCACCACTAGTTTAAGCTACGAATTCTACTATTGCTGGGCTTCTTGATTTACGAATCGGTATTTTTTGTTGTAAAATATGACTTACTCAAGAACGGAAAGGTATTTTGAACCAATTCAAATATCGTAAACACTGGACGTAGTAATCATATTCATCAGATGTTATTCTCAATAGTTTACTACCCTACATACGCCACATATACATTATATGAAATACAAAAATTCACACACTACATATACATTATTTTATACCGCATTACCAGATGACATAAATCGATTAAAATCGATACACAAGTTTGTTTTGCTTCTGAACACACATATAGCTTCACTAACTAATCACTTTTTCTTGAGCTCGAATGTAGAGATTCTAACAATCATTTTCCATTTTCTCGCAGCAGAAAGATTACTTCACGTAGAACACTAGGGATAATAGCCAAAGCTTTAGCTAATTTGCCTTTGCAAATAGTTTTTTTATTACATAGGAGCTAATATTTTGATAACATTTCTAACCAAAACGCTCGTCGCCACCTGTATTCTCAACTCAACTTAGGACAGAACCCAGAGTTCACGAGACCCTACACAGATGGCGATTCTCGTTGATCGTTACAAAGTTTCTAACGGTGTTTGATGTTAAATAAATACAATTTCTGGTCTACATCTCCCGGAAACGTCTCTCTTCGTGTAAGGTAATCTTGGAAGCCGGATTTTGGAGTATAATTTCCCAGGGTTAAAGACTTTCACCATCATTTTTATCTTTATTTTGTCCATTAATATTTCTACGGCGTTTCCAAGGTAATGTTTCCAAGGTAATGTTTCCAAGGTAATGTTTCCAAGGTAATGTTTCCAAGGTAATGTTTCCAAGGTAATGTTTCCAAGGTAATGTTTCCAAAGTAATGTTTCCAAGGCAATGTTTTCAAGGTAATGCGTTGGAAAAGCAAGAAATTAATTCTTCGGAACCTAAGATGTCGGCCTCAAAACCTTCGCCTCCAGAAGACACCGTCTTTCTCCCCGCCCATTCCATGCTCCCCGCCCACTCCTTCACGTTCCCCACCCACTCCTTCACGTTCCCCGCCCATTCCTTCATGCTCCGCTCCCACTCCTTCACGTATCCACCCATTCCTTCATGCTCTCCGCCAACTCCTGTATGTTCCCATTCCTTGATGATGCCCATACACTCCCTCATGCTCATCGTCCAACCCTCCACGCTTTGTGCCCACTCATTCATGCTCCGACACATTCATGCTCCCCGCTCACTCCTTTACTCTCTCCCCTCCTCTTCACGTTCACCGCCCACACCTTCACACTCCCTACCCACATCTTTACCCTCCCTGCCCACTTCACGCTCCTCGCCCCCCTCCTGCACGTTCCCCGTCCATTCTTTCAGATTCCCGCCCACTCCTTTACGCTTCCCACTGAATTCGCGTTCCCCGCCAATCCTTCATGCTCCGCCCATTCCTACATGTTCTTCATCCATTCCCTCACGCTCCCTAACATTTCCTTCAAGTTCCGCGCTCAGTGGTTCCTGCTTCTCGCCGCTCACCTCCCTTCATCCCCGTCAACAACTCGGCTTCACATCGTCGGCTCTTCACGAACTCCCAGTGACCCACTTTCTCACCTTTCATACACCTACTCCAGCCCTGGCTCATTACCGCTTCTTTTCCTTTACTCAGCCCATTCTTATTACCGTTGTGTCCGCTGGAACATACCATCGTACCTGGCAGCCGTATGCGTGTTTCTGTGTACCCCTCGGTATACTACAACTTTGACCGTCAATTTTTTGATGATTGATTTCGGGCGCGTCAGCGGCTAAGGTCGTTATTTCCTTAAGTGTAGTTCATGTTTTTATCGCAGGAGGTGGCTGTGATCTCCAGCTGGATGGTGAGATCTAGTGCCCACCTGCCCTGCCGCAAGCGGGGTATTCCCCAACGAAGTATCTCCCACCAACGAGGCAGCGCCCCAGCCGGGACGACCTCTATTCTCCCGACCGGTCTCCCGACTTATATGGTGGTGTAGTGCAGTGTGTGTAAGAAAGGGGTGAGGATAAGACAATGAAGAGGAAGGAAAGATCGCGCGAGGTCCGTGGCCCGTTTGGTAGGGTATTGCTCTGGTATTCCCCTGGAGTTGACAAGACAAACCATAGAAAACTGTCGATCAGAGCATCCGACCGCTACCATTCTCCTCCAGACAGCGACTGAACTCAGCCTAACTAAACTGGTAGTGTCGGAAACCCTGCCACCATCGGGACTCGATCCTAGGAGCTCTCGGGCAGAGGCAATGCAGTGACATCAGTCGATGCCCTGAGCCACCTCCCTCGGTTTGAGCCTCCCCCGATCGCTCCCATTCAACACCTTCTTCCTCCCCGCCCATTCCATGCTCCCCGTCCACTCCTTCACGTTCCCCGCCCATTCCATCAAGCTCCGCTCCCACTCTTTAACGTACTCCACCCATTCCTTCATGCTCTCCACCCACTCCTGTATGTTCCCGCCCATTCTTTGACGATCCCCATGACCCACTCCTTCACGTTCCCCGCTGAGGTCCCCCTTCGCTGCTGAGGTCCGTGCTCTGGGAGAGTCCGTGCCCGGCGCAAGGCCCCAGCTCCCTCGGCCTCCGGAGCGCGCTCTGTTGTCTGCCGGGATCTCGGGGGAAGGGGGCGGCTCTGGATTTGTTATCGATTATGCAACCCTACGCGCCGCATTCGGCAAGTGTTGCTCCACAGGTGATAGGGGGCAACGTATAGTTAACATAAACCTAATTACACCCGCACGTTACACGTATAATGCAATCCAATTACACACTGACTAGAATAATTCGGTTGGGGAAGCTCACAGGATACGTTTCTGAATAGAATATGCATGGCGGACAGCTAATGTTTGATGACGGTGTCGACTAAGTTACCTGACAGATGAGAAGATTATTGCATATTAAAGGATGGTGTGGTTGAGACGTGGGGTGAAAAGTGTTCGAATTTGAACCGGTGAAATTGCCACCAGAATAATTCTGGAGGCATACTTATTATGAACGGAGATTTTATTCTTTAAAGAAGAATGAAAAGTGTTCTGTGACTACAACTAACTACTTCTGTGGCGCAAGCTAACCTATATTACTTACTCCCACGTATCGTGTAAATATTAATTCAAGGAAAACGGATTAAAATTGCAAATCGTCGATTCAAAACAAAACACAAGTGCCCGAAAATCATAATGAATTAATACCTCTTTAGCAGTACATATGACAAAGAAAAACTGCATGAGAAAATGTATTCAAATTCCATCAATTAAGCAGCCGGCCTGCTCCGATCGGTGGTTTTTCCATGGTTCCTTCTGTCAATACCAGGCGAATGCCCTACAGAGCCACGCGATCGCGCGATCTGGGCTTCCTCTTCCTTGCCCTGTACTTACCCCTTAATTATGCACATTAACACTTACATACCACTGCACACTACGACACATGTCGGGAGACCAAATGGGAGCTTGCAACTTTTCTTGGCGGGTCTGTGCTCACCAGGAGAGGGGGGTCTTAGGGGAAGAAATTTGTGAGTTTCATTTATTCTTGCCTCTTTTACTTTTTTCGTATACGTACCGAGAAATGTGCGAAGTGTGAAGTAATGTAGTGCTATGGAAAATCGATTGCGAGATTTTAACGGAAACACGTTGTGAAATCACTAACCCCGCAAATGTGTTTTTAAACGTGTGTCTGTGTCTGTCAATCTGTCAGTCTGAGAGCATGAACAGTCGGCAGGTTTATCAGGGGTCCCCTCATTTCCCCTGCCTGTCATTCTACCTTTTCTCCATTATTCACCTCAACATTATCGCTGTTGACTATTCAATAGACCATAATTCATGAATCCGTATGAACTTAGTAGTTTAGTAGTTGAATGATTCGTAAGTCACAGTAAAGATTTGCGATGATTTTAGATGATTTAAAAAAATTAGCGATTGTCTATTTGTGTAATGTGTTGTTCGCTGTTTTTTTTACAATTAAATTTGAGTTATCAATAGTAGTGTTTGGTTCCATGGAAGAAAGGAATTTTAAACTAAGTGTACATAATATTAGTTTCAACAAAAACTCATTTAAACGTAAGGAAGAACGCAAAAATTTGTTCATTGAAACCCATGAATTACGATTCAATGAGTAGTGAATACTATATTGATAATAGGAACCATAGAGAAGTAGTGGAATGAAGCAGGGCAAACTGGAAAACGCTTGAAATCTGACATGAGCTCGTATCCTTCAACGTGGATTATCAGGGAATCGAACGTGTTATCTAGCGAATTAAAACTATGCGCTACAAACACCCAGCAACTTCACTCCACCCTATCCCACTCCATCCGAGCACACACCATCCCACAATATCCCATCCCAACACTCCTCACCTTATCATCTATTCCTTAACTTATTATTGCAGAGAAAGTTGATTCTTGTAAACTATAGGTAAACTTCCGACGGTAGGTATTAAACTTCCGACGCCTGTTTTGATAATTAAAAAAATCGATGAAATTTTGCTTATTATTCCCGGCTTAAAATGTTTTTTATTTAAAATAATGAAATGTTAAATTTCTTATTTTTTTCTAGAAGTCTAGTTTTTTAAAATGAAAATTCTATGCAAAAAAGGGAAACTTCTTGAATTGAGAATGCCAGAGTATATTTCAACTATTAATTTTGTATTTCAGCTCGGGCCTAGAGTAAAAACAAGAATAGAAGAGCAAAATAGGTTTTTTTGTCGAGTTCTATACATGGTGAAAAATATTCATGACCAATAAATTTTTCGCTCTGGACCTTCCGCCGCTACGTTGAAGATACGTTTGAAACCATATTTAGAAGTTGCAAAAAAAAACACATAAAAAGGCACGCCCCACTTCTTCCCTCATGAACATGAGTTACCGCCACTCTTTGAGGAAATCGGCGCCTCCTGCATTTTCACGTCCCGGAGGACGGCGGGCTCATCTCCCGCGGCGATCAAAGCGGCGGTGGTTCGCCGTCGAGCCGCGCCGTGGAGGAGGCGGCCCTTATCATTTGCGAGGAAAGTGGCGCGTGAGGCGTCACGGGGGGTCTCGCGCGGCCGCCCCGACCGCGCCCTCGTTGGGAAACGCGTTGCCACTCATTTCACAGGCCCTCGACCACTCCTTCATTTCCTTTCCGCCTCCTTCCCACCTCACGCTTCACCCCGCCACTTCCCTTCCCTTCCTGCCCCTCTCCCCCTTCGCTCCACTCCGTACCACCTCTCCCACCTCCTTTCCAATGGGAGAGATGGCTCAGGGCATCAAACTGGTTGTCACTCCAGTGCCTCTGCCGGGAAGCCCTAGGTTCGAGCCCCTATGGTGGCAAGATTTTTCGATAGTGGCTTCTCAGCTAGGTCGAATCCAGTCGCTGCCGGGAGACCGGTCGGGAACTTAGAGGTTGTCCGGCTGTGCTGTGGTGATGCCGCTGTGGGAGATACCTGTTTGAGGAAACCTCGCTAGTTGACGGTTGGTCGGCACCGGATTTCGCTAGCGGGGTAGACCCGAGAAGGGGAAGCACCACTACCTCGCGAGCAAAAAACATGCATTACAAATATGGAACTAATGACCCTAGTAGTTGACGCGCCGGAACCGTTAAAAGTCAATCAACCTCCTTTCCCTCCCTACCCCATCCCCCGCTCCCCTCTGTCCACCCCGACACATCTCCTTCCTCTCCCCCATCTCCCTCCCTTCCCCATCCTCGCCCTTCCCAACCTCCTTCCCCCACTTCCTTCCTTCCTTCATTACCACCCTATAGCCCTCCCCTCCCCACCCGCGCATCCCAAACTCACAATTTCTATTTATTATTTATTTATGTCAAAAAAACAGTAAAAACTGGTATATGGACGTGTGGGCAAAGAAATTTATCTGCGCACATTTTCTTGAGGGACAGAATAAAAAAAAAACACGAAAAAATGAATTTAGAAAATAATTATTTTAGAAAAATAAAAATATTTGAAAAATGTTTGTTCCCGAGTTATAGAAAATCAATTTCAGCGGTAAATGAACTACAATCAAAAGGAGCGTGCTCAACAAAACGTGCGCACAGTGAAGCTACATTTACGTCCAGAAGCAAAACAAGGGGCCATCTCAGCATTGCTCAATGGATCAGGGAAAACTGGACAAAAACCTGAACGAGATGGGGGTCATTGCCCTCCGTTCCTTTCCCATTATTCGCTCTAACCTCTCCTCTCACCCCTCTGCCCAGCCCTCTTCCCTTTCCATTCCACTATTGCACGTCTCTTACCCGCCTCCCCGACCCTCTTCAGACTTTCTCCTTCCCACCTACTCTCCCACGACCTCTCCATCCCATCACCACCCGATCACCCCTCCTTCTCCCCGCTCTTCCCTCTCGCCACCCTTTCGTACTCCCTTCCCATCCCTTCCAACCACCCTCGTTCCGCCTTCCTCTCCCTGCCTGTCCGCCCAGTTCCGTTCCGCACTTTGCAAACCGCATCCAGCCGCCTCTCTCTTCCCACTCCGCTCCTCCTCGATCTGCTTCGCCCCGCCCCCCCCGTCCTTGGCCTCGCCCACGCCGCGCCCCATTCCACTCTATTCGTCCCCGCTCCGCCCCGCTCCGCCGGCTCTAACGAGTCCCACCGCGCGAAGTCGTCGCACGTCGCGGAAATCAGGGAGGGCACGTGGCGGGCAGAGGAAGCACGCCCGGGCGGCGGCGCGGGCGTGCGGGGCGCGGGGGAAGTGGCCGCGAACAGCGGGAGTGGGCGGGCAGCATGGGGGTGACCTACCCAGCGAGAGGAAAAGGTACTCTGCGATTTTTCCGTAGCTGCCTCTCAAGGCTCACCTTCACAATGGAATATATCACAGTATTTCGCGTCTTCCTCTCTCGTGCATGTGTCGTGTCCTGATGTCGCATGATCGCGACCATATCGAGCACTGATTGATCATGCGACATCTCGCGAGCGGCACGACCGAGAAATGCGAAATGCAGTGGTGTTTTCCATCGTGAAGACGGGCCTTGAGAGGTAGCTATGGAAAAATTACAGTATAGGCGTGGACATGGAACGCTGCAGGCTGTGGCAGAGTTCGCGGCGTGATGCCGGCTATGACGGGGAATTTGCGAAAACGACGCGATTGGTATCAGCATGAGATTGGGAATGATGGGATTGCGATGGAATCTTAAGATGGCTGTATATTGCAGGATCTTTAATCGAGGTTTCTTCGGGTACGAATCCTGCCAGTGGCGTATTTTCGACAGCAGTAATCTACGTAGCATCTGCAGCAGCTTTAATCGAGGTATCTTGCGGTTCGAGTCCTGCCAGTAGCGCATTTTCGACTGTAACTCTCTACACAGCTTGCTACTGTCGAATTCATCAAATACTGTCGATTGTCTCAATAAAATCTGTGACTCCCCAGATCGGGAGCTGAAAGGACAGAAAAACACAATCATCCAAGCGAGACCTTTAATATCAAAAAGTTAGGTCGGTAATGAAGCGATTTGATTACCGCAACACCTTGTATTTGCCAAAAGTCACTACACTTAAACTGAACAATGGGGAGAATTCTAGCGGCTGGCTGCTCTGACCGGTATTTTCCCTAGTTTATCCTATCAGTATCTGGTGAATGCCCTAACAGTACCGTAAAAAGCGGGCCATGGACCAAGCGCGATTTTTCCTTCATCTCGTCTTCTTCTTTTAGACACCCAATTACACTTAAACTATACTACTGTACACGTCCGGAGGCCAGTCAGGAGCTTACATCCCAGCTCGGTCGGTTCCCGGCTTGGGGAGACACACAGAGGGGGAAATCCTGTAGGGCGACGTATCTTGGCGCCGGATCTTACGTTCTATTTGGGGGAACGCCGCCACTTCCGGAGATAAAACATGCAATATAGACGCAGTGCAAATCTAAGTAGTTGACACATACGGCATCAAAAAAATATTCACGTCTTAAGGGGTTGTAAGCATGAGTGTTGAACTGAATACATGCAAATTGATTCGGCGAGAGTAAGATATTGGGAATAACAATGCCCTGAGGATTATCAATCCAAGCATTTAAATGTGAGAATGGATTGCATACGTAAAGGAGAGTGAGAATAGAGTGAATGTCGAATTGTTGATTCCATGGTAATAAAATTGTAATCCGGAGGAAACGGAATTAGAAGTGGGAACATGGTTCAAACAGTGTTGAGAACTTTGAGAAAAGTTTGAAATGTATTGTTACAAAGAAAATGAGGTATGGAATGGACACGGAAATGTTGGAGCTACAAGGAAGTGTGAAAGTACTGAAAGTGGAAAGAGGATAGTGAAGGGACCGGTGGTAGTGTCGACAGTAAAGGGACGACTCTTTGAGGGAAGTGTGCCTAATGGTGAGATAAAGGGTTTAGATACAATCGTCATCTATGAAATTTGAATATTTTTCAAGTTTGATATTTTTCAATACACAATTATTTCATATTCAAACTTCATTTCTACCTGTCTTTTAGTGAACGGAAAATGATATTCTGAATTAAAATGTATGGCAAATATTCAAAAGTTTAGTTGGAACGAGACTACTTCGCAAACATTTTCCATTTATTTTTTGACTAATAAGACCACCTGGCATGTTTTTCGGTTTACTAAATTGGGAAGAGTTGACCAATGTTGTAGGTACAAATGAAATAAAATGTTGTAGGTACAAATAAAAATATAATTAGTCAATTCGAAATCATTCTTGTTGTATGCAATTTATTCATTTGATAAATTATTTATTTTTTAATAATTAAAATAATAACTAATATGTCAATGTAACTAAACCATTTAATTTAGTTATCTAATAGATAATTAAATAAATAATATTTGTAAAATTGTATGCATTTCTTGAGAATTTATCTTCGAAACACATCAGTAAAACATTTGAGAAAATGGAGTGTAATTGTCGTAGACCGATGCCATTCTGGAAACTCGAGAACACCAATAGCGGCAGGGGTCTATTCATTTATTTTACATCAAAACAGCTAAAACCTATGTGTGAAAAGTGAATTCTGTGCACGTTTTCATAGTGGTGAGGCTCAGGGGAAAACGAGGCTAACTGACAAGGAAAAAATTGTTAGGTGGGAATTTGGAAAAAATAAGTTAGGTGTTTATTAGGACACTACATACTAAATACTTTTAGAGGAAAAATAGTCAAGTTCTGTCCTCTTACGACTGCTGACTTCTGTTGTCCGAAAGTTGAACTGCTTCGAAGATTTTTTTCGGTTAGAGGAAATATAGTTCTAAGTGGTAGTGTTTTCAGTTTTGTTGGCGTGACTACTAGAAAACGCATTATTTTGGGCACAATGAATGAAATCAACTGTCTATATAGGCCATTGTCATACGAGCGTTGCGTTGACACGCGTTAAGTAATACGTTTCTTAGATTAACACTGCATCTTATGCGAAACGGCACACGAGCGCTCTTGGGCCGTTCCGCATAAGATACCCCGTTCTGCGTCAGTGCAATACTCGTGTAACACAGGCCTTACTGCACAGTACTGGTAAGTATTATACACAGTGATTTATTAGTATGATTTATAATGATTACAATAACAGTTTCTAACGGTGAATCAGTTACTGAAGATGGTAGCGAGAACTGATTAGTGAGTACGATGAAGATGAATCATGAAAAAAAGGAAAAACATGTACAAATGCAACAGCGTTTTCATAACATTATCAATAAGTGCTGATTTTGCTTACTTAAAACAGCACCTAGCAAAAAAATGCTATTAAAATGTTTTTAAAATGCCTTAAAAGCAAAGGAAAATGACAAAAAATGTTTTCAGAATGAGTTCGGTATGAACAACTCAAGCGGTTGAATATGTTAATCGTTGAATGCGACGTAATTGATTCTGTTTCTATTCGTTCAAGTGAACTCAGCTTGCAAACTTTTGGTTTGGACTGTTCTTTACCTAGAAATCTGTCTTTAGTCATCCCAAAATAGGCTGAGGCGACAACGGCGCTGAAAGGCGTCACAGCAACCCTAGATTACATATAACGGCTAACATTACAATATCTGAGCGAAGAAATCAAATAGGCTACATTTGAGAACATTTATTGCATCTCTTAAATATTATTTATAGCAAGTACTATTAAAATGATGAAATCGGCTGAAAATGCATTAAAAACGATGTAAGAAGGTAAAAATGACTAGTCGAAATCGACGAAAAATCATATAAAAATCAGTCCTTTCCTTTTGTCATAAAATTAATTCCTATATAAAACGGCATTGTTCTAAAGTGAAAATAAAAAAAATGACATATCATTAAAATCCCCAAGTCACATTTTAAGTGATCTGTCCGGATGCATTATACTGAATCACGTTAGAACTGCGCTCCGCCTTATTCTATTACGATTCAAAATCATTGAAGGCATCTGATTAAAGTAGGAGCTTGATCACTCGTTGCGGTTGTAGGTGGGCGTTTAAAAGATGGACGTTTTCCCGCCTTATGGAAAAGTCCAACGGATCCACATGATCGTTAAATGAGGTGACCGTTTAACCAGATTGGCCGTTTGAACAGGTTTCACTACGTTATGTGTGGTCGTGTCCGAAGAAACAGCATTAGCATTGTAGCGATACCTTCGTTTCGCCGCCCCAGTCCCACCCGCCCCGCCGCCCCGCCCCCGCCACCGTACCCCGCCGCCGCCACCGTCGCCCCGCCCACCGCCACCGCCCGCCGCCACCGCCGCCCCGCCGTTGCCGCCCCGCTCCGCTCCCGCCGCCGCCCCGCCCCCGCCGCCGCCGCCCCGCTCCCACTGCCACCCCCGCTCCCGCGGCCACCACCGCTCCCGTGGCCACCCCCGCTCCCGCCGCCGCCCCCGCTTCCGCCGCCGCCCCGCTACCGCCGCCGCCCCCGCCACCACTGCTCCTCTACAGCCGTTGACCTGCCGCCGCCGCCGTTCCCGCCATCACTCCGCCCCCGTCACCGCCCCCCCGCGCCGCCCCCGAATAGCTCGAACTCGCCCTCAAGAACGTCACCCTGATGGGTTAAAGCCTCCCTGAAATCTGCAGATGATCGCAGCGACAGGGGCAGAGGCAGAGTGGCAGAGTTGAAGGACGTTTTTCTGGAGTACGGCGGTCGGAGAAGGAGGCCAAAGACGGGGGGCAGAAACTGGGAGGGCGGTGTCGGAGGCGGTCGGGCGTGGGTGGGTGGGGCGGTGGGAAGAGGGCGATGGCGCGGCGGGGCGAGGTTCCCGATAAGGCTACGCACCGGTGCCCGATAAGCCCCCGGCACTGCGGGTAAGTTGCGGGCGACTCCTCGCCTTGCTTTCGCTGACGAAGTGAACTTCTGCAAGGAAGCTGGCGTCTCTGCCCGCCCCACCCTCCTCTCCTCTCCGCTGCTCTCCCCGCCGCGACGCCCTGCTCCACCCCGCGCCGCGCCGCGGCGAGCGCTGGAATGGCACGCGCGTCTTTTGCGCGGTTGCTCTCTGCCGAGGGCGGCTCGCCGGCGGTGTGGGTGGGCGGGGCCCGTGTGAAGGAGGCGGCGGCGTGGAAACGGGAGGAAATATGCGTGGGCGAGGGGGGGCCAATCGGCGAGAGGATGGGAAGGAGGAGGGCTACGGTGGAAGTGGAGGCTGGGGCGGCTCGCAGCCGGTGTGGGTGGGTGGGGATCATTCGGAGGTGGCAGTATGCAAAAGACGAGAGAGAGGAGGGAGAGGGGAGAAAGATTGAAGGAGAGAGTGGGATATGGAAAGAGAGAGTGGGATATGAAAGGAGAATGAGTGAGAGATGGAAAGAGAGAATGAGTGAGAGATGGAAGAGAGAATGAGTGGGAGATGGAAAGAGAGAATGAGTGGGAGATGGAAAGAGAGAATGAGTGGGAGATGGAAAGAGAGAATGAGTGGGAGATGGAAAGAGAGAATGAGTGGGAGATGGAAAGAGAGAATGAGTGGAAGATGGAAAGAGAGAATGAGTGGGAGATGGAAAGAGAGAATGAGTGGGAGGATGGAAAGAGAGAATGAGTGGAAGATGAAAGAGAGAATGAGTGGGAGATGGAAAGAGAGAATGAGTGGGAGATGGAAAGAGAGGTGGAGATGGAGAGGGAGGGGGAAAGAGAATGAGATGGGGAGGGAAAGAGAGAAGGGAGGGAGAGGGGGTGGAATGAGAGAGGGGGGAATGGGGATGTATGGAACGGTCGCCAGGGCGGGATGGGGTTTGGGCGCTCTGGTTGTGGCGTGGCTTGCGGGGTTAGCACTCAGTCCAGTGGGAGGGTGGGTGCGAGTTAGAAGCAGTGGCTGGCGGCGGTGAGGGAGCAGGTCATTGGTGGGGTGTCGCTGAAGATGGTGGCGGCGAAGGTGGCGATGTAGCATGAGGTGGCGGCACCCGGGGTAGTAGCAGGAGAGGCGGCAAGGGTGATGGTGGAAGTGGCGGCCAGGATGACGCAGTTGTAGCTTGGGGGAGAGCCGGCGACTGGGGTGGTGGCTGCAGGAGTGAGGGACCAACTCGGAAGTCAGGGACGGAATCTCTCTGGCAGCAGCCACTGCGGGGTCGAGCGGGGACTTCGCTGGCGGCGGCGGCAGCGGGGGTGGAATGGCGGGCGGGGAAAGATCGAGGGCGGCGAGATGTGGTGGAGGCAGCCGGGCGCCTCATTCCGACGGTCTTTAAAGTCTGGAGAGGCGATGGACTCAATGAAGTCATAATCTCAACATACGCCTCCATCAGATCCTAATGAGAATCTTAAGAATGTGGCGAAAGGTTTTTGGAACGTGTAGATGTGTGGAAGTGTATAATGTTTATTCTAAATCAATTTCCATACATAATGCTTTAATTTATTGGTATTTCGATATGTAACTGTATTGAACAACGTTTCACAAACTTGAACTATAGTTTCACTAAACATTTAATTAGTTCAATATGCTTTTCTTTTTCGTGTTTCTTCTCCAATTATGTTTTACAATAGAGATTCATCTCAGTTCTCCCATTACTCAAGATTGTCGGTACATTACTCCACAGCAATATTGACCCTGCGGCTAAAGCAGACGTCCTCAATGGAATGGAGAAGCGAATATAATCCTTATGTATTGTTCTAGGATGATGAATTATACTCACGGGCGTTTTCTAAGTTTCATTTGCTTTGTTTCATTTTACTTGTACTATAAACAACCCCTCTTTGGCATTTTTTCTACATGCAACCAATTCAACATTCTCGTGCTTGATTGACGCATCTATAGTTGGAAATTCTAAACCTCAAGATCGCGCAAAGAGAGACCGAGTAGTAGGATCAAGTGATCATCCTTCCTTGCGAAATTGTCAGCCGCTGAAGTGCATTTGATTAACTGATTGAATTATTATTTAATGTTTCCCGGCAGGACAATTATCTTGGTCGTAAATCCCGTGAGTAGAATGCATATTATAGACAGGAGGTAGCGATGATGCTCCCCCGTTGAAGCGGAAGTTGCACACGTCTGCTTGTGTGGCTTACCGATGTGCTTGTCCCGGCACGGGCGGTGCTAGTGGGGAATATGCTGGTTGGGGAAAATCCTGGCAAGACGACGTAGGTCTTGCCATCCAGCGGTGAAAGGTCTTCGCTACCTTCCACGATTCAAGATGCAATGTAGTTACGGGACTAATGAGCTTAGTCGTTGACGCGCCAAAATCACTAATCAATCAATCAAATAATATTTTTCAATCTATTCCTCTAGAACAGAGGTTTCCAACTGACAGCCCTCGTGTCATTTCCTCCTGCCCGCAAAAGCTTTCCGAAATAATTTTTTTCTCAAGAAAAGCGCGAAAAAATTTAATAGCTCCTTCAAAAGATGTATTTATTTTGATGCGGGAAAGATGAGAAAACTAAGTTAAAAAATAATTAATAATCAAGAAAAAGCCGATACGTTCCTATAATCCCAACAAGAAAAATGACACATTTTATAACTTCTATCCAGCGAAAAATATCCAAACATAAGACTTTGGACAAAAAATGACATCAGTGTTTGAACATGTACTCCCGTGAGAGTATTTTTTCTACTATGAAATATATTTGAAAGCAGTTCAGGGTCGACTTTCTGATGATGCATCTTTTGATATATGGAACAGCAGAACTGGAGGTGGACATTGCAGCTCTGCATTCGGGCGAAAACAACCGCTCGAATCTCGCGAGGCTCAACGCTGAAGCTCGGCGGAAGGGGGGAGGAGGAGATAGCTGTTTAACGGACATGTCGACCGGCCGCCTTACGGCTCTCGGTTTATTTATTTATTTGGTCAAAAAACAGTAAAAACTGTATATGACGTATAAGGAAAGAGATTATCTGCGCACATTTTCTTGAGGCCCATAGTAAAAAAAACAACGAAATTAGGCAGCATTTGAAAACTAGAACAAGAATTTAGAAAAACATTATTTTAGAGAAATAAAAATTAGAAAAATGTTTGTTCCCGAGTTATAGAAAATCAATTTCAACGGTAAATGAACTGCTGATTTGATTTTTCTGCATTGCTAACAAAATAGTAACAAACATCAGTTCTACTCCTACCACTACAAGCAAAAGAAGTGCTCAAAAAAACGTGCGCACAGTGAAGCATGGTTATCTGCAGAACAGTTGAGGAACACCAAACGGTCGACTGCCGTGGGGGCCGGACCGCCACAAGGCGCACGACCGTGTGACGCATCTAGGGGATTTAAACTCGCTGCGTGCAATCGCAAAACTTTCATTTAATTGTAATTGGTGAGTTATAATAGAAATACAATTTCAATTAATGTATTAATTTGATTGAAAAGTAACAATTAATCGATTAATTTGAAATAGTTTGAGAGAGACTAAACAATATAATTTTTGAAACAATTAAAGGGAAAAGAGGTTGTGAAATGTAATTTAAAAAATGTTTTCAGCTGTATTGATTAAATAGAATAAAACTAAAACTAAAATAATTTTCATCAAATCTTTTTACGATGTGAATTATTACTCTATTGAAATACAAGGTTATGATTGGAATCTCTAATAATGTAAATTGACTTGCCGTATATTTTTAAATAAGCGAAGAAAATGCTATGTAAAGCAGAATGTTTGCATTCCAGAATTACATATAAAAGCACAAAAATATGCGTTAAAGGGAAACAATCGTTTCATACCAATTGCAATGTCCTTTTTTTCTTTCAAATCCGATTATAAGGCGTAGTTATTAAATTCAATTAATATTAGGTCTTAATTTCATGATTACATAATAAAAACGCGTATTCCCAAAAATTGAGATCGTTACTGTTCTTCCTTGTATGGAAATTTCTTTTCACCATTGGACATAATTAATTACGAAATAGTTGATATAAGCCGCCATGTCCTCAGGATTGGTCGACCAATCGGCAGCCAAATATCGGCGCCCACTGCAAATCAGCCTATTCAACGTCTTGCCCTACCACCACACAAGGGTAATTTAAAAATTCTAATTACATTATTCATTATAATATACATGTGTTATACACCATATAAAATTAGGGAAAATTAAAGAATTTACTGCATTGTTGGGCAGTAGTTGCCTAATATTGTAATTTAGTACAAGCCTAGAAATGACAAAAATAAATATTCTAATTGTCTTTCAAGTCCGTCACTGGCATATGAAAGGGACGTGAAATGCAGTGACGTGTGGTGAAATTTTTTTCTAGGGAAGCAATTACATTTCAGATGGAAGATTTTTAATTTTTCACATAGATATGACAATTGGATAATTTAAACTACTTGTAAATACCTTATTTGTCTAAAGAGCGATTCTTCTGTCTTGCTTTGCAAAATTGGCGATGACACTGTTGTAAATTTAGGATTTTCACTCAGTCTTTCAATAAATGAATTTTTAAACTGAAAATTCATTTATGACAATTCATTCAAAAGTAGAAAGTCTGGCGCATATACGCATGTATGTCGAAAAGTTGCGTTCAATGGATCCAATTGTTGCCGGAATAATCATAAGTTTGCACAGATTCAATACTTCTGAGTATTCTTTTTCCCGTTTATTTTCCAGAACAATGCACAACAATTCTTGAGCACTTCGTATCTTAATACCATCAGTCACACTGTACAGGACACTGAATTCTGAGCGCAAAGGACTACATGGAGAAATGTTCCATAGCTCTGTATTAACGAATCTAGGGCATCTTGTAGGAAGGGCACTTGATTATTGTTCTTGAAATTAGTGAGTTCTAAAAACATTAGGGATTTAGAATTACAGAATCTTGAGTTCAGTTGCACTTCAATGTTAAATATTTCGCAGAAAGGTCTTCCGTGTGAATTTATTTTATTTATTTATTTTGTCAAAAAAACAGTAAAGAACTGTATATGACGTGTGGGGAAAGAAATTTATCTGCGCACATTTTCTTGAGGGCCAGAATTTTATTTAAAAAAAAAGAAAACGAAAAAATTAATGTAGAAAATAATTATTTTAGAAAAATAAAGATATTTGAAAAATGTTTTTTCCCGAGTTATAGAAAATCAATTTCAATCTGCGATAGTTTATCTGCGATAACTTGCTTTATATCAGTATTATCAAGAATCTTCTTTTTGATGTCTCGAATACCTACAGTTTTATTCCGCTTCTTCAAAACAATCCATGTTGGTTTTATTTTCTGAAATTGGTTTATTTGTTCTACACAGTAACTAATGGCATTATTCTTACTTTGAAAAATATTGAATAGGTTTCCTGTTAAGAGAAAAATTTTATTTAAAAACAATAATAAGAAAATTGAAATCGAAATCTCAGTAACTAAAAATCTCATCTTCCAGCACGAAAAAATAAGAACTCGAAGAAAAAATAAATTATACTCCTGAACCGAAGAATACATGCGGGGCCCACCATACACGCGCAGTGAGTCACGCTGCATGCAACTGGCCGATTGCTTCCAAAGGAGACTTCGACTGAATGAGCCCACGCGCGCCCACCACACGCGCCTCCGTATCTGCTGATCATTTCCCTATGAGACGCTGGAAGCAGCCAGGCCAGTGCTTCCGAAGAGCTTTACGGGTAAACTCTACCCTATCTGTTGGTGACAATAATAATTACGTGCTCATTTTGGAAAAAGATAAGATTGTCGCCCCCAATTTAAACTGTTTTACTTGGAATACAAGTAAATGATTCTAAATTACTAGTAAAGTGGTATTTAAATGTTAGATATCCTTGGAAATGATAGGAGAAGCAATGCTTCCCTTGCTTCCATGGAATAAACGCTCCTGGTAAAATGTAATTATTTTAATTAACGTAGCTTTCCTTCACTTCTCTTATCTTCCTGAAGAACATCTGGGACAATGAGATACCAATGTTGGAAGTCTGGGTTATGGACATATGGGCTATGAGATGTGATATGTTTGCATCGCGATTCTGAACCCAGCGCTCACTCATGACTCGCCGGTCTCCTACGACCGATCGTTTCTTTTCTTAGAGTGAAGAATTGAGAAGAATGCCAGCTTTTGGTCTCTAAAGATAGAGAATGTCAAATTCAAACAAAACCACATCCTCTATCAAGATCTAAACAAACAATAGACTTTCAATACCGATTGACTTAGATTAGTAAAAGTGAAAATGATTTAAACGTAGATTTTTAACTTTGGCTAGAGGAAAATACATATCAATTTTAAAATGTTTGAAAAATTTAAATATGTTTGGCCCTTAAAATATATTTCTGTGAAAATAGTCAAAATAAATATTCGTCAGAGTTGTTAATTTGTCATTATTCTTGCATATATACCAACTAGATTTAATTCGTATCTAATTTTCCAGTATAAAATTATTTTAAGTCTGTGACTTATTGATAAGATTGTGGAACAATTCTTCCGTGCATTAGATTTAACACATCATGTACGTTTTTGCCTCTCGTTAATTGTTTTTTTGGACTCTGCTTTCCCTCTGTTGAATTTCCATGCAGCTTCAGCAAACTCGCTAATATTTGAGTTCCTACCTTTGGAGCTCTAATCCTCCTACTGGATTTTATTGCCAGCTATTTTTGTTTTGTATCTGCGTTTCACGATAATTCATTAAGTGAAAACCCGCACCCATAAAATTGCTTACGGATTACATAGTTTCGCGTTTCGTGCACCGCGTCTCGTCACGCAGCGCTTTTCGCTCCATCGCATCCCCTTCCCAGAGTGGCAATTGGATCTCGTTTATTGCGGTACGAATCCGAAAATTCAGCATTTTTATCGAAGCAATTTGGCAAATTCTTCGAAAATAGTTCTGCCGTTTCGACGTCCCCTCCCTGCTGCTCCGCCAGCCGTTCTGCTCGATGCTATACATCCAGCAATGAAATATCGCCGGATTTATTTGATTGAAGCAAAAAGTGTTACGGCGTCGCTCCCGCTCCCTCCCTTCCGCCCCCCCCCTCGTGCCACCGACGGGCGCGGGTCGGCTCGCTATCGGCGAACTCCGGCGAACTGGCGGAAGGTGGAAGAAGAAACTTGGCCAACTTCGGGAGGGCTGCGAGAGGCCTCCGCGAGATGCTCGGAGCCGCATTCGGTTCTGTCACATTCATGGACTCTGTTCAGTAACGTAAGCGATTGTTTTCACGCTCATTTCTGATAAATAGTGCCTGAATGTTTATGACCTAATAATATTAGAAATATGCAAGCATTTATGACCTAAAAGTATGAAAATATGACCATAAATATGACTTAAAAATGTTTGGTTGCATTTCGAAACCTTTAGAATCTTTCTGCTGTTTGAATAACCATTATATTGAAAATATACTTTTGAAATCTTGTACATTCACATCATCTCCTCCGGCACCCCATCAAGACAATTGTACCTGCTGAAGTTATTTTATAGAAAAGATTGACCTCGGTACAAAACCTGACAAAACGAGACTAACATTTCCTTTGCATCTGGTGCTTTCTACGCTTTCTTTTTCTCTTTCTATATAGCTTACCCTTCCAATTAACATACATATTTATAAGAAAGACAGACATCAATTAGATACAGCAATTGTAAATAATTAGATAAGTTACGAGATGTGAAAAATCTCTTTGAGACGACTACAAACGAGCATGCAAGAGAGATCAAAAGATAAAAATAAGACAAAAAGTATAAAAATTCATGGGAGTATAAAATCATAAAAAAAGTATAAAATCATGCTCAATTTACATTTTCCTTGGAAATAAGAAAAAATAACGCATGTCACAAACTTGCGACCCCTTCTGATAAATCACATTGGGGTTGTGGTCAGAGGGGAACGTTTAGAAATTATTTGCGATCATTTCACGAATGTTCATACTATCTTGCTTGGTTTGTGAATCATATTTTCATTTCGACATTTCACCAACTTAAAAAGAAATTGGCATGAAAACAATAAATTTCCTCATTTAAAATGTTAAAAGCAAACCACCTCAATCGAGAATCGAACAAACGGTACAGTTGCTTCTTATTTTCTGCCAAGAAGGTAGAACAGAGTAAAAGGTAGCAGAGTAGAACAATCAATTTATTTATGTTGGCAGATTTCGAGAAAAGTGTATTAAAAAATTAAGAGTTAAACAAAATTTATTTACATGAATTATTAATTGGTTAAAAGTTAGTCTATTGCGAATTTAATTGAAGGCGTGATAAAATTACTAATGTGGGATCATTAATGTGTTAAGTACTGACAGTTCTCCATTTGCTTCGACACTCATGGTTTCACTTTCTGTAAAATATAATTCATTTGAAAGGCCTCGCATGCTCTTCAGCATGATTTGTAATAATTCAAACAACAGAGCATGTTTCTGAAATCGATTTCTGAAGTTCACAAATGATGTATGATAAAAAAAGTAATTGTGATTTGGTGTCTTTGGCGACTCGTACCATGGTTGTACGGTTGCCCTTCCCCCTGATAATCGTAAAATACTCTTCATTCTTAGAAATATCTTTCTGATTTAATGTCAATCAATGTTCTGTACATTTGAGCAATATCAACGGATGAAAGCAGTTTTAAATCAAAGAACGCCTGTCGAGAGATATATCCGGCGTCTCGTCATAAGTAGAGACCGGAAAAATATGTAGAATGAAACGTCAAAATATGTACATAAGTATGTAATGAAAACAGTAAGAATATGTAATAAATATGTAAAATCGGACATAATATGTAATATTAAAATACTCTAATTATAAAACTCATTTACATAATACGAACTTACATTTATAAACAAATTTCTATGCAAATTTTAAAAACAATGCAAACGTTTTCAAAATCATTTGAAATACAAAAGATGATGCTACCCTGCACCATATAACTTTCCCATCAGTAGTAAAACCTTCACAACTTCTTATCCAAGAATGTAGTTTAGCAGCCAGACTAGACGCAATAGAAGCCATCGTACAAACTGGCGAAATCTACGACCAGCAAACAATCACTGCGGCATGGAATATTCTAATCGAAGTGTTACACGACTGTGAACTCCACAGTTTCTTGGAAATTGAGGTTAAAGGTCACCAAACGCGGCGTCAATGATACTTTTCACACCTAAAGGTGAGAGTGAACTGTCGCTGACGCGCACTTCCCGTCTCCAGATAACTGAAGCAGACGCGTCGAACTGTGAGAACATTCTTCACGAAGCGTAGTCGAGTAGAGTACGCAGTAGCACGCAGTAAAATGTAGGAAAAAGTGCTGAAATTTTTGAAAATACTTATTTTTATAAAAATATGTAAGAAATTTGATAAAATAAAAAAAATATGTTGAGAAAATTGCGAAATATGTAAAATATATAATATAGTACCAAATACGTAACGAAAAAAATCTGATATTGTGTTAGGACGGCGACAATTTGTCAAGATTAAAATTTGGAGAACGGTAAGTAGAAAGACAAAAATATGTAAGTACATAAGAATCCGGTCTCTAGTCATAAGTCAGACAACACACCGGCATGTGCTGGCACACATGGTTATGAATCAGCAGTGCGAAGCATGATTCTGTTTCACGCGCGTCGGCATAGGTGGATACCGCACTCCAATTCTCTTGTGACACCACCATCCTAGCGACGATGGTATCAGTAGCCACTATGAACAGGAGGAGTCGGGAGAGTTCTTTCCTCTCCTCAACAAAGTGTGAGCAATGAAAGAACACGTGCTCCACATCTTCCACCAATGGGTCACAGGTTGGGCATGAGGAGTCATCGTCCAACCGGAAACGGAGTTGGTATGCACGGTAGCCCCATGACCCGTTAACAACTTGATCAAGTAACACTGATCGACACACATTTTGGTGCCTCAGATATTAAACTTTTTCCTGGGTATTTCAACGTTACTGATTATGCATGCATTCGTTGCGCCCTATCAGCTCTAATTTGGTAAATATGGAATTATCATCATATAGCCTAATTCCACACTGTGTGTGCTAGAACTTGAGAGCATCAATGGCATATCGACATAAAATATTTACTTTACTGGTGTTTATTTCTTGTAAAATAAAATAAATTTATTTTCTAAATGAAATATATTAAGGAGATAACTGTAAATCACATTTCTCATCAAACATTTTAAAAATTCACAACATCAACCATTCATTCAACGCCCCCAAAATTATTTTAATTTTTTTTTTGAATGAGAAATGCAATAGCAGTCTCGCTGCATGCTCCGATAGTAGTCTGTCATAATGTATATAACCCATTTTCCTTGGTGTCTCTCTTCCGTTGGAAAATATCTTGGTGAAATCTTTCACCTTATTCTTCACTTATATTACCAAATGAAGGAAAATAATCCGCGTGACTATGTATTGGGCCTTATGGGCCTTCATACTCATTGCAGCGAAGCACATGAAAATTGGAAAGGATTGTTTCTACTAATCGTGAAAAGTTTTCTGCTTTGCGCTTTCCTAGAAAGTTTTCCACCACTAGACCGAAAAAAAAACCAGGCACACGATTCAATATCGCTCATGGATTCCAAGAAATTTGAATCATTTACGACCTTTTTTATTTGAGAACCATCGAAAATCCCTGCTTTCAGTTTCTCGCTGGTGACTCCCGGGAATGTTCCTAAAATACACTGAAAGCACAAACCATCCCAAGCCCAAAGACTAGACATTGTTTCATCAAGCCTAGCTCGATATGCAAACGAGAGAGAATAATTTTCTCTCGAGCAACTAAAGGTAAATTGATCACTTTGTTTTCCCCTATAACTATATATTTCCTCAGAGACCACGTGTTCCTCAATCAATGCTCACATTTGGCTCTGTTGTCTCCCGGAAATATGAACCAGGGATAGTTTGTGTAGCCACTTTGAATGGGGCTGGAGGGTGGATTCAACGGCGGCTGGAGGGTGGATTCAACGGCGGCTGGAGGGTGGATTCAACGGCGGCTGAAGTGTGGATTGAACGGCGGCTGAAGTGTGGATTGAACGGCGGCTGAAGTGTGGATTGAACGGCGGCTGAAGTGTGGATTGAACGGCGGCTGAAGTGCGGATTGAACGGCGGCTGAAGTGTGGATTGAACGGCGGCTGAAGTGTGGATTGAACGGCGGCTGAAGTGTGGATTGAACGGCGGCAGAAGTGTGGATTGAACGGCGGCTGAAGTGTGGATTGAACGGCGGCTGAAGTGTGGATTGAACGGCGGCTGAAGTGTGGATTGAACGGAGGCTGAAGTGTGGATTGAGCGGCGGCTGGAGGGTGGATTGAACGGAGGCTGGGGGGTGGATAGAGCGGCGGCAGGAGAGTGGATTGAACGAGCGCTGGAGGGTGGATTGAACGAGGGCTGGAGTGTGAATTGAATGGCGGCTGGAGTGTGGGTTCAACGACGACCGGAGTGTGAATTGAACTGCAGCTGGAGGGTGGATTGAACGGGGGCTGGAGGGTGGATTGAATGGGGGCTGGAGGGTGGATGGAGCGGCAGCAGGAGGGTGGACTGAACGGCGGCGGGGGGAGTAGATTAAACGGCTATTGGTTGGTTGGTTGGTTGAAAGGCAGTTGGAGTGTGAATTGAACGGCTGGACAGTTGGATAAACTGAATATTGTTTGGTTGGTAGGTTAGTGGGTTGGACAATTGAGATTCGAGTAGTACGTGTAGTTATAGCAAACTCATTCTTTCATTTCTTTAAAACTAACATTACGAAGGGGAGGGAGGTCTGAAAGGCCCACAAATGATTCTTCGGTTTTTAAAGGTTTCAATTTTTCAGGAATATGAAAAACATTGATATTGTTCATGATGTTCCATTTGATGCAAATTATCATAAGTGTTTGTTATGATTTTAGTTATTACACCTCATTTGGCCGTAAATACAAATATTGATGAGTTCGTTTCTCATGTCGAGCCAAAAATTGAATAATTTTTTTGTTTCACAGAAAGCATATGTATACAATTAGTTATATCAATTAACTATAAAAATAGTCAAAAACATCAATAAAATCAAAATGTATGTAGAAGGCTCCTCTTGGAAGGATACGGAACCGTTTATACCTCCTACCTTACCTGATATTCTCCATGTTAATACACCATTGTGAATATTATCAGACAGTTCACCAGTATGTGAAACACATCTTATTAAGTTCAATTCGCTTCTTTTTATAGATCTATAGACGTATCTCATAGAAATAATTGAATTCGCCATACGCGGAAAAACGTGTTTTTCTCTAAACTTGAATGCATTGAGTTCACCCTTCCTACCCGAAAGGGTCCAATCGATGAAATAAATGGCGCGAAAGCCCTTTTGTGAATCGATAGTATTCAGGAAATGAGAACCTGGGCGAACCTATTCCCAACGCGGTCTTTCAGCCATACATTGCACGTGGATTGACCTGCCTGGGTCACTGATGAGTTGAAGTTGCTAAAATCACATTCTGAAAGAAGAAATCGTTCCTGAAGAATCTGAGATGATTAGTAGAATGTAAGAGGACTGTGATCTCATCCGATTTTTCTGTGCTCCTCCGGTGTCCTGAGAAACAGATGAATGTCGTTACCATATATATGTACGAGCATTAATATATAGTAAACTCTCAGCGCGAACTCGCTTAAACACGAATTTCGCTGTAACACGAACAAAACTTCGGTCCCGGATATGATTACGGTAATACTGACATTTATAATACTCGAAGAACACGAATTTGTATAACACGAACTGCGATTATTTCGGTCCGTTGGAATTCGTGTTAATGAGTGTTTACAATATATTGAGCCACATATTACTTGGTATACATAGTGTATAGCTCGACCAAGTTGAGAATGATGTTTGCAGGAGCGCGCCACCGTCTATGTTTGCAACCGAAATGACAGAGACGGAGATATAGGATACTCAATTCAAAATTAAAACGGGACCGTGCCAAACTATTGCATAAGAAAGCGCGATTTATTTCTTTGCAAATCTAGTATCTTCCCAATTAATATTTAAACTATATTTCGACATGTTTATTGGAGGAAATAAAAGTATCGTTTTCTCTGCAAAACGATTCGAAAGTTTGAAACTATTTCTTTCGATGAGCAGAAACATTCATTTAAATCATTTATTTTAACTTAAGTAGTGTCTCAGAATATATACCAAATAAAATAATTTTTATGTAAGAAGTAACTACCATCATAATGAAGAATATTATAGATACTCTTGACAGTAAAGTTAATGCTTTGGTACTTTATTGGAAACCTAACAAACCGTCTGAAGCCTATGGACACAAAAGATACATGAAGAAGAATACAAATATTTAAATTGAATGATTAAGAATTAAAATTTCAATGTCTATACTCAAATGTCAATGTCTTTTTACTATAGTCTTGTACTAGAACGATGAAAAGTAAAAAAAAAGCAACTTAAAGGGACAAAAATAAAACAGTCAGTGCAAATCTTTCATGTGTCTCTGAAGTTATATTTCAGCAGCCTCTATGAAGGAGGCCATGGCTGATTCCGTAGAAGCAGTCTCTGAACTCGCATCACGGTCCTGGCGACTTTTGTTAGCTAAACTGACTGTACAGCCCCGTGTTACACTTAGTTCCACGATGCGCCGCAATCGCATCCTTCATTCTTCGCTTGGTCGAGTTATACCTATGAGTTGAAGAAAACACTAGTTCTTGTTGCTGGGTATTGCTACTTGTATTATCCATTAATATTGCATAAGTCACCCGCGAAGTAGATAAAAGAAGGCTTCCGCCCGTGCGACGGATCGAACCAGTCTCGGAGTTGCTTTCCTCTGCGCGGCGGATCGAACCCGGGCCTCGGAGTTGCTTTTTTCCCCGCTGCCCTCGACAGCGCGTCATCCGGGGTTGCGCATCCCGAGCACGTCTCGCGCGCGCGAGTGAGCTCGTCGGCTGCAGTTACAGAGCGGCTGTGGCCGGCGTCCCACCCCGCAAAGACCCCCGCCCCCCTCCCTTACCCATCCCCGCCCCGCGCCTTCCCCGCGCCTCGCCCGCGTCCGGAGGTAGAAAAGCCACTCGTGCTGGCCGCCGCGTCCACCTCGCCCCCTCCCCCTGTTGAAGGCGACGTCTCCCACAGGCCTACACAGGCAGAGATGTCTCAGTGCATCAGCTGATGTCACTGCAGTCCCTCTGACCGGGAGGTCCTAAGTTCAAGTACCAACGGCGACAGGATTTTGGATACTAGCTTTCAGCTAGGTCGAATTCTTTCGCTGTCTGGAGGAGAATCATAGAGGCCGGCTGCACTGATCGGTAGTTTTCCGTGATTTCTCCAGGCGAATGCCGGAGCAGTACCCTAACAAACGGGCCACGGACTGAGCGCAATCTTTCCTTCCCCTTCCTTGTCCTATCCCCATCCCTTACACACACACACACACACACACATTTACACTACAGGCACCACACTACCCCATACATACCGTGAGACCAGTCAGGAGCTTACAGCTTGTCCGGGCTGGGGGGGTGCCCCGCTGGTGGGAGATACCTAGTTGAGGGGGAAACCCCGCTAGTCGACGGTAGGTCGACGCCGGATGTCGCCATCCAGCGGGGAAAAAATCACCGCCACCCTCCTGAGGAAAAACCCGCACTACACTTACGGTACAAATTACTTCTGTAGTTGGGGCGCCCGGAATCACGAATCTATATATGAATCGTGCGGTTCGAGTCCTTATCGGCTAGTTTGAATTCAGCTACTTTACTGGAAGGCTGTTCTAGCCGGCGACTGCTCTGATCGGTGTTTTGTCGTGGTTTCACCAATCAGCATCAGGTGAATTGCCTGAGCAGTATCCTAACAAATAGGCCAAGGAATCTGCACGATTTTATCTTCCTTTTCCTTGTACTATCCTCACCGCTTACTTACACTCACGCTTATTTGCATTACACTACCACACATGCCGGGACACCGGTCGAGAGCTTGGAGGTTGTCCCGGCGTGAGCTTAGAGGTTGGTGAAAGATGTGTGGTTGGAGAAAACCCAAGACAACGTGTAGGTCGGAGCCGGATCTCGCCATCGAGCGGGGGATGATCACTGCCACCTCTCGCAATAAAACGTGTACTACACTTACGGGGATATTCAACAATCGCGGTATCACTAATCAGTCGATCTAAGCGCACTCCTCCAGGTCGAACGCGCCAGACGCGATTCTGGAGCCGCGTGGGTGATGCGGAGAGGAAAGTGGACAACAGTTAATCCTTTAAGCGCAAGCAATGTCTTACAGGCGGTTTCTTGTAGAAAAAGCTGGGCTGAATGTCCCTGTGTAATTTGATTATTGCGTCATGATTCATCCTACATTTACAAATATCGTAATGAAAACATTGGCGTACACTTCGGTTAACCTTGCGTAAAGTAAAACAAAACATTAATAGATTCGGTGGCATTATCAGAATTTGATCTGTCAAGAGCCGAAATGGTGATATGCATGTTACCAATAAAGTAAAAATGTGTCTAAATATCGAATTAGACAATGTTCACATTAGCCGAAACTGTTGGATAAAGCTTCAAGGAGGAACAGCTTCGAAGCATACCTCTGAATTAAGCCGAACGAAGTATTCATTAACTAACGGTGATGTCGCTAGAATTGGTCAAGTATGTTAGGGAGGCGAGATACAGCAAATAAGGACATCTGACCCCTGGTGGGTAGTTTCTAAGGCTAGAAAGATACTAGGCGTGTAGTTTCGAATTTCATTGTTCGCCTATTTTATTCATAATTCCTGATATGTACACTGTCAGAAATTAAATTAAATTTAATATAGTTTAATGCACTTGTTCACATTAAATTTAATGTACCGCGTAAATTAAAACAATATTAATGTAAATGTACATTAAATATAATGTGTGAATTAAAATCCATGCAGATTTAATGTACTGCAGTACATTAAATTTAATGTACCGTGTATGTTAAAGCGATTTTAATGTGTTTGTGCATTAAATTTAATGTTAAAATTAAAATCAATGTAGATTTAATGTAAGACTACATTAAACGTTATGTACCTTGCAAATTAAACCGATATTAATGTTTTGTAATTTAAATTTAATGTTAAAATTAAAATCAGTGTAGGTTTTAGAAATATTTTCTTTCGCTATTTGAACTCACGTATAATAAATTTAAAATACATTTTCACCATGTATACAAAAAATTTAAATGTTTAAAATTCGTATTTACGTTAAAATTGGTAACAAATGAAATTGTAAAAATCTTTATAATAACATTGTAGCGATGTACATAGTACGCTAATTCTATAGTTAACAGGAATTGTGTATAGTCTCCGGAAATATTTAAATTTTTTCAAAGAATTGTCACTGTAACACTGTGAGAATTTAGTACTCTTTACGGCTACGAAACATATTTGTGAGCATTAACGCGTCCAAACCAGGTGAAGAAGTAGAGACAATTATAAATAATATACATAATTCTGTACAGTTAATACATATTTAATATATAATTTAATATAGTTTAATGCACTTGTTCACATTAAATTTAATGTACCGCGTAAATTAAAACAATATTAATGTAAATGTACATTAAATATAATGTGTGAATTAAAATCAATGCAGATTTAATGTACTGCAGTACATTAAATTTAATGTACCGTGTATGTTAAAGCGATTTTAATGTGTTTGTGCATTAAATTTAATGTCTAAAGAAATATGTTGCGTAGACGTAAAGAATATATTATACATATCACAGCGAGTAATACATTGGGCCTAAGAACCTAATGAAGCAATTAGATGTCGCAATAGCTCAGTGGTTAGAGCACCTGCGCGTAAACCAGAAGTCCCGGGTTCGAATCCCGACTATTCGCTGAACCAATTTAAATATTAAAATACATTTGTTACTCAGTACCAAGATCAGAACTTCGTATTCTTCACATCTGCGGGACATACTTGCGAGCGTAAACGCGTCCAAAAATGTGACAATTGCATAAATCCCAACGGGCAATTCATCAGGCCTAAAAACATGTTCAAAGAATTGATTGTCTCGTTAGGATAGTGGTTAGAGCAAGTGGGCGTAAACCAGGAGAGACGGATTTGATTCCCCGTCTGGGTAACAATTATTTGCACAAATTTTAAATATTGAAGTTAGTACATGTACAGTAAATTCCATGCACACATTAATTTTAATATAAAAGTACATTAAAGTAAGTATCACATACGTAAATTAAATTTCATTTACACGTACAGTAAATTTAATTTACACGTACAGTAAATTTAATGTATACGCATACAGTAAATTTAATTGTACACGTACATTACATTTAATGCACACGTACTTTAAAGTTACTGTACGTGTACATTAAGTTTCATTTACGTACATGATGCATACTTTAATGTACTTTTACATTAAAAGTAATGCGGAAATTTCTGACAGTGTACTAACCGTACTGTGCTTGAGTTGACGCTTCGTTACGTATTTTTCAGTCAGCATTGTTGCTGTGTGCAGCAATTCCGATTACAAGATCCCAGGGTTCGCCTCCCAGTGGCGGCGCATCTTTCTCACTAGTTAGATAGCTAAGTTGAAATTCAGACGCTGTGTGGAGAAGTCTGTCAACCGGCTGATTTGATCGGTAACTCCTGAACAGTAATCAGTTGGCTGTTCCGTGGTTGCATTTGAGCTACTCTCTGCTAACACTATTGTCGGCTCTAGAAGAGTATTTGGTACATTTGTAATATGATCTTGCTCTGTATATCATGTGACCAGTGGCGTAGCGTCAGGGGACGCTGAGATGCTGAGCATCCCCGTATATATGAACCTTAAATACTGTATTGATAATCTTACAAGTGGTCTGTTGAGCGAAACACGTTTTGTATTAATTTAAAATTGATTTCCTATGATTGAATTCGGCGGGCTGTTGAAGCTGGCCTCTGATTGGTGGGAAGCTAAAATACTTCAGCGTCGGCCGCCAGATTGCGACGAGCAATGACGCATGCGCAGATGGCGAGGTCCCCCTCTCCCCTCATCACCCCTGGCCCTGAGAAACCCGACTGCTTGACGCTAGCGTCTACTGCGGAAAGAAGCTCGTTTGTGCACGAGAGCGCAGCACACTTCAGGCGTTCAGTAAATTATCTTTCTCTCTCTCACTCGGGAGTCCCCGCTTGGTCATGGGTACAAACTGTAGAAATAGTGCCTGACTACTATTTCTTAATTAATATCCAAGAAATTGTATTATCTCTTAAATAGATTACATATTATTTAAGTCTGCAATGTATAAATTAACAAATGGTCTTATTGCCATTCGCGTATAAGAATTAAAGCTGAGCCATTGTATAATTTGCTTTCAAGACATCGGCAGCCCTGACTGCTGTGAGGATTTTGTGGGAAGCGCCTACACCGTCGTAAGCAATCGAGATCGTGGAAGTAGTCCCAGTGTATCTGCCTTGTGTTGCGTTCGCCTGTTAGACGAAGTAGTTGATAGTGACATTTTGTGTGTTATTGTTGAGCATCCCCAAACGTGTGAGTCACGCTACGCCACTGCATGTGACGTTCAACATTATGAACTCGCGTTCCAAGAAATCAAATAGTTTTAGCGCTCTGACAGCCAACTTCAAGCACTGTAAAATCAACTTAAGTGCAAAAAGAAAGTAGCACACATCATTACCGATTCATAGTAAGTGTAATCACATGTGATTCACATATGAGGTATTTCTTGAACTTGGCCCATTATAGATGCGGGCTTCGAATTTGCCGCTGCTTGTTATGAAAAATACGAGTTTACCCATTTCAAAGCAGCAGTTTATAATCCCATTGACAAATATACAGAGGAACCTCGTGTACGTTTCAAGAAATATGAATTTTCACCCGCAATAATTGGATCCTTATTATAAGCCCAATACATCCATATTCATATCGTCTATATTCTTAATTATTCCAAAATTTGATTTGCTTACTCTGCGACTTACTAAGTCATCGCATCTATTGATTGTGAACAGTGATTTGATTGGTTCGATTCGATTGCAACTGATCTGATTTTTTGTTGAAAGCAGAAAAACTATTTAACGTAATGAAGAGATGTACATCACTGAGCAACAAGTTTTAACTTTTTTCTTACAGAAAGGAAATTACTGAAAAAATGTATTTTGTAATTATGAACTCGAAACTGATCACAGAATGGCCAGATATGGTTTTGGTTGTCTTGTAATTTAAAGTCGTAAACATATTATAAATTCGGCGTTATCCTCTGATAGCATAACTTACATATATTAAAGTTCTTTTCTCTCAGTATTTTTGTTTGTAATGGAACTGATGTGCATCCCTGAGTGCTGTACAGCAAGTCAGCTAGCAGGAATAAATTCCATATTCCTTGGTATCAACTTTCAAAGACAGAAATAGATGAAAACGCTCGACGAGATCATCTCAATCTGCACAATAATGTTCTGGGATGAGGTGTCAATGGGAAAGAAGGAAGTGAATTTGTAAAGATGTGTTGCATCCCACGTGGTGAAAAGCCAAAGACATATTTTTTACAATCTTCTACTAGTTCGAAGAAACAGAGTACCAGAAAATTGTAGCAAACGTTTCTGAACGATTTCCATATAATATTTTCCTTGCGTGATAGTTTTTCAATCTACATATCAGAAAAAAATCTTTAATTTGAGATCATATTACTGTACCTTAATTTATTTTAGCTCTACTGAACCTTGGACATTTTCGGAGTAAATATCGGAAAGTAAGATTCATCATAATTCGATGTTTTACAAATTTTGTCCTAAGTCATAATTTGATATGTAATAGTGGAAGCATATTTTTATTATCTTTAACCAATTAATGCTGCAAATATTTTTCTTCTCTACATTCAAATTCTTTCGAAGGTGCCAGCCGTTTGAAGAGTGAAATTTGATTTCGACTGTCCCAGCAATAAGGAAGCAATTGCACTTTATGTACCCTTGTTCAAGTCCAAGTACGAATACAATTATATTTGGCCTCCGTATATGATAATTTATATTTTGGTATCTTTCTTACATTTACTATAAAGCCTCTAAGGCCTCTGCCAAACGCATTCTCGCCATACCACACCGCGTTACCGAAGTGCTTTTACCCGTACTGTAGTACCACAGGTATTTGACACACAATTAAACATGCTAGAACATTCACATTCGTACCAATATTGTTCTAATATTATACAGAATTTAATTTATTAATAAAATATACGGGTCCATTTGGACGGAATGGAAATGTTAGGAACTGTTAAAACCGTCACGAGACCGTATGGTCTCGTGAGTAATTCTCGAGTATTTCGACGATGTCTTGCGTCAATTCCAGCGATGTATAGCTTATAGTGGTGCAGACTCCGTCCCACGCGAAGCATTTTAACCTTCTGACACAGAGCTAAGTGACACAAATGATAAAAGATGCCTCTGTGACCTGGAATCAGGTGATTGTCTAGACACAATTCTGAGAACTGATTAGATTACTCTGAAGGGCAGAACGTGACACCGAAAAACAAAGATTACTTCTGTTGCGACAATGCAAGTCAGATGCTCTGGTCTGGGAGGAAATACATAAGAAAATACGTCATCAGACCAGATCAATGTGTATTACATTTTCAACCGTGGGGCATTAATCACACCAAGAAATCACCGCAAAGTAGCACCATCAGATTTTTCATGTACAGGAAATATGGGCGTGGTAAGAAATTGATAAGCAATGTGTGATGAAAAATGTAAATTATTTATTTCTTATGATATGCCTCAAAATAATCTATAGACAAAAATTGCCTGTCAGGCAGCTCTTGGAGTAAGTAGACACTTGTTTGCAAAGTGTGATGCGTACTTGCTGCGTGATGCGAACTTCCAAAGGACTGTGTGTCCCGACCGGGGTCAATGTGGAGGAAGCTAACTGTTGTCACGCCAAAAGGAAGGTTGCTGTTGTATTCCGTCGTGTTGTATGTGAAGAGAGGACTAGGCTCAATGGTGCGTCAACAGGATGTTCACTCGAAATTAGAGGTGCGTGCAATGATGAGATTTCTATGGGCAAAACTGCTCAATTGCACAGGCATTCATCATTGCTGTATATGGTGAGAGTGCAATTCCTCGCCCAGTTATTGCAAAATGATGTAAGCAATTGAACTCCGGATGCACGGATCTTACGAGCGAATATCGCAAAGGAGGCCCGCAACGGCCAGTGCCGTTGCAAATGTTGACCTTGTGAGTGGGATCATTATAGAGAATCTGCGCATAACACTGTAGGAAACTTGCCATCATACTGAACATTTCGTTTGGAAGTTTGTTCTCCATTATTCACCAGCCCCTTGGATTTCGTAAACTGTGTTAAAGATAGGTCACAATGTTCACTAGGGACAACGTTTCCAGTCGTCACTGGCACTTTTGCAACGGCATTCTGTGGAAGGCAATGAGTCTCTGCGGCGAATCTTGACAGAGGGTGAATCGTGGGTCCACCACTTCACCCCCAAAACAAAGAGAGCATCGATGGAATGAATGCATATCACATCATCACCACCACGAATGAAGGCCAAAGTTTCACTTTCAGTAGGAAGGGTAATGGCGACAGTATCCTTTGACACGGAGGGTGCAATGCAAATGTAAATTATGCCGAAAGGCACGACAATCAACGCGGCTTCGTATTGTCAAACGTTGAATTGGTGGCGTAAGTCAATTAACGAAAAGCAGCGGGGGAAATTGAGCGCAGATGTGATTTTGCTGTACGATAACGCAACACCTCACACGGCACGTCAAACGTTCGAACAGTTGCACCGATTCAAGTGAGAAGTATAGCAATATTCTTCATACAGTCCAGACTTGGCGCCATGCGATCATTATGTGTTCAGTGAGCTTAAAAAAGATTTCGGTGAATGACGATACCGAAACGATGCGAAGGTGAAATCAACTGTTTCCAGGTGGCTAAATAGCTGGTGATTGGAGGTGGAGGTGATTTCTAAGCATCCGGAATAGAAAAGTTTGTTGACCGTTCCGAGAAATGTTTACCGTCTCTTGGGGAATACGTGGAACAGTGAATTTACATTAGTTGTCGTAGCCGGTGTTGCCTGTGTGTAGGTGGTTTCATAAATGGTCGTAACTTTTTGATCTGTAACTTACTTTTTGTCTCGCCCTCGTACGTATGGATTCCTTCATCTCTTCTTCGTTTCTAGAACATAAAAGTTTCTACGTCAAAAATATATTTCTACCGGGGTTTTTCCATCTCTACTTTGGCGACCATTTACATTTTCGACGAGGAATTCCCAGTGATGCAGTTGAAAAACAGTCTGTTTATGTAGTCACTGTCGCTGAGAGCTACATCTGACCTGGATTTCTGTGGCGTGGTTTGAGCCTCGAAACATGGTCACATTGTTTCCAGACTGGCCAAATGCTGTTTGAACGCGTGTTCCGTGAATCCCGACCAGAACGGAAACACGGATTCAAAGTTGCTCAACATCGTATGTGCTGCGGGGTGGGCGGACTTGTTTGGACTGATTTAAATTCGGGAACAATCTCTCCATGATTGTTAACTTACATGTCTCCATTGAACCAAGGTTTTATTTTGCTGACGTCTAGTGACGTCTAAATACATAGATAACTGAGTAAACGAATAATTAAATGTACTAATGAAGCGACGTTATTGGAATATTGGTAACATAATCAATAATGGACGTTTTTATGTGGGAACTAGAGGCCCGCAGAAGCAAAAATGCGGCTAATCAAACCAAACAAAAATTTCAAAAAGTTACCAGCACCCTACTTCCAAAAAGTAGCAAGTGAACTGATAAAAACAAATTCAATAGTACAGCTATACTCTCGCACAACATTGCAAGAAATAGAATATTTAAAAAACAGTGTTCTCGAATACTATATTCTATATATTTCATACAACTGTTGTTCACGTATTAAAAAAGGTGATAGTTTCATAACGCAACACGTGAGTAGCAAATATTTAACAGGGCCAGCCTCTGCCTTGCAGTCTTGTTGTCGCAAGACGTCAGATGTTACGTTAGCAGTGACGCATTGAGTATTAGACTTCAGTCGATACACACTATAAATACGGGAAAAACAATCAAATATACTCATTTGTCAGACCAAGTGTAAATTGTTTTGTTGTTTTTTGAATTTTTACGAGTTCCTGTGTTTCTAATGATACAATAAATTTCTCTCTCATGGCCAAAGCTACATAGTGTTTTTTTAAATTTCGGCGCGCAATTAGTTATATAGAGTAATTTTTAGGAGAGATTGTAAAATTTAGTACATTGTGATTTTGGCACATTGTAAAATTTTGGTACAGTGATAATTTTGGTTTCAGGTTCCTCTACATGTACTATTGCTCAGGCTGCTTCGGGTGAAGCTGCACAACTCACCGGGTGAAGGTGTCCGTTCCGTTATGGCCACGCGGACAAAAAGGTAAGTGCTACGGACAATTTGCGCAAATCCAATTTCGTCCATGGCACTTCGTACGACCGTCTTTTGCCCATTGGCTCCATGAACGTAACACTGGCATATTGACATGTACCGCACCGAAATGCCACGGAATGAAACACCCGTTCCCCAGGAGCCCGATGAGTCTGCCCTGTCCGAACTCTCTCACATGCTGATATTGCGCTCTTTGACGTCGACGAGGCACATTGGCGCTTGTTTTCACGCTTGCAGTTCATTTGACACCTCTTTACACACTGAGCTCAACATTATATTGACTTCCCAGTCCCACAGGTGGACCAGTTCTGGAAAGTCACATTACTCCATCTCTCCGCAATATATTTTTGTTGGCATAGTTCTGCAGTTACCATAATCCGATTTATACTGCGATTTTTCTCACTTTGCCCCTCAAGGCCCGTCATCACGATGGACAATGTCACGGTATTTCGCGACGTTCAGAGTCGTGCCGCCAGGCACCGTATGATCGGGACCGTATCAAGCAGTGGAAGCGAACATGCGCCTTCTGGCGGCACGACGGAGAAAGACACGAAATGCCGAGTGATATTCCATCGTGGCCATAGGGGCTTGAGGGGCAGAGTTAGAAAAATCGCACTATAGTGTGTCACTTCAAGGTCACGAGCTGGACCGAGGAGTACATTGCTATGCAATGCAATGCAATCGGTAGCTTCAATAACAAAATTTTAAACCGCAACGAAGCCTTCGGATTGGATTACGCCTTCGTCCAGCTCGTGACTTTGAAGTGCCACTCAACTTAAATCGAAGTATACAAACGTGGTTTTATTCGGGCCATTCTGTCTATGTGTCGCAAGCTTCCCAATTTTCAGTGTATATGTTTCATTGCTTACTCTTTAAGTATAAAAGTCAAAGGTTGATTAATGCATCAAAGAAATGTATTTAAAGGAGAGATATATTATAAACGTCACGACTTCATCAAATTTGTAATATACAACTGATTGTATGCAAAGATGAGTGATAATAATATTTTGCCTTCATATAATTCTGGTATAACTTTTTTTTAACGGAGATCATTGTTTCCATTATATTTCAACAGTGTGCAGGTATAATGCGAACTTATAAACTACAAAAAATGCAAATCTCACCTCTGAAACATGCACACCTTGCAGGCAAGTTTCTTTTGTTTCGTCTATAAAGTTTGTTTTTTACGAGCGAGCGAGCGATGACGGATTCAATTATCTCCGTGGCTGAGTGGGAGGGCTTGTGCCGGGATATTCCTGGAAATAAAACAAGGGCCGCGGCGGCCGCTCAGTGGCTGCGAGGCGATACGTCCGGCTCTGGCGGCTCTCTATGGAAATTCGCGCGCGGCATGTGGCGGCGAAGGGGCGCGCGAGAGGCTTTCGCCGCCTGTGAATGATGGATGGCGCTGCGGGTGGGCGGGGCGCGGGGGCGGGGCGCGGGGGCGGAGACGGATCGGGCACCGAGTGAGACCGCGGCGGGGTCGTGGGCGGGAAGCGCCGGGGCGGAGCGGAGTTGGGGAAGAATCCAGCGCGGAGAAGAGGGTTGGGGCTAGTGCGGGGTCGGGAGAGCGAAATGGGATCGGGGATATCAATGTCCGGGAGTGGCAATCGGAGTTGCGGGGCGGTGCGGGATCAGGGCGAAGTGGGGTGTGGGAAGAGGGAGGTCGGGGGTACCAAACGATGCCAGGGGGCGGAACAGGGGTTGAGGACGGAGTGGGATTGGGGGCAGAGTGGGATTGGGGGCAGAGTGGGATTGGGGCAGAGTGGGATTGGGGGGGGCAGAGTGGGATTGGGGGGGCAGAGTGGGATTGGGGGGCAGCGTGGGATTGGGGAGCAGAGTGGGATTGGGGGGCAGAGTGGGATTGGGGGGCAGAGTGGGATTGGGGCGTTGGGGGTGGGGACAAAGGGGCGGACACAGCGGTGTGGGGGGAAGAGTGGGATTGGCGGACACAGCGGTGTGGGGGAAGAGTGGGATTGGCGGACCCAGCGGTATGGGGGAAGAGCGGGGTTGAGTGGCTGAGCGAGGTCGGGTGCACAGCGGGGTTTGTGGCCGGAGCAGTTTGGGGTAAGATGCAGTGGGGCGTCGTCGAGGGGGTAGACAGGGTTCGACGAGGGGGGCGGGGTCGCGTGGGAGCGAGAAGGAGCGGAGCAAGGACGCTGCTGGGAGGCATGAGCAGACTTGGGTGGGCGTTGCCGGCACAGGGAGCGGGGATGGCGCCGCGGGAAGGCGTAGGGAGCCCGTGGTACCCAAGCGGATGACGGAGTGTGGGCGGGGCGCGCGGGAAGCCTTAGCGGGAGGAGCGGAGCGGGAGGGGGAGGGGAGGGGGAGCTGGCAGCAGAGGCACCTGAAGCGCATCGCTGTCTCTGCGATCGCTTTGGATGCGGTGTCTGAATCTGCCAATCCCTCTCAGTGTCCCCGCGTCGCCTGCTCCCCCGGCCCCGTGCTCCCCCTCCCCGTCTAAGCCAGGAGTCGCCACTCCGCGTAGAGAGAGAGAAAGGGCGTAAATGCTGCGTTGCCACATAGGTGGTGTTTGAAAAAAGAGATAATGTTCTGTTGTCTTCGTTCTAGGTTACATTTACGAGTTACAAAAGTAGTAAAATTTTGAATATTCGCAAAGAATTACATGAATCATCTGGCATTTAGGTTGTGTCTTCGAATATATTAATGTCTTTTTACGAAATAAAATATTTGTTGGTAGATATTTATTTTCCATCAACGATCTATCATAAAGAAAAAAACAAATGTTATTTTCCTTAACACCATTAAAATATCTGAAACCTCAATTAAACACACTGTGTCAATAATTCAGTCTTCTTGAACATGCTTGATTTACATTCCACTCCATATCTTTTGGGATACATCTTTTTACACATTCTCGAATGTTTTGGAATTGCCATAGATACTTATTTTTTCAAACATTTTGAGAGAGATTACTCACCTTTAAAATAATTGGGAATAGGTGCATGGAACTTGAACTTTCTTTCGAGTCGGGTTTCAAGATTTTCGAGACGGTATCTTATGAGGCGTGATAGAAAACCGATTGCTGGAGAATGTGTTTTGTGTTTGCAATACGTCTCCAAGCTCTTCATGGGCATTGAGCGTATTGGAGATTTGTCCCAACCCCCACCCCCCTCCGTGTAATTTGTCTTTTTTCTCGTCGCGTCGCAGTCAGTGTGTTTTATTCCTTCGCCCAGGGGTTCGTCGCCTTTAGTAATCAAGGTTTCCATACGGTCACCGCCCAGGAATCCGTGTACTCTCAAATTGCTTCACTTCCGTAACTTCAAGAGGGTAAGTACATCGGCTAACCACGCTGGTATTAGCAGTTGTTTTACTAACGTACATTGAAAATGGCACTGTTTTGAAATTGTTTTATGAAGTCTACAACTCAAAGTTTTCGGAAATTCTTTTGGTTGAATGTTGTTTGGGTGCATCTTTGATATAAAGTGACATTATTTCAATGTCTTCCTTTCATATGAGACAATTCACTTCAATCACTATGACATATTTAATAGGTTTTAGTTTTTAAGTTTTTCTCAAGTGGATGGACTACCTTGTAAATATGTGGTCCCAATCGGATACAATGAATTTAAAAAAAGAAAATAGCAGTGGCGTCAGGGGACGCTGAGATGCTGATCATCCCCGTATATAAAATTAATAAAGAACCCTAAATACTGTATTGATAATCTTACAAGTGGTCTATTGAGCGAAACAAGTTTTGTATTAATTTTCAATTGATTTCCTATGATTGAACTCGGTTGTTGAAGCTGGCCTGTGATTGCTTGGAAGCTAAAATGCTTCTAGCGTCTGCCGCGAGTTGCGACGAGCCATGACGCATGCGCAGATGGCGAGGTTCCTCTCTCCCCTCTTCACCCCTAGCCCAGAGAAAACCTACTGCTTTACGCTAGCATCCACTGCGGAAAGAGTCTTGCTCGTTTGTGCACGAGAGCGCAGCGCACATCAGGCGGTCAATAAATTTTTCTTTCTCACTCGGGAGTCCCCGCTTGGTCACGGGCACAAACTGTAGAAATAGTGCCCGTCCACAATTAATATCCAAGAAATTGAATTATTCCTTAAATAAACTACATATTATTTTAGTCTTCAATGTATAAATTAACAAGTGGTCTCATTTCCATTCGCGTATAAGAATTGAAGCTTAGCCACTCCTGACTGCTGAGAGGATTTTGTGGGAAGCGCCTACACCGTCGTAAGCAATCGAGATCGTGGAAGTAGTTCTAGTGTGTCTACCTTGTGTTGCCTTCGCCTGATGGATGAAGTAGTTGATAGTGACATTTTGTGTGTTATTGTTGAGCATCCTCAGATGTGCGAGTCACGATACGCCACTGGAAAATAGCATGACTCTCATGAAATATTTAATAGTAAATTCATTAGCTTACTATTTTGTCTCAAGAGGCATAAATAAACTTTTTCAGGATATTGATTAACGTATGTTATGCATTCTCATTGTGGTTTATATGCTTATTAAGGATAAAATGTAAGCAAGTAATTGGGAGCAAGTCAAAGCATTAAAATGTGACACTTTTTTGTCAGCTTCACTCTCTCGAGAAACTGAGATGAAATTACAATGCGGGAAAGGCCGTTCTGATTTCTGGGGGAATACAGAAACTATGATAATCCAGATTATCTATATTTTCTGTGGAACGTACCCTACCTCTATACACACATATACCGCTCCCCCTATACACACATCGAAGACCGCAATGTACATCTTCTTCTACTTGGATCAAAAGAAAACTTTAGTCGTGTCATTGATCATAAATTAACCAATATAAAACAAAGAAACTATACACCATATAATCTATATTTTCATTTTTCTGATCACGAAGGGCAAATAATTTACATTCATTAGTGGAAACGTCATAAAATTCTCATTTAAAGAACATTATATAGAGAAAAATCTTTCTAAACTTATTAAATCGTTCAAAGTTGAAGAATGGATTAAATTATGCGCAGAACAAAACTCAAACAACAAATTGAATACATTCCTTAAAGTATTACAAAATAATCTCAATTCTACATGTCCGAGTAAAAAACCAAAAATCATCAAACAAATAAATTTAAAGTACCAAATACAACTATTCAAATTAAAGAATGAAAGAAGTGAATAATGTTTATTCACTTGGAATATTTCTCTTGGAATTAAGAGCTGTACAATTGTTAACACTTTTGTTTCCGGCGACGGTTATAAAACTCAATTAATTCCCCGCTTATTTGAGCGCTCCATGACATTAAAGTGCGGTATATTATTGGATATATATCGAATTTCGCGCCCTACTTCAACTGGTGGTGCTACAACAGCGCATACTTTCCCGTATTATTGGAAACGGCTACGTAGGATTGAAATATTGAACTTTCTGTGCTACTAACATCTTAACTATTATTTGAAAACGCCCAATTCCACTAAGATGCGAACAATTGACTGTTTCCATCGCAGTTTTTTCAAAACTGTGTGAATTCTGCAACTGCGTAAAAATATAATACAAATGTTTTGTAAACTTGTTTTGTAAACAGAAATTCGCGAACGGAATTCCATTGTTGCATATTCTGCATTGTCGATACTCCCGTAAAGAACTAGCAATTTTTATTTCAAATATTTCAAAACAAATAATTTCTAAAAATGTAATGTGTAAATGTATAACAAAAGGTCAAATGTAAAAACGAACAAAGAAATAATATACAAAATTGCAAATTCTAATTTATGACGCATCCGGCTGTCTGAAGATCAGTAAATTTGCAGGGGGTATTATGTTTCTCACGAAATTATAGAAAAAGTACTCGTATTTTCAATAAAATTAAGCATGACCTTATTTGAAGATGTATTTTTTATTTATACATTTCATTGAGAAAACCAGCTGCCATCTATTATTGTCCAAAGGACATTTTTTTAACATTTTCTCAATTTTTCTGTTTGCTAATGGTAGAACGGAAAGATTATTTTAAGAATATTAAAGAACACAAAAACCTCGTCCTAAATGTCAATTTTCTTTAAAAAAATTTGAGCCGTTTTTAAGAAAATGGCGTTTAAACGCTACTAAAAATGAGAAATTTGAAGCTCTTTTTCACAAAAAATTTTTGGGTTTTCAAAAAAATTTATTTGAAGACATTTCAAGCAAATACACTCACAAATATAATTATGTTTACAAATTACTGGTAATGTGCATATTAAAGATGTGAGAGTTCTTTCAAAAATATACATTTGTGTAATTTTTGAAAAAACAAAAAATCTCAAAATAAACTTTACGTCATATTAAAGAGTGCAATTAACACTATCCGTTGCAAAAGTGTGAAGAAAAAAATTGGAGCCATTTATGAGAAAATGGCGTTTGAGCGTTTTTGAAAATGCGGAATTTCGAGCTAGTTTTCACAGAAAACGGTTTAGTTCTCGAGAAACTTTACTTTACATTATTTAAAGCACATGTACTCATTAATACAATAATGTCAACAAATCACCGCTATCATAAATACTAACGATGTGAGAGACAAGTAAAATAATACATTTTTGCAAGTTTTAAAAAAACAAAATAGAGCAATAGCATATATATATATAGGAAGAATAGAGCATTTTTTGCAAGTTCAAGATGCCAGAACCAGTGCTTGCGGCCTTCTACGTGGGGTCAGGCAGTGTGCAGCCTCAAAGCCGCGAATCGGCCTTGCGGCGGTCTCGCGGCGTCGAATCTGCTGGGCGTGATGATCTTCAGAGGGCAAGTAGAGCGGTCAGCTTTCGTCACGGGGGACGGTCGGAATTTCCTGAAGGAGACGCGGACGCTGAACATTTGCAAACAAGACTCGGTACATCAGAGCAGTCGAGGAAAGCTCGCAACCGCGAACTGTGTGACACGAGCGTCGCCGGTTGTTTTTGCTTCGAGAGAAAATCCGTCCTTCGCTGTGAGGGCGAGGACGCCCACCCTTCCATTTCCATTACGCCGCATCTGGTGGGAATGGCAGATGTGTCCCTCACGGCGCCTCTGTAGTTTGCGTATTTAGCAATAATAAATAGAGACCGGAAAAAATATGTAGTATGAAACGCCAAAATATGTACATAATTATGTAATGAAAAGAGTAATAATATGTAATAAATATGTAATATCAGCTACAATATGTAATATTAAAATACTCTAATTTTAAAACACATTTACACTTACATACCAACTTACATTTATAAAAATTTCCTATACATTTTTTTTTTAAAATACAGGCATTTTAAAAAGCATTTGCTAAGCACAAGTTTACCACGTACCATACAACTTTCCCAGCAGTAGTAAAAGCTTCACAAATTGCTATCCAGATATGCAGTTTAACAGCCAGACTAGACGCAATAGAAGCCATCCTACAAACATCCGACCGCGTCTTCACGTAGCGAACCTCGAGTTGAGTACGCAGTAGCACGCCATAATAATGTGGGAACAAATGCTGAATTTGTTTTTTGAAAATGCCTCCTTTCGTAAAAATATGTGAGAAAATTGATAGAATAAAGAAACTATGTTGAGAAAATAGCAAAATATGTAAAATATGTCATGAAAAAATTGGATATTGTGTTCGAACGGCCACAATTCGCCAAGATTAAAATTTTGAGAACGGTACACAGAAAGACAGAAAACATGTAATTACATAAAAATCCGGTCTCTAATAATAAATAGTAAAAGAACAGAATTGTGGATCTTAAATCCACTACCTTATAAATTACAGGTATAGAAATGGGATCAGCTTAGAGGCGTATCTAGGCATACAGGCGCCTATGGCAAGCATAGAATTGGCGCCCCTGTCAGATTACTACTTTAAATTAGAGCTGCTATTTATTTTAGCAGGTATACTGGAAATAGCGCCCCTTGTGAGTGGCGCCCATGGCATGTGCTATGTCTGCCATACCGTACGCCTCTGGATAAGCCCCAGTTATTGGTGAAATCTTAGAAGAAACTAACAAATAGTTCGAACCAGCTTAGGTGACCGCAGTGCCTCTGTCCGGGAGGTCCGAGAGTTCAAGTCCCACTGTGGCAGATTTTCGCCTCATGCTATATCACTAGGTGGAATTTAACCGCTGTCTGGAGAATAATTCCAGCACTAGTTACTCTGATCGGTAATTTTCTGTTTTTTCTCCGATCAATACCAGGAGAATGTCGTAGCAGTATCGAACAAATGGTCCGTGGACCGCGCGCGATCTTTTCGTCCTCTTCCTTGACTTCATCCTCGCCCCTTGAACACAGTTGCACACACGAACTCTACACTACCACACGTCGGGAGAGCAGTTGGGGCCGGGACGAACTGTAAGCTCCCGACTGGGGCAGTGGCTCGCTGGTGGGGGATACCAAGGCCAAGGAAGATACCAAGGGCGCTCTCCTTGGCACACCCTGGTCCAGCGCATATCTGCGAACCACTTTTGAGTCCCATTGCTTGTCGCCGGGAGAGATGGCTCAGAGCATCAACCGATGTCACTGCAGTCCTGACCGGGAGGTCCTAGGTTCCAGACCCGACGATGACAGGATTTTCGACTCTAGGTTGTCAGCTAGGACTCTAGGTTGTCAGCTAGGTCGTGGAATTCAGTCCATGTCTGGAAGAGAATTCTCGCGGCCGTCCACTCTGATCGGTAGTTTTCCGCGGTTTCTCCGATCCGCACCATGGGAATGCCAGAGAAGTACCCTAAAAAAACGGGCCACGGACCGCGGGCGATGTTTTCCTACCTCTTCCTTGTCCTATCCTCTCCACTTACACACACCAACATGCACTACCTAGTAGTTGATTCACCCGGAATTACTAACAATCAATCAACCTACTGCTTGTCGGGTCCACCTGACGGATGGGGTGGGGGTGGAGACGCTCGGGCACCATCGGCTCTAGCATTTTCCAAGGCAAATTGTGGACGGGCCAATGCAGCTGGCGAAAGCGGGCAGGCTAACCTCAATTCTTGAATTTGAGTACTATTACTACAGATATATATTCTCAGTGTATCTGACACACCCTACAGCGAAGTTGGTAACTGTAAAAATTAAATTTTAACTTGTATCACGCTGTGTTGCACAACAATCTATTAGTAAATGACGTGGTTGAAAGCGCCCCTCTGGCCGAAAGCAAACACAGGCTTGCGCCACCTGTGGACTGGTAGTGGAGCGAAGGCAGCATCACATCGATCCTGCGGGCGCTTCAACTGTCCTCGCTCCGCCAGCACCTTCGTTGGCTGGAAGCTCCCGTTGAACTATTTATTTATCTGAATTTATTTATCTGAATCTGATTTATTTTGATTTATCTGATTAATCTGATTTATCTGAATCTGATTGATATTTATCTGATTTATCTGTAAAGAACTTTATTTATCACTTATCTGTGCACAAACAACCGTTAAAAACCTCTGTATAAGACAGACTCTACATTAGCAAAATATAGATTACCCAGAATACTTTGCCTTGTCACTAATAAGAAAGAAGTTAAATAGCGCTTCCACTCCATGCTAGCTTCCGTGCTGGAAGGAGTTCCGCTGGTCTTCCAATAAAGTATATCTTTCATCCTCTAGAAAGACGTCCTTATGTGTGTTGAACGTTTGATTATTAATCAACACTTGTGTGATATTGAGCAGAATGCAAGTTTAATGTGTGGATGTTTAGTTTTCACAACGGAATTTGTTAACATTATGCTCCGAGAAGATGACTACGTAGGCTGCACAGGACCGCATTCGTCCCCAGCATTTGAACGTCGCATCCAGGTGAACAATGAGAATACCACAAGCGTTGGCCTCTGCGCTGCAAAATGTGAATGTCTTGAAAGCGCGTGGGCAGCAATTCATAATGAAATCTCTTAATATGAGCTCGTGATGAATTTTTAATTATTAATTAACGTAAAGAAAACAGTATGTTTCAATGACCTTATTACGTACCTACTACTTTCCTCGGATAAGAGCTGCTCAAACTTTAATTATACTACTTCTGAGCACCATAGGAATGTGAGTGGTTGCATTGTAATTCTTGTGTCGATTTCCTAACAGTAGCCCCGCAAGTAACCATGTAATTGAGATTAGAGAAAGAATTGTTTGGTTGAAACAGTATTACAAATTTATAGATTGTTATTTTATTTAAAAATAACATAAGGCAACAAAGAGATACAATGTCTTACTTTGAACAATGTAAGGTTGTAAATTTAAATTTCGCATTTATCAGGGATATATTTACATTGTGATTGTGGCGTGGAATTAAATATAAAACCACCGCGTATTATTGTATCATTTCATTTATTCATTTATTCATTCATTCATTCATTCATTCATTCATAATTCTTCAGAAGTTCATAAATAATTCATAATTCATAAATAGTTCATAATTCATAAATCGTAAAACACCGCATTGGTTTGAAGGAATTATGTACTGAAATATACCTACATCCTTCGGTTCGTAATACGTTGTCGTGAGTTTGACCTGTTCCGAATTTATAGAAAGATGTGGGCGCCAGGAACAGGTGACATAAACTAATACTAACTTTTCCCTATTTAATTCTGTCAAAATTATATGGGCATCCAGCTAGCTTGGGCCGATGGATTCGGATTACATGTATTCGCTATCGCTAAGATAGCCGATTACCTGATCTGCCGACTGTACAGCCTGGCGTGGAATCTGAAATATGGAAATTCTCTGCTTCCAACTAATTAGAAGCTTATGATTGACAAATGAACAGACTCTTTTCTTTTTCCAAAGAACAAAATTTAACAATTTATTCAATGTTAATTTTAACAGATTACTTAATGGCCATGACCCCTTTTAAAAGATATTATTTTAATATACTGCAGTATATGTTACCGTCTTGCCGACCCGCTCGTTCCGAAGACGCTTCTCACTTGGCCGATGAATCCGAGTCGCTCTTCTGTCTTCTGATCTTGCGCGGTTGCTGAAGTATCCAGTCCACACTGCATAAAATCTAGCTAAGTTCTTTCCGACGCTTTAGGTTTATAATCTTTCACACGAGTTTAATAAAATACTAATGTTCGAACTATCGTCCGGTGAACACCCAAAACTGCCCAAGTCCGCGGATGTACTCCGGCAAATAATTTCTAAGTCCGATGACGACTGTTACTTTTCGCACGAAAATGTATAAGTCTCACTTTCAACTACAAGGTCCGCACACTATTTGCACTCCACGAAACTCAAGAGCCGAGTTCACGACCTACACTCCACCACTCTGAGTCAGACTGTAACGATCTGCACTCAACGAAGCTCCAAGTCCGAATCAATGTTTTTCTGTATTTTGCAACCCTTGATGGGTCGGTAGCGTCCCACGTTCTATTTTTCCAAAACACGGCGGTAAACACCAGAAAGTCTAATTGCCCCCCGCCAACCCGCTCATTTCTTACAACCCCATGTAGCCGCGCCTTCGTCCGTCATACGTTTTTCGACCAATCACATATTCTTTATTATATCGATCTAGCCAGCGTTCCGGCACCTACGAGGCTTGCAGCTAGTTTATTTACCTGCCCTGCACCATAGCAACCCTCTGCGCTGGCGTTACTAGGGCCGGATATCGCCATTTTACAAGTCCATTTAGTCGCCCCGTATACAACTAATATTATGAATAAACCATGTCCCGTTCTGGTATATCACAGTACTATGCCAATAATGGTAAATAATTTCATTTAGAATTTAGTTTTTACATCCAGACAATACTTTACTTCTTGTGTAACAAAGGAAAACAAAAGTTTAATCGTAACTGAACACTCGAAAAAGAAATTTCCTCGCTACTTCAACCGGTCTAGTGAACACTTCAAATTTTTCATTCCCAATTTTCTCATAATTTGTATACTTTATTTTGACTTTCAGCTTTGCGGCATCTTTAACTTTGCGTTCTGCACTTGGAATCGTGACTTAATCGTGAATTGTGGAGTCACAATTCCCGATTGCATGAGAGTCTGTTTTCTCGGGCGAGCCCTTTTCGCTCGTAACTTTGTGCACATCTCACACTGGCCTGCTAACAAGCGGATTTTCTGTAATTACCGTTGTGGTCGATTGATTGATAATTTAGTATTTGCAGTCACGTCAACCACTGAGATCATTAGTCTTGTGTGTGCATGTTATTGCAATTGTGGTGCATATAATTAAAACAAATGGTTCCATTCAAATTTTAGACATTCAAAATTATTTTTCTTACAACTGTGATCAATCTATTTACATGACGTTTCAGCTATACCTTACGACCATCTTCAGACATATTTTTAAAAACACATTGTTGGAATCAGTAATGTCTAATCTAAATTATTTACACTATTTACAGTTTTCACAAAACATTAAATTTTGAGACGGTTAACTAAGATCAGCAGATTTTATTTACACTCAAAGTTTAATAGGTTTTGTAAAAATTGTAAATAGTGTAAATAATTTCAATTATTTACACTATATTTTTTAAAAAGATGTCTGAACATGGCTGTAAGGTTTAGCCGAAACGTCATGTAAATAGATTGATCACAGTTGTAAGAACAATAAATTTGTATGTCTAAAATTTGAATGGAACTGTTTTAATTATATCACTACCGACATTCACAGAAAGGAGAAAGAATAAAGTGTAGTGCATGTTAAATCCGGAATATGACGGTGTGCATCGCTGGAACGTAAGATCTGACCGAACTACACGTTCGAAACGCCGGCTTGCCGGGTTTCGAACTCGGGCATCTCATTCAAGGGGACACTACTCCAGCCGGGAGGAGCTCACAGCGGCTGACTGGTCTTCGGACAAGTGTGGTAGCATAGCGTATTTAAGTGTGTGGAAGGGAGAAGGATGATGAATGCAATATTGTTCTATTCCATGGCTCGTTTGTTGCTTCGGCATTAAACTAGAATTTATCTGAGAGATGACGGAGAATCAACAGAGCATCCGGTCGCTAGAATTCTCCAGGCAGTGGTTGAATTCGATCCTCACATCGCTTGTAAAGAAAAAAACCCATCATAGAGACTCGAATCCTAGGACCTCCTAATCAGCAATGCTGCAGAAGCGATGACAAAGATATCCCTATTCGTGCCGATAGGGCGAAATTCTCTCGAGCAGAACTAATGGACAGCACCACCGTAATCTCTCTTTGAATTCCATAAGCTTAGGTAATTTAAGGCAACTGATGCCACTCCAGTGCCTCTGTCCTAGGGTTCGAGTCCTGACAGTGGCAGGATTTTCGACTCGAGCTAGGTAGCTGTGTCGAGTTCAGTTGGTATCTGGAGTAGAATTCTAGCGGCCGAGAGCTTTGATGAATTGTTTTCCGTGGTTCTTCCAATCAACGCCGGGGATTTACCGGAACGGTACTCTAACACACAGGCCACGCATCGCGCGCAATCTTTCTTTCCTTGTCCTAACGTCATCCTTTGCGTACACTGACACGTAGTACCGACCACACATTTCGTGAGACCAGTCGGGAGCTTTGACCTTGTCCCGCCGGTGACCTGCTGGTGGGAGATGCCAAGTTGGGGAAAGGCTCGCTAGGCGAGATAAATGTCAGAGTAGTATCTCGTCATCCAATGGGGAAGATCTTCGCCACTTCACGGGGACATGCACTACGCTTACGGGACTAATGATCTTGTTGGTTGGCGTGCCCGAAATCCGAAATAATCCCGAAATTATTAACCTTCCACATACTTCTTGAAACTAAGAAACATGGGCTCTCTTTATATCATGTTAGTTTTAAGAGTCCAAAAATTAACAAAGAAAATATATTCATACTTTGTTTCATTAGTTGTGTGCAGCACATTTCCATTAGGTAATACGATCATTGCACTTTCGTAAGTCACGTGAAATGTCAGCTACCATTGTTACCACCCCAACTCCTCAATTGTAATTATGTAAATGTAAATATTTAAGTGGTTAGGCTGAAGAGCAGGCCTTACGGCCTGAGCCTCGCCAGAAATAATGACAGTATTATTATTATTATTATTATTATTATTATTATTATTATTATTCCTCCAAATCACGACTAAAGATGTTATCTGTCGGCTGAATATAAAATCTACTCCAGGTTGCAACCAGCTACCTAAGGAGTAGATCTAGGGACTGTCGGTGCCTCTACAATACTTTGCGCAAAATGCGGGCTGTTCCAAATAAAGCGATTTCTTGCACTTCCCAGTCTTTTGAATTACCTGGGAGTTTAGACAAGTTCTTACACAAATTTTGCGGAACAAATCCCAGAGCTCCGATAACTATCGGAACGACCTGTGCTTTTACACCCCACATTCGGCTGATCTCGATTTCCAAACTCTTATATTTAATTATTATTATTATTATTATTATCGATCAATCGTTGCGTTTCGACCGTTGTCACCTTGGTCCGTGCGCTGCTCTTCCCGATTGGAGGCCGAGGTCCACGCCGCGGCTCCCAGCCGTCTGCGCCGAAGTGTTTGGGAAGTGCGGGCGGCACGAAGCGGGACACATGAATTATTTCCCGGGACGGCGCTCGCGCGCCCGCACGTCGGCCTCCGCCCCGCGCTCTCTCCTCACGCCCACGGCCCGCTGAGTCCCTGCTACTACGACTACTTCTACTTCTACATTCCTCCGCCGCCTACTCTGCGGCCACTGCCGCCACTGCAGCTCAGGCTACTGCTTCTTCATGGTCCCACGTTCTCCTTTTGTCCTTTTTCTATCTTTCGCCATCTCTCGCTGTCTCGCCCCTTCCTCACCCCCACCCACTGTCTTCATGTTACTTTATGTCCCCTTCTTCATCTATATTCCTCTCTGTTTCTCTGACCTCATGTTCACTCCCAACTTTCTTCTTGGTCATTTCGGCCAGTATATGTCAACGCCTCGTTACTAGTCGTCCCGCCGCCGTTCTTGTCATTCACTTCTGTTTTCTAATTTCACTTTTTCGCCTTTCTCCTTATTTGTTTCTTCCTCCTTCGCCTCCTCATCGTCTTCAAACTTCACCTTTTCTCCTTCTCTCCTCGTACTCCTCATCGTCCTCCCTTCTCCCCCTCTTTCTCCTCCAACTCCTTCGCGTCCTCCTTCTTATTCTCCTCTTCCATCTTATCCTCTTTGCGTCTTTCACATCCTTCTCCAAATTCGTTGCCTCCTCCTCCTCCGCCTCTTTCAGTTTCCTTCGCCTTCTCCTCCTCCAGCTTTTCCTTCTCTCCAGCTTCCCCTCTTGCTGCACATCGTGCTCTTGCTCTTGCTCTATATTCTCTTTTTCCTCCTCCTCTTCCTCCGACGCCTCGGAACCTCTTCACCATCTCCGTCACGTCCATCCCGTTGTGTAGTTTCGTCCCTCTTCCTTCTCGATCCACTCGCTGCTGCGACTCCGTATCTTCTTCACTTCCACCTCCTGCTCCTCCTCCTCCTGTGGCCCTTCGTCGGCGAATACGCAGCACCTCGACTCCAGGCGCTGGCGAGCATCAAATATACAAAGGCGGGCGCTCTTATCTACGCCCGCTAGCAACTTGGAAACTGTAAAAGCTAGGGCGACCTAAGTGAATGGAAAACCCCTCCCCTCCAACGTCCCTCCCTTCACCGTCCTCCCCCACCCCCGACCCTGGAGGAAAGGTTCCGGCACATCTTTCAGGGCCACCAAATTTACTTTCACCTCGCAGAATGTTTTCTCTAATTCGGTGGCTCATCGTTTAGTTTCAGGTTAGTGAGAACCATTTCGAATACGATTTCTCGATTTACATTAATATTCTTAATTATTTGCAGTGCTATTAATTAAGCGTATTAATTAATTTTGTTATATTTAGGACCATCGAATCGGAACAAGTTGTTAGGCGTAGACCGTGAAGCTGATGATGATGATTAATTAAGTATGTATTTAAATTTTATATGTATTGCATTCCTAAAATGCTTTATAATAATGCATTATAACATTGTTTCAAGTTTTATTCTTGATTTGAATACTCGTCAAAGTTGATCGACGAGCATATTTTAAATAGTTAGCGGACAATTATCATGAAACAAGTGCACCTTCAATACGTATGTTTTCTTTTCTTCATTAAAACATCAGAATGTACGCAGACTGTTTACAATCTTGCTGGCGATATAATTTATGTTCGTTCATGAAATGAAAAGTTTAATAGCAGAACATTGTGAGAAAATGTTACGTGAAATTAAACGTAAAGTGACTGCTACTTTGAAAAAACTAATGTCAATGTTTTATTATCAGATACGTTTTGTACAATGGTCAAAGTTTCATTTATTTATTTATTTATTGGTCAAATAGTGTTAAAAATTTATATGAATTGCTCCAGGAGAGAGGAGCAACGAATTTACCCTGCTGCCATGAAGAATGTTTGGAATTTTTATTTTCAGTTATTTAAGAATAGCATCTGAAAAAAGTGCAATATTGGTTCTGTAGAAATATTATATTCTTTACTGACACTTTTTTTCTCACTCAGCATATAATTTGTCACTTTATTCCAACGCGACCCTATGTTGAATAGTCTCGTCAGTTGACATCTTAATGCAGTTTGAAATTGTCCTGTTTTCTAATATTTTGCAAATGGTATCACACAAGAAGAATTGATTGATGAAAAAATTAAAGTGTAAAAAACGCGATTAGCCTCCACGCACAGGATGTGGTGTGCACTCCCCGTTCGAAATGGAAGCGAATGAACAAATGTAATTTCCCATCAATCATTTGCACAATTCAATTTTACATACAAAAACGAATGCGAAAACGTTGCCAAATTAATTGGTATCGTAACATCACGAGACCAAATTGTGTGATACGCATTTCCGCGCCAACCTGGGTGTCGGGGCGGGCTGCGAATTACCGCATAGTGTGGGTGAATGTTGCCGGTCCAAACAGCTGTTTTCAGGACACGCAAACCTCCTATAATCCCGAATGAACATTTCCAATTTATTACAATATATTATTAAAATTATTATTCGTTGGTAGTATTAAAAGATTTAATGCAATTTTATGTTTCAAATATTCAGTTTCATATGCCATTAATATGTGAATTAAACGATGTGCAATTTTCTGGTATTATAGTGGCAAATTATTTGTCTTTAATTCAGTTTAAGGATAATGAATCACCCATAATATAAATTAAATACAAAATAAATTCGTAATATTATGAATTTTAAATTTTAAAAAATGCATTTACCACTAGTACAGCTAAGCGCGTATTGTAAATGTACACTCGAGTCATCAAAAACTTTGTATGCAATTCTATCATTACAACCGTGGAGAAATCTTGAACAACTCGCATCGTGAAAAGAGAGACACTCAACCGCTAGCACTTACAACATTAGCGCAGTGGTGTCAAGGTCTTCTACTGGTGGTTGTGGCACGCCTCGTGGCACCGTAGCATGCCATGAGCTTCTCTGCGCAACTAGCGTTGAGAAAGTGAGCTATAATCAGTAGTAGTAGTAACCCCGCCGTTTACAATAGGGATGGCGTTGTCTCTGGTGGCGAGGCGATGACCTGTATGGAGGGCACTCGTGCCGACGTGGGGTACTCGTGCCCATCGTCGTGGCACTCGTGCCACGGACTCCCGCCACGGACTCCCGCCACGGACTCCCGCCAGTAGCATCGACCTTGACAACACTGCCTTAGTGTATACGCTTGAAGCAAAAAGTCCAATGCGCGGACCAGGAGATTTCCTGGGGGTGGAGCCTGGTTCGTTATATCGTCGTATCTCCCAGTTGACGGACGATATTGCTGCGCATACACCATGAAGGGAAAATATTTGTGAGTGGGCGTTTCCAGCCAGGTTTGTTTGTACTTAGCGCGTCGGACCGTGTACGGATCATGGCCCACCAGCAGTGTCCCGGCCTCGCGACCGTGCGTGAAGGGGGTACGTGTGGTTAGCACGAAGAGATCCCTACGCCACGCCGTATTCTGGTCTTCTCAACCTCAGATGTGAATTTTTAAGTCAATTGGACAAGATATTGGTCTTGCGATTTCCTGAAATTGATTAGTCAGGTTCTGTCACCATCACTCAGAAATTAACACGTTTGAAGTTAATAGATGTAATTAAATCATTGAATAAGATACAAGAGGTAGCACAAACCAATTATTGAAAACATTGCAATGTTCAACTCAGAGATAATTCAGGTACCCTCCCTTGTCATATTAGCGCATCTTTCGAAACGTTTTATACAATTAATAATTGCAAAATTAATAATTCGCTGTTTTCGGTTCTGCGCCGTGTGACCGTCCGTACTTGAGACTTGCAAATTGTAAATTCCAAATATTGCAAAAGATTTTCTCATCTCAGTGGTCTTTTAACGAGATGCAGAATTCCGCAATCCGATTGGCGGTAACTCTTGTCTTTCTCGAGATACGTAATAGTTTATAAGAAATTAACATCTCACAAGAACACCCACTTTTTTCAGTCAACCCATTTTTTCTTGGTACGCAGGTACCAAGTTTTGTACTTTGGTTTCAGTTCAGTCTCCCAGTGTCTGGCGTAGTTGGCCTTACAGTTAAAAGCAGGGATGAGAATACGTGTGCCCAGCACTCGCGCATATAAGAGGCGCGCATATAAGTCTGCATCGAAACTAATTATTTTTCATTACCTTTTTCGAGGAAGCAATACGCTGCGCTAAACGATAGTGGTCGTCGGTTATATTGTTTTCACGACTTCCATCAAATCTATGGAAATTGTTGCTGTTTAGCTATTGCTGTTCTATCTATAAAAGTTTACATTCTGTTCTAAAGATCGTAGTGAGGCTTCCATTTCAATATTTATCTTTGTCGGCTGGCAAAGAATTTTTATTAATAAATTCTCTTCCAAATTGGTTACGGGGAATGTAGCGATCAACTGCTAATACCTTTTCCATAAAGAGCAAGTTGTGTTATAGAATGGTTGAATTCTTAAATTTTAAAAATGTTTACCCTTTCCCCAATATTTTGTAAACTTCGGAACTGATTAATGATTTGTAATGTTTTATTTGTTGTATCGTGCTAAAGAGTTTACTTCTATGCCATGTTGCTTACTGCCATTTTCACAAATATTTTTTTCAATTCTTTGCATATTACACCAAGTCATTTGTGGTGACCCAGGAAAACAATTTTCAAAATAATACATTAATAACAGGTTTCATGTAAAATACTTTTGAACGTTACAACGCAAGAAAGAACAGATTTTGTATGTTACGTGGCGCTAACAGAGGCATTGAGAAACTTCTACTGACAAAATGAAGTCTTAACATATTAACATATGAACTACGAATGTGGTTTAGAAAATTTGAATGAGACAAGAGAGGAATTTTGGACTAAAATAATTTTTAAAAATTTCAGTTATCTCAAATTCATAAATTTCCTATGAAATACTCAGTTTCCAGTCAACCCTCACCGATGTTTTGAAATTGCCCTCAGAATCCTGGTTTACGTGGTGGCAGTACAGAATTAAATCCAAAAACATCGTGGTGTGATCAAAGGACGTGGTATCGTATGGTGTGGTTGCGTATAGTGTGGTCTCGTATGCTATGGTGTGGTGTAGTGTATGCTATGCTGTGGTATCAAATCGCTTTCTCGGTATCGAATCAAACTCTTATTGGTAAACCCTTGAGTATCTGAAATACGTAAATACAAATATGTCCATCTTGACGGCAACGCAAGATATGTATTAACATTAGAAAAAATGAAACGGCAGATTCAATGACGCCACCACACTACTGTGGTCAACCCATATTTCTAAAGAAGACTCTTCAACTTCATTATGCCAAATTTTGCATTTATGTCATTTTTTATCCAAGCAGCGATGTCTAATTAGACCCAAAACGAAATTTGCAGTGTGCTCAAGTACCTTTCCGTTGTGACTGTTGCATCGTTTTCCAAACAATTAGTGACCTGAGGACGTGAGGCATAGAGAAAGATATTGAATTTAGAACTAGCAAGCAGATATTTTAAACAGATAACACCTGGTCATTTTGATAATTAATTACACGATTTACTTAAGTCCCCATGGTGCCGCCAAACGATTTTACTTTACCAATTTTTACTGTAGAAATATGCCCTCTACACAACACGCAACGCGATGTACACACGCATTTAATTGCACCAGGGACAAGGTAAAACGTTCGAAAAAACTTGGACATAAAATGATGATTACCTACACTGTATTTACAGCATTTTGCTCAATAATTGCACTTACCCACTGGACACGCTAGCTGTTCATTATATAAAAAAACTAATTTATTTATACATATATACGCATTTCACTATGGTCAAGTTTCTGTACAAATTATTCCAACAATGTTTTTTTTACTTTCTCGCCTTACGAATACTTCGTAAGAAGAGAAAGTTATGTAATCGTGCGGCGGAGAAACGGGGAATTTTCGCCAGAAAATGTCTTATACCAGGGGTCTGGTGACAAAAAAGTGGATAAAACCTGTCTGCCCGTCTGCCCGTCTGCCCGTCTGCCCGTCTGCCCGTCTGCCCGTCTGCCCGTCTGTCCGTCTGCCCGTCTGTCCGTCTGTCCGTCTGTCCGTCTGCCCGTCTGTCCGTCTGTCCGTCTGCCCGTCTGCCCGTCTGTCCGTCTGTCGTCTGTCCGTCTGTCCGTCTGTCCGTCTGTCCGTCTGTCCGTCTGTCCGTCTGTCCGTCTGTCCGTCTGTCCGTCTGTCCGTCTGTCCGTCTGTCCGTCTGTCCGTCTGTCCGTCTGTCCGTCTGTCCGTCTGTCCGTCTGTCCGTCTGTCCGTCTGTCCGTCTGTCCGTCTGTCCGTCTGTCCGTCTGTCCGTCTGTCCGTCTGTCCGTCTGTCCGTCTGTCCGTCTGTCCGTCTGTCCGTCTGTCCGTCTGTCCGTCTGTGCTCAACGCTAGCGCCTAAACCGTTCGGTCGATTTTCTTCAAAATTGATATTCCCCGATGGTTTTTACTCGTCTCAAGGCCTCTTGAATTTGAAACCGATATCTTAGTATTTGAGGATACTTTACAAGCACATTTTGAGATTTTGTAAATTAAAAAATAATGACTCCAAATTTTTTGATTATATTTTGTTGTTGAATAGTGCGAAGAACGTTGAAGGGAATGACGTAGACATCATTTTCCTTTATTGGCCCTATTTTTCGAAAATTACAAAAAACTGTTTAAAAACTCCAAAATTGAAGATAGAGATTTTCGCTTCAGACAAAGTCGGTTGTACAAAATTAGCACTTCAAATAAGGTTCATGTACCATTTTTGGGAAAAACGAATAGTTTTTGCGCAAATTGCGATTCAAATTGACACAAAAAAACTTTTCTCAAAAACCGCTCCAAATTTTTTCTTTAAATTTTCTGCACGTGTGTAAGAAGGGAAGGTAAATATATAAATAAACTAGTGGTGCTATAGAATGGCACATACTTTCTCGCAGTAGTATTCGCAGTAGTTACTCGCAGTAGTCCAAATGCCGATCATCCGATAAATTATGTGGAGTTAACCGTTTACCGCTGCCTTTTCTTGGTCATGTTTTTTGTAAAGACATGTTTTTCGCATGTTGACAATTACCTTCTTCCTAATGATAGAACTGATTCAAGATCGTTTTGACTGAAATATTAGGAGTTGTTCCGCAAGTCGGTCCCGTAGCGCGATTGGTTAATGCACCTTGGGGTTGAGATCTTCAATAATGAAGGTTCCAGTTCGATCCCCCGTGGGGATTTTAATTTGATGAATGTGATGTTTCAGGAAATGCATGCGATGAACTTACATATCCCTAACGGTTCCAAAAATGGTAATTACTTTCTAGCCTTACGAATACTTCGTAATGCGGTTTATCGCTGCTTTTCTTGGTCATTGTTATAAAGACACGTTTTTCGCATGTTGAAAATTACGGGCTCCTAATGATAAAAGAGATAGAATTACGTTTTTACTAAAATATAAAGTAATTGCGATAAATGTCCTGGAAATGTCTCTATATATTTGTTCAAATAATTAACTTTTAACAATTTTTTACTTCTCTTGTATTTGTAAAGCGTTTTGTCATCCTATCAATTGTTTCTTAATCATGCATTTACCATTTTATAGGTCGGTTCTATTCTTTCAGGTTCTGTTCGACAGAGACGGTGTTGTGTGTTGCGTAGTGTGTAAGTGCCGGATAGTTGAATTTGAGTTTCGGTTGTCTGGTCTTGGTACCGAAAAGGTTTGCTGGTATAACACACTTTTTCTGGTTTATGAAGTAGTGGAATAGCAAAAAGGACCGTATAGAAGCAGAGCGAGAAAGTATGTGCGTTGGAAGCACCACTAGTTTTAATTTATATTCGTAGCTTACGAAATACGTTCAGCTTATACGAGTCTCCTGTTCTTCGAAATCTTTTGTTTCTGCGCGCCACGCCTATCGGGCAGCGATTCCGCAAAATGCTACCCACACAACCGCAAGCGGTTGCAATAGAAAGAACATTCCAGAGCATCTTGCCGTTTTACAACTTAATTGTGCAATGCATGCTATAAATTCAATAATTTGAAATGCTTCGCAACTATATAATTCATTGATTTGTTGATTACAAATTGTTTAATTCAATTTAAAATATATTCATGCTGTCTGTTGATTCGTCGTACACGCTGTGGGAGCGTGAACACACAGCTACATGAAGCTAGGACTCATGAGAAAATTTTGTGAAGGCTCTAGACAACTACTCGGATGCTTTTCGCTACTTGTGCAACAAGTTAAGTTTTAAGTTATGCCAAAGTGAAAGAAAGTGTGTTCACAGGTCCACAAATAAAGAAGGTAATGGCAGTCATTTCCAAGACTTACTGAATGCTTCTGAAAAAGTGCATGGATGGCATTTAAATCATTTGTAGCCATTTTCCTTGCAAATTATAAATCTCCTATGTAAATGTTAAGAAGAAGTGCATCAGTGCCTACAAAAAGCTGAATGTCACCATGTCCCTCAAAATTCATCTCCTCGACTCACATCTTCACGTATTTCCCGAAAACATAGGTAGGCTCAGTGAGGAACATCGTTTTCACCAGGAAATCTCGATGATCGAGTAACGTATCAGGGCCAATGGAGTGCAGAAAGTTTGGTTGACTACACCTGGACACTTCAGCGTGACATTCCAGATGCTCAGCACAAACGCAAATCAACAGCCAAGAAATTCAAAACAAATGTTAAATTTTTTTCAGTGTATATGGAATTTTTGTGTGTATTACACCGTGAAATATGTATATACTACTATGTAGCATGCGCGTCATGTGATTCAATCTTTCCTTAGCTAGTTCCACGTTCATTAGTACTTCATTAAACAATTTTTTTTTCTGGTGAAAGATAAATGGTTGGCGGGGTATTTCTAAAAATCGGTAGGTGATAGAGACAAATGTTTGCATATTTTAAATCAGCACGTTCCGCGTATCTTAGAACAAGGGTTGGATACCAAGATAACTGCCAATTTTTAAAATTTGTCTTTCAGTGTTATAGAAGTTATGAGATGAAACGCAATTTATTTGGCGACTACCGTACGATTGAAATAGTTTTTAAATAACATGCACATAAGTGCGGATATCTAACTGCCTGAGGATTGGACTTTGAATTGTACAAAGTTAAGCAAATTTTTCGTGGCACATGACGCAGAAGTACTCCCCGTAACTTTTTCCCATTCTGATTTAACTGAACTGTGGTGCGGTCCGAATGTGTTAGAGTTCAAAAACGTGAGAAGTGACATGACCAATTAGATTAACAGATTGAAAAGACACTCGACATTCGGCGTGCTGGCTTGTTGGATTGAATGAGCTCACGACGCGGCCGCTAGCTTACAGTGCGATTTTGATAACTTTGCCCCTCAAGCCCCTACGGCCACGATGCAATATCACACGGCATTTCTATCTCGTGCCGGTAGATGTTGCATGATGGCAAACACTACTTGATACTGTCGTGATCATGCGATATCTAGCGGCAAGACTGGGAAAGACGCGAAATACCGTGACATATTCCATCGTGAAGACGGGCCTTGAGGAGCAAAGTTACAAAAATTGCACTATAGGCGCCGGGCAGTTCCCGGAATTATATATTTTGTCATGTGGCATTATTCAAAAGTGGCACATACAGAGCTCTAGTAACTACCTCTCTCTCCCTCCCTCCCTCCTCTCACTCTCTCTCTCTCTTCTCTCTCTTCTGTCTCTAAAGTGTAAAATGTCCTGGTGTTAATGATTTACATCAGTGACATATTTCGAACCCTCATTGATGTCAAATGAAGTAAACGCACCTTATAATCCCTTGTGTCACGAGACAATTATAAGCAAAGACATGCCCTTCGTCAGTAATAGTATAAGGCATTGCTTGTGGGATACATTAAATTTCCTCGAAATCCACTAATGTCCTATTAAAATAAGAAAGCATTTCTGTGAATATCTATTCTAGTTGAGAACATCTAATAGTATCTGAAAAGTACCATAAGATCATCATAAACGATGCGCGCCATTGATGAGTGCTGTGAAACAGGCATAATCTTATTATTTTAGGCTGCGGCAAAAAGGCAGTGGGCAGTGTACTTTATTACAAAATGATCGAAGCATGTTGATGTTAATTTATGATAATCGAGTCCAGTACACCCATTAAGATACTTCCCTTTAATTGAGGACAACCAGAAATTAGAATATGTGTAATGATTAATTGGAATATATCAGCTTACAATCAAACTTTTGCCATTCCAACTCCCATAGTAACGTTTGGAAGGGTGTGTTCATCACGCACATATTCACTGCACTATATTATAATATACATTTTAAAAATTGTTAATATGAATCATAAATCACTTTAATGTAGCCTAAAACAGACGCCGAACAATATATAAATAGGGACGTTGCGCAAAGCACAATTGTCATACTCATACATTGATTATAATTCATACAGTTTACGTACAAAACCGAATGACAAATATAATATCGGTTCACGGAGTATGGACTTCTACATTCGTTACACTTCAGGACTAATGACATAATTAGTCGGCCCATCCTTTTATTATAATTCAACGTCATACGCATACTTTTATTATAATTCATACGTTTACATACAAACCGAATGACAAATATAATATCAAATCACGGAGTATGGACTTCTGCATGCATTACTCTTCAGGACTAATGACATAAGTAGTCGGTGCATTCTTTTATTATAATTCAATGTCATACGCATACTTTTATCATAATTCATTCCGTTTACATACAAACTGAATCACAAATATAATATCTGATCACGGAGTATGGGCTTCTATATGTATTACTTCAGGACTAATGACATAAGTAGTCGGCTAGCTTGGAAACTAAATACCCACTCACACTCACGCGCGTTCCAAGTTGGCTGGCGCGGCACGTGTTGTTCTTGCAAGAGCGTTTGGAGACCTCTTCCGCGCAGCAGAGCGCAACACAGAGCTTCATTGCACTTGAATGGCGCTCCAGAATTTATTACCGTTTGCAGACTCTGCTCGCCCGTCTCCCGAGAGACGCCGCCCTGGTCGGACTGACTGGACGCGGAGACATCTGTGCGTTGTTAACTCGATTACGCAACTCCGTTTGCCCCTCCCCCCGTCCCACTCCGCACTGCCACCCACAATCCACACCCTAACACAGTTGGCGCCTGAGGCTTTGCTTGGCCCTCGCTCGCGCTAGAGCTCCCGTTCCGTTCACTCCACTCCTCTTGCCTCTACAGCTCCCCTATGCCTACCTCTCCCACACACCAGTTCCTCCCGCACGACAACCACTTTTCCACTCGCTAACCACTTTTCCACTCGCTAACCACTTTTCCACTCGCTAACCACTTTCCCACTCGCTAACCACTTTTCCACTCGCTAACGACTTTTCCACTCGCTAACCACTTTTCCACTCGCTAACCACTTTTCCACTCGCTAACCACTTTTCCACTCGCTAACCACTTTTCCACTCGCTAACCACTTTCCCACTCACCAACCACTCTCTTCCACACGCCTATCTCTTCCCACATCAATCTCTCTTTCATGCCAATCTCTCTTCAAGCCATCATCTCTCCCATGCCCAACTGCCAACCACGACAACCTCTCCTCCACGCCAACCTCTTCCACAGAAAAAACATATTTCCCACGCTAACTTCTCACACACAAACTTCACCCACACACAAACCTCACCCACGCCAACTTCGGCCCCACTGTAGCCTCTCCCACATATCAACGTCTCCGACACGCCTACTTTTCCCTCAAGCCACTCCTTCCCCCACGCCGCGCTCTCCCTCACATCAACCTCTCTCCCAACTCCAATTCCCCTCACGCCCTCCATCCTCCTTCGCCCTCGCGCTGTCCCGCTCCGCCCTCAAATTTCCCCCTCTCCCTCTTCCTCCTTTCTCGCCCACACTCCTCCACCCTCCCTCTACCTCCTCGCCCCCTATCTTCTCCTCTATCACCCTTCCCCTCTTCTTCCTCGCCCTCTTCCCCTTATCTCTCGTTCGCTTCTTCTCCGCCCTTCAGTCTTTCCTTCCTCGCGCGCTCTCTCTTCTCGCATCGCAATCGTCCGTGTCCGACTTCATCGCTACCCTCACCCCCGCAACCAACTACATTCTCTTTCCTCTGTTCCACTCTTAAACTCACCCATTTGTTCCTACCTCCGTCCCCGCCACCGTCCATTTCCTGAGCCACCGCCCTTCCGCCACGTCTGTTCTCTCGCGATGCGTCGGGCGTCTGGCGCAGCGATGCAACGCCCCGCCCTCCCGACGCCTCGCCCTCCCGACGCCTCGCCCTCCCGACGGCCTCGCCCTCCCGACGCCTCGTTCTCCGACGCCTCGTTCGCCCGACGCCTCGTTCGCCCGACGCCTCGTTCTCCGACGCCTCATTCCCCGACGCCTCGCCATCCCGACGCCTCGTCCTCTCTACGCCACGCCCTCTCTACGCCTCGCCCCTCCACACCTCGCCCCCTCCACACCTCGCCCCTCCACACCTCGCCCCTCCACACCTCGCCCCACCACACCTCGCCCCTCCACACCTCGCCCCTCCACACCTCGCCCCTCCACACCTCGCCCCTCCACACCTCGCCCCCTCCACACCTCGCCCCCTCCACACCTCGCCCCCTCCACGTGTCGCCCTCTCGACGCCTCGCCTTCCTGACGCCTCGCCCTCCCGACGCCGCCTCGCCCTCTCGCCGTCTCGCTCATCGACGCGGCGGCGTGAAGCTGAGCGGGGGGCACCGCGTTGGGTAAATGTAAACTTGAGTGGAATTTGGGAGTTAAGCGCCGTTTTAGAGACGGCGAATATCGGTTTGTGGCTTTGGGAAGGAGAGCAAGGCTTCTGCTTTGTTTAGTCAACATTATTACATTACTAAACTTCGCAGTTAGTATGACTATTGATAGTACGTTAGCAATGAGAAGTAATGAGATGTTTTCTGCCCTTATGTCAGTTATTTGTATCTAATAGTTTTCAGTCACGAGGCATTTATTTTTAGGTCTAATTAACAAGAAGTGAGATGAAAACCTACAAAGCATGACACCACCGAAAATAGAAGTTATGAATTTGAAACATGAAATGGAGCAAATAATTGTATTATTGAAAATTTAATATACTGTTGCATACGTTCCTGGCCATGGAACCGTACCATTGCATTGAAATTTTTAAAAAAATCAACTAATTTCTTCTTGAATATGTGATGCTTTCAAAATAACGTTCACTCGTGTTTATTCACTGAAACACTTAATTTGGAAATTTTCTCTTAATTAAAAACCATCCCGAATAATTTCAAAAGCTGCTAACATTTGAGTTTTGGGAAGTTTTTGTACCTCAATTTTTTATTCTCCTCCTTCTTCATTCTTCATCTTCATTTTCATTACTACTCTTCTTTATCAAACCAACTTTGTCATCATCCACTCGATATTCATCCACTACGTTATTGACCCTCACGTGTAAAAATTCACTTAGCAAGACTGTAAAGTAGATTTACAGTATAGTATGTCAATGTTTACGCATGTTGTGAGAATTTCAATATTTACCCGTTTGTCCCGGTTGGAGCCGTTCGACCCGGTCGGACCCGTTCGCCCCGGTCGGACCCGTTTGATCCACCGCGTCCGCGCCAATATCGGATTTCGTACTTCGTTTTATCTAGTTCAAATCTTCTATTGTTAATGACCATATAGTCATAGTATATGTATTGTATGCGATTTTTTGTAGTGAGCTGTTGATTCTGAGACCTGATAAATATGATGATTACGTCATGTGTTATAGTTATAGACATAGGTATTTTTTGAAAATGTGTTGCCAACTTCGAATAAGTAATTTTCGACAAAAAAACTGATTCGTAAATCAAGAAGAAAGGTAATGGTGGAATTCCTCGCAGAATAAAGGGAGGCTTACAAGAATCACGTGGATGGGACTTGCTTATTATTCGTGCAATTCTCTTTTGTAATGTAAACGTTTGGGAGCTAAACGATGTGTTTCCCCAGAATATTATCCCATATTTCAGTTGGGAATGAACATTTGAAAAATATGCACAACTGGCAGTATGAAGGTTGACTGAATTTGAAAGAATTCTGAACGCATGGCCAATGAACTTAATTTTGCTTTCAATTTATTTAAAAGGATGTTCCTTTTTGAGATTTGACTGAATTGAGAGACCTAAAAATTTTGTTTCCTTAACGTCAGTCAATGACACACCATTCGTTTTCATTGGAGTACAGAATTGTTACTCGTATTTGAAATGGAAAACTGCATTGCAACAGTTTTCATTCAATTTACCATTAATTTGTTATTACGGAACCAATGTGAATACTATGTACGATTTCTTTATTGCAAAGAATATTCGAATCATCCGCAAAGAGAATTGTTTTTCCGTTTCGAAACGAGGGCATATCGTTTACGTATAGTAGGAAAAGAATAGGGCCTAAAATCGATCCCTACGGGACTCCTTGTACAATTGGCAATGAATCGGAAAGGTGTGTGCATAATGTTCCATCATTCTTGTAAGGTATTTCTACTCTCTGAGATCAATTTTTAAGGTACGAACATAAAACAAGCTAGAGCAATACCATGGATTTTATGTGAAGATAATTTTGAAAGTAAAATGCTATGATTAAGGATATCAGTAGCTTTCGAAAGGTCTAAAAATAGTCCAGTAAGTGGTTCATTTTAATCCATGATTGAATACCTCCAAGAAAAGAAAATATGACTGTTTCCGTAGATTTTCATATTTTAAACCTGTGTTGCCATTGTGAAAAAGTGTTCTTCGTGTTTACTGAGAAAAGTATTATGTTTATTTTATGATATCTACGTCTATTGAAGCAATAAAATTCACAACTTATTGCACAGACATTGAAACGACGCCCTTGCTCCGTTGCCATTTGCAAATGGACCCGCTGGGCACTAGATGTTTTGAAAATATCTGGACATGTTTTGGGCGCATAAATATGCATTAAATATGTGGGTTAAAGGGTGTATTTACAGCAAGAGGGGGAACAATTTCAGACCGTAGTTAAAAAATACTAATTTCAACTGCTATTCCTAGTTGGAACTTAGCCTACAGTAGGTATTACACAGTTTACTCGTCGACAAAATCGACAGCAAATGCTGTACTGGTGGTTCTGCGTATTCACATCAAATAACCAACCCTTTCGCCGAACTACCATATTATTAAACCGATCTAAACGCAGGAGCGCATATTAAATCAAAATACTTCCGGAGAGCTTGCAATTTTTATATGAAAGTGCTAATTACGGACCTTCTATTGTTCGGAGAACAACATGACCGCGTTTTTTATCGCGCTTATCTCCGCTCCCATGATATATGAATCAGGTGACAAACGCGAAAATTTGAAGCATTTTGTTACCGAGAGTATTTGCGAACGAATGCTGGGAAGTGGGGTCCGAATATCCGATTAACTATCAGAGGAGATGGAGCGTTCATGATCGTTCATGATCGGCTTGCGCCTGACGGCGGCCCCTATGACGATTATCTCCACGGGCTCACAGTGTGACAAAATTACAAAAACGCGGCCAAAACGTAAAAAAAATGGTTTCGACCGTCATTTTTGATAGGGAATATCTGGCATATTACGTATTACAGTATGGAAATTACGCACGTACTTTCTGAGCCCCTTAACAAGTTAGCTGAACAAGTTAGCACGACGTTGGCTTCTGTGCTCAATGCAATTGTAGTGACTGGGGAGGAAGAAAACTGTTGTGTCGAGTATTTGTAAATAAGTTTTTTAAGACTATTTTTGCTTAATATTCTGCAACACTGAAGTCCCTTATGGGAACAGAAATACTTTGCAATAAAATATTGGAATTTTACGATTTCCTGTAATGTAATGATGAATAAATTACCTTTAGATTAAATGTTAAGCCTGGCTTGAATTTACTCTAATTATCGCTGTATATTTCATTGAAGTATATTCAATCCACGACGTGGTAGTTAGGCTGAAAACGTCTATCATTGCCCACTATTATTATGTTCCTGGGAACTTGCATTCATATTATGCCACATTCTTGCTCTCACTCAGGCCGGCGAAGTGTAGCACAGCATAAACAATATGAGACCCTGTGGCGACGTCCCGACTCACATTGCAGTGCTGCCTACTGTAACGTTTCCTATAATTCCAATGTTTATTTACATTTTTTACATTGTTACTGGTAAATAAGAAACATATGATGTACCTAGATTGTTAGAGAATTAGCTTAGCAACTGATAGATTGATGATTGAGACGAAACGTTACAAGAGAGAATTGAACGTAAAACGTGTTCCTCTAAAGAAATGTGTAAGTTCTAATTGTACAAAGTGAGAAGGTACAATGTTGAAGTAAATTGTACAAGAAATTTAAATAAAAACTAAAAAAAATTGAGAATTGAAGTGTTACTACTTTAAAAAGAGAAGTAGCAACAGTAATTGTAACGGCAGATGCAACAAGAAAAAATGTTGGCCGAGTGCGACGTTACACTACCTTCTCTTCTTGCTGCACGGCCTCTCCGGATTTGGCTGTCGCTCTCTTACCATATGTGTGTACCATTCCTTTTACTTTCTCTTCTTTGTATCACGCCAGGGCTGTCCAACAACAGCCCGCGGTGCCGTTTATTGTGGCCTGCGAAAGGTTATTAGTCAAACTGAATGTATCTTTCCTCCATGTCGATCGAGAAAATTGTGCGCCTCGCGCACCCTACCGAGATCAACACCCCCTTTAAATTTACAGTTTAAGGACTTTTTCCAGTAAATTCAGAAATTCAATATCATCCCAATGTGTCGTAAATTTGTTGATTTCCCACCCTATTGATTTCGAAATCATCCCAATGTATGCATGGTACGACTTGATATCACGGAGATTCCATCCCCCATCTCCCTCGTTTCAGACCATCCAGGGAAATTACCGAGATGAACAATACGGGGCAGTGGTGGATCTCCCTGAGTAAGGACAATATGGCCCGCAACCATATTAAATGTTTCAGTCGTGGGCCTTGAGGCCTGGCAAGTCGGACGCCTCTGGCTTACGCAGTATAAAGAAAGTATTGCAATACTGCGGGAAAACGGTGATTTTTCGACAGAGAAATTCGTATTGCTTGGCCCTGATAAAATGAATATGGATAAATCTTGTTTCTTTATGCAGTATATTACTTCCTCTAGCACGCTATGTAGTCAAAATCCATGTTTTGTGGGTCCTTGACACCGAAAAATCGAATGATGTCAATAATTCTGTCCGGTGCGATCATCACTATATTCACCGATCGATTTGAACGAACTCGAGGCCCTGTGGATATTTCGATTTGGGGGGCGGATACTTTACATGAAGCCTCAACATTCTTATAATCTCACCGATGGCACCGATATTTTATTCAACTTTGACCTCGGATGGCATGTGAGAACCAATGGTCTCTTAATTAATAAAGAATAACCAAGTAAAAACTATATGCTGAATTTTGCGCAGTGGGGAGCGCCACGACGAGTGGTTTGTAGTATTCCATCATACGTCCCACCAGCCTGATAACATGGTGTGGAGCGCGATATCCCATGGTGCCCGTTCACCGTTAGTGTTAATTGGAGTGACAGTCACACGGTACATTCAGGAGATCTTGCAACCGGTGGCTCTGCCGTTCGTGAACGCTCACGCCCAAGCACCTATTTCGACAGGATAACGCGCGTCCGCATACAGGAGCCATCTCCTGAGCATGCCTTGCAGCCGTGGATACTCTGCCATGGCCAGCAGCATTGCAAAAACCTGCCCTGATCAACAATGTTTGGGGTGCTATGGAGCGTGCGACCAGGATCCTACCTCTACCCACCAATCTGCCAGAACTGCGCACTCAGGTGCAAGATGGACTAACATAGGACATCATTCGAGACCTGTAAAACTCCATGCCGCAATGTCTGAACGCGTGTGTTCGCTAAAATGGCGGCCCCACCGCCATACTGACATGTACCGTCTTTGGCCGTGTAGCACAATAAATGTTTGTCCTACAAATCTGAAAGTGTAATCATTTTGTATACGGGTCATTCCATATTAAATCAACACAGTCATTTTACATCACCATCTCAGATTCAGATGAAATTTGGCACATAGGTAGTATGAATGGAGAATAAGAAAACTACAAATTTTGAGTAAAATATTTCCACCCGTTTCTGAAATACATCCATGTAAAATTTTGCAAAATTGGGTTCCCGAAAATGTTTAAATTGATGTAGAACGTCACCAAATTAAGATAGAGAGCTGGAACAGGTGTCATATTGCAGCTTTCTTAATGGAATTTTATAAGATATGCAACTCCATAGGGCTTGAGTTCAAAAAGTTTTTCAATTTTGAATTCAAAATTTTGATTTTGAGTTTTTTCAAAATGCTCATCTTCAAAAAAATTGAAAAAATTCTAAAATAATCCTTGTATATATCCAAACAGATGGGGCAAATTTAAAAATGGGACTGCAATGGGTTGATATGGTAATCTTTATTTAAAATGCACAATATTTACTTACTCTGGATTTTACTGATTTAAAATGCATTTTATTTCAAATTATAAGCCCTAATATGCCAAAAATGATCGCAATCCGCGTTGTCCTTCTGCGTGCAGCTTTTTTTATGGTGATGAGTGTACAAAAGTCAGGCAGAAATGGACAGAGGACCTGACGTACGAGGGTTGTACCAAAAGTAAGGTTCCCAATGAGCTACAGACTCGAGGGAAGGTGCTAGGCAAAATCCGAAAACAGTGCCGTGCGCAGTGATTCCCCCACTCTCAAGCCCGCCCGTCCGCGATTCGTTACGTCGCTCAGTGTTCGCTTGGCAGCCGTCAGAGATGGATGTGTAGATCGCCGCTCCCGCCAAGTGTAAGGTTCGAGCAGTAATCCGGTTTCTCCACGCAAGGAAGCTCATCCTGTAGTATTCAGACCTTCAGATTGCAAAAGAAAATTATTCGAATAATGAAAAAATGCCTTCCACGTGATTCCTGCAAGCCTATTTTCATTGAGCTGGGAATCCTACCATTGCCTTGTCTATTTATTTACGAATCTGTAATATTTGTCAAAAATGACCTACTTAACGGAGGAAACATATTTTCATGCAATATTGATATTTATAATTACAACACACGCCGTAGAAATCACGTGCATCAAGTGTCAGTATCAACAGCTCAGTACAAGAAATCAACATACAATACATGTACGTTACTTTACAACGCATTGCCAGATGACATAAAACAATTAAAGTCGGTACACAAATTTAAGTTAAAAGTAAAATCTTTTCTGTTGCAAAACTGTTTCTATACAATTAGAGACTATACTGATCGTGAAAAAGAAAATAATGTTTAATGTAACAAAACAAAGATATATAATGAATTAGTTTATGTTTGCATTGTATACATTTAAAAAATATTTAATACGCCTGTAACAAGTAATGTACTTCAGCTTCCGGGTCAATGACCCCCATCTCGATCAGGTTTTTGTCCAGTCTCCCTGATTCATTGAGTAAATGCTGAGATGGCCCCTTGTTTTGCTTCTGGACGTAAATGTAGCTTCACAGTGCGCACGTTTTGTTGAGCACTCCTTTTGCTTGTATTTCATTTACAGTTGAAATTGATTTTCTATATCTCGGGAAAAACATTTTTCAAATATCTTTATTTTTCTAAAATAATTATTTTCTAAATTCATTTTTTCGTTGTTTTTTTAATAAAATTCTGGCCCTCAAGAAAATGTGCGCAGATAAATTTCTTTCCCCACACGTCATATACAGTTTTTACTCTTTTTTTGACAAATAAATAAGGAAGTTACCGCAATCGAGAAGGAGGAATCCAAAATCGCCAGAGAGGACGACTGACGGGGGCAGTAGTGCTTCTTCACGACAACGCTCGACCCTACGTCCCTCGTCCAACATAGGAGCTTTTGAAGCAGTTTGGGTGGACCGTTATGCCCCATCCCCCGTACAGGCCGGACATAGCCCCCAGCGATTATCACCTCGTCCCCAAGCTAAAGGAGCACTTAAGAGTCAAACGCTTCAAGAGCGAAGATGAAGTCCGAGCAGAGGTCAGACGCTTCCTCAACGGATTGGCGGGAGACTTCTTCGACTTATGAATACAAACGCTGGAGCACTGTCTTCAAAAGTTTGTCAAAAAACGGAGACGATGTTTAAATATTGACAACAGTGTAATCTTTTCAATAATGTATAAATTAATAAAAATAAATAATGTTTTCTATTTGCAAAAAATATGGGAACCTTACTTTTGGTACAACCCTCGTACATCATAGTGTAGTATCGTGCGCCGGAGAATTATTAATAGCTGCAGGCAAGAGGGGGCGGCGCCCCCTTGGGAACGGGTGGAAGGCGCGTGCCCCCTGGCGAGGCACAGGCGACCCGTGAAAAGATTTCCTTTCGAAGCCTTCTTACAAATTTTCTCCGTAAACTGTTCGAAATAGGGGCTCTTGTAGTTTCCTACACCAAGTGTTCTGGAGTTGTGTTAAGTTAAGTTTAGTTTAAGTTATAAATGTAAGCCATCAAAACACATGATGGAGTAATGTATTAGTAAACTGTGTACTATCATACAATGAATAAATTAATAAAGAAAATAAAAAAAGGCGGCCAGTGGAAGGGCCGAGTGTTCCAAGGCGACCCGAGGAATGACACTGCGGCCGCCGCCTCCGGAAGGAAAGGAAGAGAATATCATCGGAATATCTCAGAATATCATTGGGGCGAAAGGGAATCACGAGTTACGAATATCAGAATCAGATAATCTTAGGGGATAATGACGGCGAATAATTAACGGGTATTAGTCGATACAGTAAAGAACCAATATAGGGAAGGAATTCAATTGTTTATTAAGGATAACTGGCAATGAACATTAAGCTGATTCTCTGGGTGTTTTTGGAATTGTTAGAATGCACATTTAAATGGTGTCAATATATCGTTAATTGTTTATGTAAAAGGGTATTCTTAGTTGTTCAAGAAAGTATAATTGATTTTTATACGTTTTGTTCAAGTAAGAATAATATGTTTCATGTAAAAGAATTCACAAATGTGGTTGCCGTATTCATTGAAAGAGATCATGATAATCAGAATAATTTAGAAGGAAAATATTCAAATGTTATGAACAGTAATCCTTAATGAAGCTTAACTAATAATCTATTGAGGAAGAAAATTGATTACAGTGTGTAATTACAATGGCAAACATGAAGTTAATCAACTTGTTTCATTGATATCAAAGAATTAAATACTAATTCCATATACATATGACTTCAAGGTTGTTAATCCCGCAGATGATCTCTAGTTCGAAATCAATATATTATATATTTTGAAAACAGAGAAATTTCTATGTTATTTTCAGTTTGCCAATTTTCATAAACTTCCAGAAAAATAGGAAAACAAGGGTAAGTTGTGTCACACATGGATCCAATTTCGGTTGAAATCTCTAAATTTTGAAAAATTGAAAAAAAATCAACTTTGTTTCGACGTTTTATTTCAACTATAATATTGAAGAAAGATTTTTTGTTTATAAAATCTTATGCTTAAAGAGAGATGTTGAAATAATGTCCTGTGCAATTTTTCGAAAATATGAGTAGTTTTGGGATAATGTTGTATGAAATAGGCAATTTTTAAACAATTTTAAAAATTCCAAATTGTAAATGGCTCCAATTTTTTTTTCATTTTTTCTCGTGTGTAGCAAAGAAAGATAAAGATAGTGATACTGGTCTCTTTTTCGTCGAACTCTCTGTATTTTCGAAAATTGCAAACATTGAAAAATTAATCTTGCAAATTTACCGTTTTGATTGCAGTATTGATGTTAAAGACTTTTTGTAAAATATTTGTTCAAAAATCTGTTCTTTAAAAAATGTCACAAGTTAAGAGTAATTTTCCAAATTGGAAATTCGAATTTTCTGCATTTCTTTTGTCAGAATGTTTCAGGAGATATCAGGTTGCATTGCAGTGATGAGAACTCCCTGACACGGTGGTTTTAAATTCTCAGAATCATTTCTCATTGTTGGGGGGTGTTTCAGGTAGAATGGATCGGAGTTCTGGATTGTCGAACTTGTGTTGATGTGTTATCCTACGTTTTCCGGTCTAATGCGTTTTGATTGGTAATGATTTTAACAAGTGATAACTGAAATGTGTTGATATGGACAGAGTTTTGAGGTATTATAATTTACGTAAACATAGTGCGAGCAATTTCATGCTGTTGTAGAACCACTAATTTTATAGGAGTTTGGTATGAAACAGATGGAATAACACTTCTCATCTTGCAACTTATTCATAATTGCTATCAATAATTATTTCTTCAAAGTTCTAAAAATCTTATGTTTTGTTTCTTACTATTTTCACTTTCTCACCTTTCTAAGAATATTGTAATTGCAATCGTATTTTAATAGTATAACAGAAAACGGCGATTTCTTAACAAAAAATCCCTTACTTCCGAAATCTAGAAACAAAAAACGTATAAATCTTGTTCCTGTAAATGACCTTCTTTAAAACGTTATGTAAACAGAATCAACGTGTTGTGAGTCCTTGACACCGAAAAATCGATTCACGGCAAAACATCTGTCTGCGGATCATACGTCTGAGCACAGAAACCGTTCGGCCAACTTTCTCTGAAATTTACATTCCTCGATCGATTTGAAGGGCCTCTAGATCATCTGAGTTTGAGAAGGATGTTTTGATTTTTGGCAGTACTTTACATGAAGCCTGAATATAATTTTCAAAATGTTCTCAAAAGTGGCTCCAATTTTTTTGATTAACCTTTGTCCTGGGGTAGTGTAAAGGCCGCCTCAATGTGGAGTAGTGCAAAATAGTGCTCCGATGCCTCAATGTTGGAGTAGTGCAAAATAGTGCTCCGATGCCTCAATGTGGGGTAGTGTAAAGGCCGCACGTGTCGCACTTTCGTTAAAATCTCTGGTTTTTCGAAAATTGCAAATGTCCAATTTTTTGGGCGTCTTCCTACAACTATTGTACTGAAGATTATTCAAATTACAAGTTGTACAATTAGAGAGAAATTATCACAGATAAATCCATTCATAGCAGACTAGACATAACTTTCGTAGTCAAACGGCAAAAGATTGGCTACGTCATTGACATCTCTGTTCCAGAAACAGCAAATCTTCAAACAGCTTATGTCGAAAAAATAACAATGTACACACAACTAGCAGCAGAAGTCAAGGCACTAAAGCATCTCCAAAATAGTTCATAATATTCCTCTGGTCATTTTGTGAGCAGGGGTTATACCAGATAACATACATAAATATCTGGAAGACATTCAAATACCAAAATATATGTTCAAAATTATACAAAGATCTATCATCTAAAACATGCAGGATTGTGTAAAAATTCCAACATCGCGACGAAACATTAATTGATCTGTGTCTTGGTTTAACCCGAAACAAAGTCAAATAAAAACCCGACGAATACCGTGAAAAACAATGTAAAATAATAATAATGTTAATAAGCTTTTATAAAGAACAAATCTAAATTCTTTCGTTGGAACATCAATGAAGTGAGTTCTATGGTGAACAAGTGAACACGTTCCATGGTGCAGGAAGGAATTCCCAATCCAGAACAAACGAATCTCGCCGTGCATAAAGTGCCAGAGCATATTTGGAAAGGTCGCGTGGGAAATGGGCATGTGTTTTGTAGAGAAAACATTATGTAACGCTGTGCGATATAACGCCGAATTCTTGGCAGAAAAACTGTTATTACAAGGCCCTGGTAACGAAAAAGTGGATTAATTCAGTTGCTAAATTTAGAAACAAAATCCCCCGCGAACAAGTGGTATAGCCAGAACCCAAGTTTTGAATGTCCTTGATTCCGGAAAATCGAATAACGGCAAAAACGTCTGTGTCCGTCCGTCCAACTGTCTGTCTGTTTGCCTGTGAACTACGCTAGCGGTTAAACCGTTAAGCCGATTTTCTACAAAATTGTTATTCTCCAATCGTTATGGCTGATCTCGCAGGCCCGTGAATTTCAAACCAATATTTTAATTTTGGAGGTACTTTACATAAAGCCCCTGGGACATTTTCAAAATTTTCAAAAAATGGCTCCATCGTTTTTGGTTAAATTTTGTTATTAGGTAGTGTGAAGAACGATTAAGAGAATGGTACATGTCTCATGTTCGTTGAAAATTCTGATTTTTCGAAAATTGCAAAAATTATTAAATTTTTCAGCGTCTTCCTACAATTATGAAAATAGATATTTTTCCCCAATAAAATCTGTTGCTTAGAAATAGATTTTGAAGGAAGGTCATGTACTTTGTTTTGAAAATTTGAGTATTTTTCGCGTAATTTTGCGTGAAAATTTGGGCGAGAAAGTACGTGCTGTTGTAGCTCCAACAGTTTATTGTTTGGAGGTGATTCGGAGAACACAAGAAGTCAACGAACGATCCTTCGTCCTACAAAAGAATGTTTCAGAAAACCAATCCCCACACTGAGGATGTAGTGTAGCATTTACATCACGATTCCCACATTATTTAAGTAAATTCCAAAGCTGAGCTTAATTTTTGCATTCTAGACTAATAGGTGCGCCTGTGCCAAACAATGTATGGAAACAACGTAATTTTTTCTACCAAGATAATACAAAGCCACACACTATCAAAATTGCAGAGCTTTGACTACAAAAAATGTCCAGTTTCTCTCGTGGCTTTCAGTGAGCCCAACATATCCCTCACACATCAAACATGTTAGGAAAATGTTTGAAGAAATGCTAGATTAAGCGACGCTCGCGAACGGAACCCCTATTGCAAGAAAATTAGCAACAGGAATGTGTAAGGATCACCGCAGGAACTGTACAACGTTGTTTACTTTCTGAATGCTTTTTCGTTACTCATATCAGTACTATAGAAAATGCTGCGTCGTTTTATACTGTGAACTAAGACTTGATACTTATTACCTTATATGGCTTACAATTTTCATTGTTACTTCTTTGGTCAGGAAGGAGTATTTATGGAAATTATATGTTGCCACATTATTATTAACTAGTATGTATAATTTTAACTTCTCTCTTGCATAATTATTTTAACTTCCTTTTTTGTGTACATTACCTTACTGAAATAATTTCATTGGTGCTGACGTATATGCGATTACTCCACTATAAAGCCTAACAAATTGATATTGGCCTATAGCTGAATTGATTGTCTTTGTAATAAAACAAGTTTTATCCGCGGATTACGTCGGACTGGAATTTAACGATTAATTTCTTAAGAACATGCATTATTTTACTCCGTACGTTGAATTTGTAAAACCAATAAGGGAACTGTGCACAAAGGTCAGAACCAAGTGAAACGGTTTATTTTCCAACTTACAATATTAACAAAATACCTAACTACACACTACATCCTAATACACAGACTTCTACAGTCAGTTGTCATGCATTAACACTGAACACAATCAATCAATGTTTTATTTATTTATTTATTTATTCGTCAAAAAACAGTAAAACTGTATATGACGTGTGGGGAAAGAGATTTACCTGCGCTCATTTTCTTGAGGGCCAGAATTAAAAACACGAAAATAGAAAACGAAAAAATGAATTTAGAAAATAATTATTTTAGAAAAATAAAAATATTTGAAAAAGTCTGTTCCCGAGTTATAGAAAATCAATTTCAACGGTAAATGAACTGCAAGCAAAAGGAGTGCTCAACAAAACGTGCGCACAGTGAAGCTACATTTACGTCGAGATGCAAAACAAGGGACCATCTCAGCATTTGCTCAATGGATCAGGGAAACTGGTCAAAAACCTGATCGAGATGGGGTCATTGACCCGGAAGCTGAAGTACGTTGACAACGCAATCTTGAGTGTTAATTCCTTTGATACATGACACAATATTTTTTCCTTTGTTTTTATTTGTATTGATTACAAACTGTAAATCAGCATCTGGAGAATCAATGGCCCCTATGTTGATCAGGCTTTTCATCCAATTTTCCGTGTTCCTATATTTATTTATTTTAACGTCGAAGAACAGTTAAAAATTGTGCGTGACGTTTTATGGAGAGACCCGTATTCTGCGCACGTTTTCTTCAATGCAGGGATCTCTACCGTAATCCATGCACGAATTGAATTCTGAATACAAATGGAAACGAGCGTCTTTGGTCAAAATTGATAAGAAAATATTAGCTCCCGTACAAGAAAACTTTGAGTTGAGATAATGTTGAGAATGTGTCGCTAATTACTGCTGGTCTGTACATGTAGCTGTTATCGGCGTACGTTTTCTTAACTTCACATTTTGCGAGGAGTGGAGGAAAATTTATTTTGTCAGCAGTACCTCCAAATCAAAGGTGTAGTCCTGTGATCCCATACAAATAATTCCTACACGAGAAACAGTTTTTGTTTCGAATGTTAACAACGTCAATTGTAAACTTTGTTTATAATTCAAATCTGTATTGTAAAAAAAAGTAGGTCACACATTTCCCCAAAACGAGTACTTGCCCCCAATGCCAAACATTTTTACTATTTCTGTGACGAAAAATAAATAAAATGTATGATCCGCCATGTGGAATTTCGAATTTTGCGCATCCGACGTCTAGCTAGCCCTCAAACTCAAAACCCATAAATAAAGTTATTTATTGGAGTTGAAGTCATTTGACGTTTTGGCCACATTTTCGTCATTTGGTGCAACTGGCGTCGGCCGATTTCAGCTTGGCATCGGAGCCAATGCTGGAGTAGTGGCTGCAACCCCTGCTGCCGCCGCCCCCGCTAGTGCTGTATTGTGATGTGAAAAGCTGGAGGAACAATCGCGTATTTCATCGAATCATCAATGCCACGATCTCGTCGTCGGATAATTCTCCCCCTCCCCCAGACAGAGGCTAAATGCCTCATAAAGCAGGCAGCAATCCGCTCAGCGAGTGTGTACAAATGCAACGCGAGTGACGGATGAATATGTGCAAGTGCGAATTACGGCGATTGTATTAATGCGACGGATTCATTAATTAAATTATATTTGGCGAATTTTATGACGTTGCGAGGTAATGAGCAGAGAGAACCAGGTGGAAGGCAAAATTTACAGTTATATATGATGCTACAGATGTGATGCAAAAAGTCTTCAGTTTTGTGTATATTTCCGAAGGATATTCTGCACTGAAAACTAGATTAGGCATAAATCGCATCTAATACGAAAGTCCATTGTCTATATTTTGAAAGTGTAAGAAGGGGATACGATTAAAATTTTGGTTTAACTGAAGCTTATTACTACACATCGTATTTTCAGGCCTAGTTTACTATTTTGACGAAGTCACTAGAAATTAATAGTAAATAAACTTTATAGGATTTTCCGATATACTACAAGAAATACATTTACAAGCCATTATAATGCCTCTTTCAACCACAGTATAAAACGTCTCTTCTTGCCAAATAATTTTAATTAATATATACAATCTTGTTTCATAGGCGAATCATTTGATACTGTAAACAACAAAAAATACTGTACAATATTAACGTGGCAGAGTAAGATCGCTAAAATAACCATGTATATTGTAAACGTTTTAAAGAAATTTTATTGTTGTTAATTGAATGTTATTGATATAGTCATGTGTGTCTTCAAACATTCTCAGGTGTGTATGCGAAGTATATTATATTTTACACATATTCATACTGCAGTTGGTGGTTCCTTTGAAAAGTTTGGTTATCAGAACGTGATTATGCTGACCAGTTAACCAAGATAAAAATTTGTAATAAACCTAATTACCTCGAAAAATACGGTGTATAATTTCGAAAATTATACAAAACATAACGAAATGTCTTCGGAGAAACGTCATTAGGGAATTATTTCAAATTTTAAGACGACTAAGAAAGAACATTCGAGAAAAAGACTAATCTGCGAAAAACTGAACGATTCATATATAAGAAAAATTAACCAATAAATAAAAAAGTAGTCGAATTGTGTAAATTGGGTGCTTTTATATTTCTGCGTTAATGTTTCTGTCTTACCAAATATATTCATTTCTTTTGTAAATATTAAATAATTTACATGTTTCTGGAGTGTTTGTATGCTGGCAGAGAAAAAGTGGAGTTGTACCACTATTAAAATAACGCCTCTATATACTGAAAAAATTGGGGTACTAGTCGAAAATTCGAAATGTTTTTTCGAGAAAATTACTTTTTTAGTAAACAATGAATCTGATAGTTCATATTAATATTAAGAAAATCTACTTACTTATTTTTTTACTATTTTTCTTATTGTATGCACTGTTTCAGATCGTGTTTCAGATCAGATGTGAGAATGTTTCTCGACATCTGCAGTTCGATAACGGAACTAAATCCATCAATGCAAGTGATATAAATTGTTGTGGCCGATAAAGCAGGAAATACTGAAAGCTTTATTTTGCATGTTACGGTGCTTGGAACGAACGTTATACATCAATAATATATTATAATGTAACATTTTATGTGTTATAAATTATCTCACTTTAGGTCATTGATGAAATAAGAGGTTGATGAAATAAGGGGTTTTTGCAACAGGGCCAAACAGAATAAAGTCCAAATATCGCAATTTGCGGTGACCGTTGGAGATGATCCCCAAACGATGCTTAAATTATTTAGACGGCATTCATTATTGAGGAGCTTCACCTTTACATACTGTAGATCAGTGCATTAACATCCTTTCCATGCTCAATACCAGGAGGGAAGTAAAGGCATCTGTGGCTTTTTCAACGAATTCTACATGGAAATCGAAGAAAACGAGATGTAACCCCCTTCCCTTACAGTCCCTTGTAAAATTGAAGAAAAAATAATCTGTAGTTAAATCATACTAATTAGCATACCTCATAACTCCAAATTGGACAGTTTTGCATTGGAAAGAATAAACGCAGCCCGGAAGCAGAATTTTAGTTTCCTTTCTCGAACTTATAAATACTGGGAAACTCAGTTCTTTGAGATGCTTGATTTATTTACATTTATTACTCTTCTTTCGTAATTATATTTTATCATGAAGTAAACAGAAAATAGAGGAGGGAATATGGAGTTATGAGGTTTGCTAATTAGCATGACGAAAGTTACTTTCATTATTTTTTACTTTCTCGCCTTACGAATACTTCGTAAGAAGAGAAAGTTATGTAATCGTGCGGCGGAAAACGGGGAATTTTCGCCAGATAATCTCTTATAGCAGGGGTTTGGTGACAAAAAAGTGGATAAAACCTGTTGCTAAATTTAGAAAAAAAATCCTTTATCTCGTGGTGTAGTCAAAATCCATGATTTGTTGCTTCTTCATACTTCAAAATCAATTGAAGGCATTCCGTCCGTCTGTCCGTCTGTGGTCAACGCTAGCGCCTAAACCGTTCGGTCGATTTTCTTCAAAATTGATATTCCCTTATGATTTTTACTCGTCTCAAGGCCTTTTGAATTTGAAACCGATATCTAAGTATTTGAGGATACTTTACATGAAGCCCATTTTGAGATTTTGTAAATTAAAAAAAATGGATCCAAATTTTTTCAATTGATTATATTTTGTTGTTGAATAGTGCGAAGAACGTTGAAGGGAATGACGTAGGCATCATTTTCGTTGATAGGCCCTATTTTTCGAAAATTGCAAAAAACTGTTTAAAAACTGGAAAATTGAAGATAGAGATTTTCGCTTCAGACAAAGTCGGTTGTACAAAATTAGCACTTCAAATAAGGTCATGTACCATTTTTTGGAAAAACGAATAGTTTTTTCTTAAATTGCGATTCAAATTAACAAAAAAAATCTTTCTCAAAAACCGCTCCAAATTTTTTCTTTAAATTTTCTGCACGTGTGTAAGAAGGGAAGGTAAATATATAAATAAACTAGTGGTGCTATAGAATTGCACATACTTTCACGCACTAGTTATTTTCCAAATGCCCATCATCCGATAAATTATGTGGAGTAAACCGTTCACCGCTGCCTTTCTTGATCATGTTTTTTGAAAGACATGTTTTTCTCATGTTGACAATTACCGGCTTCCTAATGATAGAACTGATACAAGTACGTTTTGACTGAAATATTAGCAGTTGTTCCGCAAGTCGGTCCCGTAGCGCGGTTGGTTAATGCACCTTCGGGTTGAGATCTTCAATAAGGAAGGTACCAAGTTCGTTCCCCCGTGGGGAATTTTAATTTGATGAATGTGATGTTGCAGGAAAAAAACACTGAAGAGTGTAGATACTTTATTGAAAATCATTTGAAGTACTTCTACTCACGAATAGATTCAATATAGATAAATAGACAGGACTTGTCTGTGTTTTCCCTAACTGCGTCTTTTAAACAATTTTTCAACTCTGTTATTCGATTTCTGAAGCGTATGACATGTCAAATCAACCGTTGTCTAGTATATATCTGTATGAACCAATTTAAATAAAATTATGAGCATTTTAAGGTTAAATTGTAATACAATATAACCAGAAGGCATGCGATAAACTTACAATCCCTAATGGTTCCGAAATGATTATTACACTCTAGCCTTACGAATACTTCGTAATGCGGTTTATCGCTGCCTTTCTTGGTCATGTTTGAAAGACACGTTTTTCGCATGTTGAAAATTACCGGCTCCTAATGATAAAAGCGATAGAATTACGTTTTGACTAAAACATAAGGAATTGCGATAAATGTCCTGGAAATGTTTGTGTATATTTGTTCACATAATTAACTTTTAACAATTTTTTACTTCTCTTGTATTTGTAAAGCGTTTTGCCATCGTATCAATTGTTTCTTAATCATGCATTTACTATTTTATATGTCGGTGCTATCCTTTCATGGTTCTGTTCGACAGAGACGGTGTTGGTGTTGGGTAGTGGTATAAGTGCCGGTTCGTTGAATTTGAGTTTCGGTTGTCGGGTCTTGGTACCGAAAAGGTTTGCTGGTATAATACACTTTTTCTGGTTTATGAAGTAGTGGAATAGCTATAAGGAGCGTATAGAAGCAGAGCGAGAAAGTATGTGCGTTGGAAGCACCTCTAGTTTCATTGGGAGACCGGGAATGGTTCATGCAACGGGCTCGTTGACTCGTTGGCTCAGGTTCTTACATCGGCCGTATCGCTTCAATAAGCCATAGCTTTGTGCCACGTGTTCTTCACAACTAAAAACTAACAAACTTCTAATAAACTTCCCACAGATACGTCATAATGATTAGTGAAATTATGTGGAACTGTGTCCATAATGTGTTTTAGATTTGGGAGAGTAATATTTTCATAGTTCATTGATTGTCTTCTGTAATATTTCGAAGGATTTTGCTTCTTTCCCTTTTTCAGTTGAAACCTTCCAACTTTTGACTTTAATATTAGATTTAGATTTAATGTTAGATTTCATTTTTACGGCAATCTTTTACCACAAATCACGTTGTGAATTGTTGGCAGTTTTCATTTGGGTTGGTTGGCACAGGTTGCCTTATTCTCTGTCTGCCAACCATCTCCACAAAGTAAAGCCATTTTTATGATATTTTATTTATTTATTTGGTAAAAAAAAAGTAAAAACTGTATATGATGTATGGGGAAAGAGATTATCCGCGCCCTTCTTTTAGGCCCAGAATTTAAAAAAGCAACATTTGAAAAACTAGAAACAAGAATTTTAAAAAATATTATTATTTTAGAAAAATAAAAATTTGAAAAATATTTGTTCCCGAGTTATAGAAAATCAATTTCATTGGTAAATTAACTGCTGATTTGATTTTTCTGCATTGCTAACGAAATAGTAACGAGCATTAGTTCTACTCCTACCATTACAAGCAAAAGGAGTGCTCAACAAAACGTGCGCACAGTGAAGCTACTTGTACGTCCAGAAACAAAACAAGGGGCCATCTCAGCATTTGCTCAATGGATCAGGGAAACTGAACAAAAACCTGATCGAGATGGGGTCATTGACCCGGAAGCTGAAGTACATTACTTGTTACAGGCGTATTAAATATTTTTTTAAAAATGTATACAATAACAACGTAAACTAATTCATTATATTTCATTGTTTTGTTAAAATAAACATTGTTTTCTTTTTGACGATCAGTATAGTCTCTAATTGTATAGAAACAGTTTTGCAGCAGAAAAGGCTTTACTTTTAACTTAAATTTGGGTATCGACTTTAATCGTTTAATGTCATCTGGCAATGCATTGTAAAGTAACGTACATGTATTGTATGTTATTCATATATTGTATTTTATTCACATCTAGGATAAATGCAGATTCATTCCACGCCAAATGGAACACCGGTTTGTCCTTATGTGTTCGAAATTGATTCAAACTTTTTGAATGTGTTCTGAGGTTAACTAAGAGAAGATTGAATGTTTTTGTTAGAATTTAACTTAATTATTTTGGAATTTACGCCGCATGAAATCTTCCGAAACAACGCGAGAACCAAGAAATAATGCTTATTTCTCCTTCCTCATCGAACGTACAGAACTTAGATTAGTCTTAAAAAAGCTCAAACACAGTTATTTAATACTATTCATAGTTTGGTTTAATTTTTAAATATAAAAATTCATTAAATCTCAATTAATTATAAAAATTTCAATTTTACAAATTTCGCAAAAATTAAATTTTATATTAAAAATGATATTGTTTTCTCAGCTTAATGAACTTTCAATGTGCAAAATTTCAAAGAGGGATATTTATACATAATCGGAATGAAAAATATTAATTGAAAGCATGCGCAGCCACGTAGTGTACTGCGAAGACGTATCAATAATAGTACTAATTCGAACAGTGGAGATCTGCGTTATCATAAAACATTTTTAAATGTCTAGGTACGAATAGAGGTTATTTTAAACCTGTAGCCTCGGAGGATTTTTTTCGTTTTGTTATGGGTAACTGGCTCTGAAAATCCAAGCTTTCATTTTATCTTCAGCGGATCGACCGTGGGCAATTCATACGGCTGTACCAGACGTAAACAAAGAGGGCCTTCTTCGAATCCAGATGAGTTCTCTCGTCAAGGTATCTGCCAGTATTTGTTTAACTTTTAGTTAGTTCGTTTCCACTACAGCTGCGACAGGACGAGACACACAATGCGCTGTCCGGCTGATCCAATTTTATTTGTTATAGTGGGCTGTGTCTATGTGCAGCAAGTGTAAACAATATTTACAGCAGGTTTTAGTTAATTTGTCTTAGACTGTTAACACAATGAGTAATATCAAGCACCCGAGACATGACTTTAATTTTAATACATTCAATCTCCAAAATCACCGTGATAGAGAGAAGAAGAAAAACTTTAGGGGTTTGAGATTCCATCGTCATTCAAAATTCAGTTCAAGGAGCACATTGGAATAAAGAACCAGGTCTCGCTCCACCCCTTTGTTATATATTTCAAATAGAATCGTCATCTAAGGCACAAAACTGTAATAATAATTTCTGAAAGCGTAAAGCATGGTAGAAATGCATTTCACCTCTTCCAGAAAAATTTGATTAAATTTATAAAAGTTGAAGTAGGTAATGTCAATAAAGTAATATGTTTTTTAGATGAAGTGCACAATATAAAAACCGGAAAAAAGTTTGTTATTTCATGTTTTCACGAAAAAGATTTTTGTGTGAATTCTTAAGGGCATATCTTTGTTAATTCCCGTAGTATAGAGCCTAGTTATGGAACTGGCGACCCCACCATGTCTACACGAGAAAATATGCAGCCATTTAACGATCCTATAACGACACCACAGAAATTATTCGAGTGGGCAAAAAATGTTAGTGGTATTCACTGTAATTGTTTGATAATTGATGACCTGAAAAAAGAATATGACATACTGAAATCCCGGTATGAAAAAGTGAAACTAGTTATACAAAAATATACACTCGTGGATCTATTATTTTATTAACTTTTAATAAAACCTATATTAATGAACTTAAACTACTACTTCTACTATCAATTACCCATTCCTAATTTTGGTGTTCCACGAATTTGGCGAGAATCCACGGACCATTCTACAAACTGCTACTTGTGCATGATGCACCATTCCAAACGACGAATTGGGCAAGAAAGCACCTGCAGACATTTACCCACATACCATCATCCATTGGGCCTGTGCCACATGGCCCTAAACCTCCTGTTTCTTATCCTCCACAACGAGATGAAACTGATGACGACAGTAATAGTAATTCGGAAATTGCGGAAGATTTTGAAGAAACGAAAACAATGAAAGTAAACTATACTATCCCAACCAAAAGAACCTAAATGACTTGATCAGGAACCTTGGCCTTACAAAGTCCAATGCTGAAGTCTTAATGCCCAGACTGAGGCCGTGAATGAAACTCTGAATGTGTCCAATCAGAGGAAGCTACATAAGTTTTCCATATTTTTCATCAAAGAAGATCATTAACTCTGCTATTGTCATGATGTAACTTGTTTGTTTGAGAACATTGGAATTACCCTTCAATCTAGTGAGTGGCACCTCTTTATAGACAGTTCATCAAAGAGTTTGCAAGCAGTATTTCCCCATAACGGTAAACAGTTTCCGTCCATGCCCCTCGCCCACTCAGCACAGCTTACAGAAGAGTACCGCAATGTGAAGAGATTGCTAAACGCATTGAAAAATGAAGCATATGGTTAGAAAGGTATTGGAGGCTTCAAAGCGATTGCCATCTTGGTAAGTCTACAAGGAGGGTTTACTAAGTTTCCACACTATCTCTGTGGGATAGCAGGAAAACTAAGTCTCACTTTTATAAATGATCCTAAACGTTCCGAGTTCGTTGTGAGGATTCACGATTTTAAATGGGAGCCACTTGTACATCCTCGATAGATACTAATTCCACCTTTGCACATAAAAATGGGACTGATGAAACAATTTGAGGAAGCTTTGGACAAGGAATTTGCAGCATTGAAGCATCTACAACATAAGTTCCCAACGCTTTTCGAAGAAAAAGTTAAAGCTGGCGTTTTCTTTGGACCTCAAATCAAGAAAGTTATTGAAAACCAAGAGTTTCCCATGCTTCTCAGAGCAAAGGAGAATGAGGCATGGATCAGTTTTGTTAAAGTATTCAAAGGCTTTCTTGGAAATCATAAAGTTGAAAACTACGTTGAATTGTTTGAGACTGATTAAAAACTACAGTAAAATGGACTGCAGGATGCCTCTCAAAGTACACATCCTTGATGACCACCTTGATATCTTCAAAGAGAATATGGGTACCTATTCCAAGGATCAAGGAGAGCGCTTTCATCCAGACATGCAATATTTTGAACGTCGCTACCAGGAAACCTACAATGAACACGATATGGGGGACTATATTTGGGAACTTCTTCGTGAAAGGGACATGACATCGCAAATATCTCAATACTACAAATTTCTAGGTTCCTTTATATCAGATTGTGGATATTTGGTTAAAGTATGGTTTTGATTTGAAATATCATGTTCCTTTTATCTTTAAGAAGATACACTCGAAAATGCGTACGTTTCTTTAATTACAACTGGTAAATTTCAACTTTCCGTTCTCCTGACTACAAAAAGATGTTTTTGCAGAGGAAATAAGCTTTTTTCATGTTTTATGAGCGAACGAATTAGAAAATTATATTGATTATTCAGAAAAAAATGTGTTGCATGGTGTTACTAATGTACAAGAAAAATTTGTAAGAATAGAACTTAAAAAAAATTAACTTTAATAACAGTTATATATTTTGGATAACATCTATTATAAATCTATCTGCAATCACAGTAATCGTTTTTATTAAGTAATAATTACTTAATTATTGTCAAAAACACAAATTTAATGTTAATTAAAGGAGATATTTTACGAGTAACATTCGCGATTCATATAATGAATATGACTACAATAGGTCTCTTTTTCGTTGACCTCTCTGAATTTTCGAATATTGCAAATGTTAGAGGTAACGCAAGAACGTATTTGCTGTTGTAGCACCATTCCTTTATAAAATTTAGAAACCTCTTGATTTCAGGTACCTGCTGGCATCTGAGTAGCGCAATATCAATGCTCAATCGCGTCGTGCAAATGTTCGTACCGAGCGCAAATATGTCGTACTAATGTTCACAGTGATTTAAGCCTACCATGAATGATGTAGTTCCGATACCAGTTGAAATGACGTGGAGACAATAATTTACATCCTGTATTTATTGCTCCACTTGAAAGAGCAAAATGTAGTTCTACTGTTTTAAATGCGCCTGTCATGGTTGTCACTTCTATGTACACAACACCATAAACGTTGCTACAGTCTTGCAATATTGTCTTATGAACTTATTTTAATAGTATTTTTGCTATTTCTAATACACTTCGGTCGAGTGTGAAGAACACCAAATGAAATTAATTGGATAATCTACCCTTTCTTTTAACTTAAATAACGCACAAGAAATGGCTGTTCGCAGAAAAAAAGTATATATTTTCTTGTATGGATATTATATTATACATTGTTATCTTCATAAATATGAAGATAACAATGAATTCATTTCTCCCCATAGCTCGCCACACACAGTTTTTAACTGTTTTGACGTAAATAAATAAAAAATTAAAACAGGGATTTTTATTTCTCGTCCACCTCAAAAATGCACGTAATTCGGGCATGTTTCCAATTATTTACGTGCCAAATGGCTTGCTGATATGATGCCAACCCACAGATGTCTCTAATAAAGAACGTTACACCTCGGGCTGGGGGGGGGGAGCGGAGAAGCACCTTTATATTCGGAAGCGTTTAGTGGTGCTGCAACACTCGCCGTACGTTGCGGCAGCGCTCGTAACGCGGCCAGGGGCATCTTTTATTACGGGCTCACTCCGGAGGACGCGTTCATAACTTAAATGTTTCCGAAAGATTAAGAACCTTTGGCTTTTAAGGGAGTCGAGGGCAGCATTTCACTGGCCGGGCGCGGCGTGCGGCGGGGGGGCGGGGACGGGGGCAGGAGAGGGAGGGTAGCCGCAGGTGACAGCGCGGGGGCGTCTCACTCTTTCCCCTTTCCCCTCTCTCCCCCGCTCTCTCGTCCGGTCTCGCTTTCCAGTGCTCTGTCTCCGTCTGGCCGGGCGCGTGCGGCGCCGCTGCAGTTATTTTCCCATATTCCGCCCGCATTATCCCCGGGATCTCGGGAGCCAGCTGGGGGGCTGCGTCAGCCGGGATTTGTTGCTGGGAGCAATCCCATCGCGCTCTAGCCTCCGCCGCCCCCGACGGAGCTTAGGCCGGGATGAGGCCGCTCTTCTCTTCGTGCGTCCCCGCCTCCGTCGCGATCTCCAGCCCCTCCGCCATCCCCGCCCCTCCTACCGCTTCGCAACCACCACCCACTCGAAAGCCACCCCGCTTCGCCACCTCGTCCGTAGGTCCCTGCTGCGTCCCCGCATCAGTCTCCACCTCCGTTCCTGCCTCCGTCTCCACCTCCACCTCCGTCTCCGTCCCCACATCCGTCCCCGCATCTGTCTCCGCCTCCCTCCCCGCATCCGTCCCCGTATCCGTCCCCGCATCCGTCCCCGTATCCATCTCCGCATCCGTCCCCGCATCCGTCCCCGCACCCATCCCAGCATCCGTCCCCCGCATCCGTCCCCGCATCCGTCCCCGCATCCGTCCCCGCATCCGTCCCCGCATCCGTCCCCGCATCCGTCCCCGCACCCGTCCCCGCACCCGTCCCCGCATCCGTCCCCGCACCCATCCCCGCACCCGTCCCCGCACCCGTCCCCGCACCCGTCCCCGCACTCGTTCCCGCATCTGTCCCCGCATCTGTCTCCACATCCGTCTCCACATCCGTCTCCGCATCCGTCTCCGCATCCGTCCCCGCATCTGTCTCCGCCTCCCTCCCCGCATCCGTCCCCGTATCCGTCCCCGCATCCGTCCCCGCATCTGTCTCCACCTCCGTCCCCGCATCCGTCCCCGCCTCCCTCCCCGTATCCATCTCCGCATCCGTCCCGCACCCGTCCCCGCACCGTCCCCGCACCCGTCCCCGCACCCGTCCCCGCACCCGTCCCCGCACCCGTCCCCGCACCCGTCCCCGCACCCGTTCCCGCATCTGTCCCCGCATCTGTCTCCACATCCGTCTCCACATCCGTCTCCGCATCCGTCTCCGCATCCGTCCCCGCCTCCCTCCCCGTATCCATCTCCGCATCCGTCCCCGCACCCGTCCCCGCACCCGCCCCGCACCCGTCCACGCACCCGTTCCCGCATCTGTCCCCGCATCTGTCTCCACATCCGTCTCCGCATCCGTCTCCGCATCCGTCTCCTCATCCGTCCCCGCCTCCGTCCTCGCACCCGTCCCCGCACCCGTCCCCGCATCTGTTCCCGCATCTGTCCCCTCATCTGTCCCCTCATCCGTCCCCTCATCCGCCCCTGCATCCTTCCCCGCATCCGTTCCCACATCCGTCGTCGCATCTGTCGTCGCATCCGTCCCCGCATCTGTCGTCGCAGCTGTCGTCATATCCCTTCCCGGATCCATCTCCGCATCCGTCCCCGCATCCGTCGTCGCATCCGTCCCGCATACGTCCCGCATACGTCCCCACATCCGCCCCCGCATCCGTTCCCCACCCTTGTGCCCGGCTTCACTCCTGTTCCCACTCACGACCCCGCTCCTGTCGCCCATTCACGATCTCGCTCTAGTCCCTACCCGTGTTTCTGCCTCTGTTCCCTGTCACTGTCTGCTTTTGGCGTTGCCCTGCTTTTTCTTTCTTCGAATGCCTTTACCGTAGCTTTGTTCCCTCGATTCTGTCTTCACTACCACTTTCCGCCCCGTGTTCTCCACTACATCCAGCTCTACGTTTCGAACCCAAATTCATCCTCGCCTCTTGACTTTCCTTCAGCCCTGAATTAACCTGTATCCCTGTCCTCGCTTTTGCAACCCAACCTCCACTGGTCACGTTCCGGCTGGAACCTCTCCCCTTTTCGCCGTCGTTGGCTCCATCACCATTTATTTTTTACCAAAAATCGTAATTGTCCAGATCATAGGGATTCACTTGATTATATCTCGATATAAATGCACTTTACCCAACCCTTCAGTTTTCATTTTAGGTTAGTCTTCTATATTTTCCTCTACCAATGGAAGACTGCATGTCCTCCTGCACTATTGCGTGTATTTGTAAACACTGGCTCAGCGTATCTAAAGAAGCGACTCATTAGCAGAACATCCGGCGAACACCGACATGGACGGCAACGGAAAATGGGGCAAATGAAATAATTAAATATAAAATAAATTTAATTAATTAAAACTTTCGTGAATAATACGCTAGATATTCGTTTAATTCGTTATTCGTTTATTAGTAGGTCATCTTTGAGTTACACAATAATTATTTTTACTCTGATTAAACTCTCACTTATCTAATCGTTGCATGCATCAGCTTACATAGCTCAGGGCATCAACATATGTTACTGCAGTGCTTCTCACGGGGAGGCCCTAAAAGTGGAGTCCCAATAGTGGCAGAATTCCACTACACACGCTAAATACATAGCTAGGTCGAATTCAGCCTCTGTCTGGAGGAGAATTCTAGCAGGAGGGTGCTCTGATCGGTAGTTTTCCGATTAACACTGGGCGAATGCCGCGACATTGTCCCAACAAACGGGCCTGGACTACGCGTGATTTCTCTTCCCCTTCCTTCTCCTATCCTCATCCCTTACTTACTTTCCAACACACACACACACACACACACACACACACACACACACACACAATCATGTGTGTGCACTACACTACCACACATGTCGGGAAATTAGTCGAGAGTTTGTCCCGGCAGGGACGGCTCCCTGCTGGTGGGAGCGATTTGGGAAACAGCAAGCCTTCGTGTAAGTTGGAGCTGGATCCCACCATCCAGTAGGGGATGATCATCGCCACTTCCAGCAATAAAAATGTGAACTTATGGAGCGAATGGCCTTAGCAGTTGACGCGCCTAGAAATACCAATCAATCAAACAATCGTTGCAAGTTTTCTTTGCAATTTCGAAAATGATATTTCCAGCCCTCTTGGTCGGGTGAAACGCTGAAGACCATCTGGATGGATTCATTATGATCGTGCTGCAATATAAATGCGTGAAATTAGGGCTACAAGTTGCAAATTGCCCCACAGTTTGCAAATACAAAGTTGAAAAATGAAATTGTTGAAACCTATTTACTGTAGTGTAGTGCACAGTAATATTCTTCACACAAATAACTAATGGCACAGACTTTCTCGTTGTAAAGTTTTCTAATTTCCTTGATGTGGACTGGCTTTCCGCACCATCATGCCAGCCAGCTGCCTTTTATCGCCGCCCAAAATACATTCTTTTACCTTTCTCAATTTTTTTTGTTTCCTAATATTGGTTTCCTCATCGTAGAATCGAAATATTACTTTACGAATATTAAAGAGAGTAAATCCTCGTCATAAATGGCAATTTACACTGAAAAAATTGGAGCCGTTTTTAAGAAAATGGCGTTTAAAGCGTTACTGTAAATGCGAAATTTGAAGCTCTTTTTCACAGAAAATGTATGAGTCTCCGAAAAATTTATTAGAAGTCATTTGAAGAGCATTAACTCACAAATACAATTGTGTTTACAAGTTGTTAGAAATGTGCACATTAACGACCTAAGATCTTTTAAACAAACATTTGTGTAATTTTAGAAAAATTAAAAAAATGAAATTTACGTCATTAAAAGAGCAATTAGCACTATCGCTTCCAAAAGTTTGAAGAAAACATTTGGAGCCGTTCTTGAGAAAATGGCGTTTGACTGTTTTTGAAACTGCGGAATTTTGAGGTAGTTTTCAGAGAAAATAATTGAGATTTTGAGAAACTTTATATGATAATATATAAAGTACATCCACTCATAAATAATGTGAACAAATCGCCGTTAATGTAAATATTAACGACGTGAAACGTTAAAAAGTTACATTTTTGTAATTTTTGAAAAAACAAAAGAGCAGAGCAATATGGCGTTAATGTTATCTATAAAGTACTGTCTCTGCCAAAAGTTTAAAGAAAAAAATGTAGAGCCGGTTTTGAGATAATCTTGTTTTTATTATTTTTTAAAATTGCACATATCTCACGCAATATTTCGCGATAACTACCGAAATTTACAGAAAATGTACATGACCTTAATGAAAGAACTCACTATGGAGAACAAATTTTGTTTGAAGAAAAATCTCTACCTACAATTTTGTAGTCCCCAAGACTATACGACCCCGAAATAATTGTGTTAGGCGGAATTTGTGGTTAGGCGGAAGAGCAGGCCAAATGGCCTGAGCCTCGCCACTAATAAAGACAATATTATTATTATTATTATTATTATTATTATTATTATTATTAAATAAATCAAAATTGTGCAATTTTCGAAAATTCAGTTAACTCTAAATTTCGTACCTATGGCACCTTAAGTGCATTTTACTCTATTCTTACAATAAATTTAAAGAAAAAATTTGGAGCAGCTTTTGAGAAAATTCTGAAAATGTCCCAGGGGCGTAATGTAAAGTACCCCAAATTTTAAAGAATGATTTTCAAAATCTCAAAGCTTCGACTCGAGTCGGACGGGAGTTTCTTCAATTTGAAAAAAAAAACCATATTCATGGTTCAGGCGCTAGTGGTGTTCACAGACAGACAGAGGTTTTGCTGTCAATTGGTTTTCCGGTATGAAGGACCCACAAAACAGGGATTCTGGCTACACTACGTGTTAGGGGATTTTTTTCTTAATTTAGCAACTGGATTTATCCACTTTTTCATTATCAGGGTTCGGCAATGATTTTTTCTGCCGAAAATGCGCCGTTTTTTCGCGCAGCATTACATTAATTACATTATAATATTATGTACATTCTGCGCCCTCAAATAAACAACTAATATAAACGGGATGTGCCGTTCTCTATTATGCTATTATATCCATTGCTCGGCAGAGAATCAAACCATATGACGTCTGTGGATCTAACTTACGTAGACGTATTTGTCACCTCAGCCAACATTCACAATTGTATTTGAACCATAAGGTTGAAATATCATTTTGAATGTTCGCTGAGGTGCTAAATTATTTTTCAGTTTTGTTAACATAATTGAGAGTCACCTGTGAAAATGACGGGTGGAAATTAAACTTCCATGTTAATAATTCGCGAAATGAATAGTGGAATGTAATTTAATATATTTATTACTATATTTACAGGAGACCACAAAGCAGCGTGAGGGCGGCAGTGAAAGGTCCATCAGGTGAAATATTTGGCCATTTACTATTTTTGCTACGTCCCAGACAATTCAATTTCGTTTTATTTATTCATCCAATTTAGTTTATCCACACTGCTTTCTAGGAATCCAAGAGCGTGTGTATCGAAGATTAGATTCACTGTGTTCTCAATGTCTGTTGAATATCGTGAAGTCAACAATCTTTCTTTTTTTTATATAGTATAGTATAGTCAACAATCTGTTGAGTTTAAGATACATGATTCTATATTTATCTTTTGTGGTTATGTCTCTTTACTAAATCATTGTCTGAGATCTCCAATACTTTATTTGTCCAAATTATTTTAAAAAAACTCCTACATGCTTGTAGTTTATGTAAAATAAATACAATGCTTTTCAACTCTATTTATTCAAATTATAAAACCGAATTGTACCCCACGAAAACTACAAAATTGTACCGCCAGTTGACTTTCCAAGAGCACCACATTTAATAGTGACCCGATCGGTTTTAAATTGTTTACTGCTGGTTTTAAATTGTTTACAGCTGGTGCCCTATCCAAACTTTTTTGAGAGGAGGAAATCCCCCAACCCATAATAGGCAAAATAACCTATGTTCCTATCTTTCTTCAGTTACATTTTACGATACAATCTCGGGGACACAGGAAATATTTATTGATTTTAAGTGATCCAAAATCCCTTCGCATCACCAGGAAAGGGTTATAAGGCGGTGATTCTACGTGCGTTGATGTAGTCACGCGGTTTGTAGGGCAGGGCCTAGTTCGCTCTGCGTAACATTTGCTATGCGGTCTCGTGTTCATTTTGTTTAATGTTCGTCCAGCAGAACATATGACATGCAAGCAACCAGTATATGTTTACACAACACATTTGCACGAAACCATGTCAACACTGCGTTGTTCGTGGGCATTTGTTTGTAATAAAAAACGATGTTTTTCATCCCCGATGGAAGCAAACACGTTTACGTTTGTTTGAATTGTTTTAACAAATGCTTTGCAACAGATTCTGAGTAGTAGTTATTGTAGTCATTGAAATGTTTCTGTTTTTGTTGGAGGATACCGAGACAAATATGAAGCATTTTGAATTATTCTAAAGAATGTTCTGTATACAAATATAATATAATGTTCTGTATACAAATACCTAGTGATCAAGATAGAGATCAAGTTAATTAAATTTAAGAACAGTGAGATGATTTTTTCGAATGCTTGTGAGTGTGTGTATGTGTGTCTGCGCGCACGTATGTGCGAGCGTTTTCTTGGGACATAAGCAGTTTTGCAGACTCAAAAGAGTTCTCTGAGTATTAGCAAGTAGTTTGTGCGTTTAAGAAAATTCTTTTACTAATCATGGCGCTCCGAATTAAACAATGGTAAGCCACATCACAAGAAAAAGTGAGATTTTTTCGTAATAAAATATGTTTATTATGCTGATCCCCTGTTTAACAGAATTTTTGGAATGTTCCATTGCTTCTCCTGTGGAAATGAAATGAAATGACGTGCCATTATATATTTTGAAGAGCCGCAATTTACAATGGTATTTAGTTGATTTAGTTAAACTTTGAACTACTGCCTTACGTCCAGTATTTCTCGGAATTTGGTTTCAATTTCAATTTCCAACTAATATGGTACGTTTTTTTTTAACATGTTGATTTACTTTTAGATGACAGTAATATATTTTTCTACATTCACTTACGTATCTTTAACATCACGCAACCTTAATGCTCATGTATTCAATATCACATGAAGCAATTTGTTCAGCTTGCCTTGAGACACTAAACGCCATTAAGACCTCTAATACGGAGGTCACTACGAACGTTTTAATATACACAAAAACTAAGAAACTTGAAGTAATTTTGATAACTATATTTTCTCAAAGTAATCGCCACGACTTTCTACACATTTTTGCATTTGCAACCAATTTTCAAAACAGAGTTTTCCATTCATTTTCCTCGAGTGCTAAAATTTCATTTTGTGGGCATCAACAGCTTCTTCAGAGCTTGAGAATCTCCTTCCTCGCATGAGACTTTTGACTATAAGGGAATAGAAAATAATGACATGGTGTGACCTGTGTCCGGTCACGGACATTGTACGAAATTTGCCGCCCGCTCGCGCCGCCGCCGTCGCTGCCGACATCTCATTATCAGTAGTTGGGGAAGTTGATAGCGGTAGCGGCGCGCGCGGAGGGGGAGAGAGAATGGCGAACGGATCGCGAGATAAGGTTTGGAGATGCCGGAGTGAGCTTTTGGGAGGCAGGTGTTGTGGGGACGGGAGCGTGGAGAGGACGGAGTGGCCGCACCTGTATCTCGAGACGTGGGAATGTGGCGTTGTTACCGAGAATTTGTGCTGCGCTAAGTCGTAAGCTGCCCCGCTGCAAGCTTTGCGGTGTTCGGTCGAGGCTATGGCGTACAAACTGAGGTCGGTATCCGGTCTTTTAATAGTTCCTCATAGTTTTTCTTTCGCCACGAACTGCCACTATTGCGCGAAACCTCGCGTTTGCTGCTTTCGCAAGAGGTGTGTAATGAAGTGTAATAAATCTAGTGATTTAAAAATGCGGATATTTTACGGTGGCATTAGAGAAAATAATTTCATAGTAACTGTAGTGGTCACCGGTATTCCATAAAGGAACTGAAAATTTTGAAGCAATTGGCCTATAAAATGCAGGTTAATGTAATGTTCATGCAGTGTACTCTCAGATATTGTTTTTGGGCCAGTAACCTTGTTGTTGAATGACTGATATATTCTTCCATTGATATTTTGATAGTAAGATTTGTACTATTTGCAGACGATATTTGAAGCTATGTATCTTTCTGAGGGGAGAACATCAGTGATTTTGGAAGGAATCGTGTTAATAAAATGCAAGTGCAGTTTCTGTTCTTTAAGAGAACATTTTGGATGATAGTGTAATCCAACTCAAGTTAGAAATCAATTAGAGTTATTCAAAGTTTTAATACATTATACATAATTACAAGTGTTATAAAATTATATTTGTAATGAACTGTTGAACATTTTGGATGATAGTGGTTAAATGCAAGTCAAGCTAGAAATCAATTAGAGTTATTCATAAATGATTAAGTGTTATAGAATTATATGTGCTATGAACTGTTGAAAAATTTAAGCTAACTAAAATATTTCAAAATAAATGTAATAAATGGTAATTTTCTATCGTTTTTCAAGAAATTTGTTTTGAATATTCTGTTTTCAAAACTATATTTATTGAATATCTTGAATGCATGATATTCATTTGTAATTTCAGAGAATTTCGTGCAAGAAATTATACATCAATGTTGATGTAGTATATGTTCAGGGACAGTTAACTGCAATTTTCGTAAACAGAAAGTACCACGACACTCTGTCATGCGAAATGCATGTGCTCTTCCCTCTGATGTGACTTTATAAGCACTCCTCATCCCATAAGGGATTTCATTCATTCAATTTCTTGAATTTTATTTTATTTTGTCACAGAAGATATTGCTGTATTTCTAATGTGTGCCAATTATAAAATTAATTCATGAAAATTTTGCAGTTTTTTTCTCTTTTTGATGTTTTTGGGTATTGTTAATATTTTGTTTGTTTTTTTCTTTTTTAGTGTCAATGTTACTGTTATTCTGTAATTTTTGTTTTGCTTTCAACGCGTATCCAATTACATATTGTTCTGTGGTCACGACTTGTCGCTTTTTTTGTGCTCTTCAGAAGAGCCACGATCCCATGAGAATACCCCCCACAACCGACGAGCATAGCGGTTTCAATGAGGCAAAGTCGGGACTTTAAGGTGGATGAGTCATTAGTTTAACCTCTGTTGACTCCAGGAACTGACTTGTGAGGTTGGCCGTGTGCGCAGACGTATTATCATGGTTTCTAGACGATTCCCCGCAATCCTGTTTTTGGTCGCCGTTCCTGAAGCTTGGCGAAAACTTTTGGTAGTCGTATTGTTGTGTACCACAGAGCAGTAATAGTCCTTTGGTCTTCCAGTGAAACAGTTGTGACATGACCGCTTTCGGAGAAGAACGTTGCAACCATTGTCTTCCCGACGCTCTGAGACCGCTTATCTTTTGTTGGTGAATGTCGGCGGGAAACGTCCATACAATAGACTGCCGCTTATTTTCAGTATCGAAACGACAAATCCACGTTTCGTCTCCAGTAACTATGTCAGACGCACCTCGAGTTCCGTCGTTTAAATCTGCAAATCTGCCATTCGTGCAGAATTT
>JAHLJT010008446.1:290405066-290429527 GCA_031308135.1 Acheta domesticus | reverse complement strand
GACTCCCCGCCTGCCCCAACGCACACCTCTGTCATGGGAATTAACATACAGCGCACAAAGCCCTGCCCAGTCGAGATTTTCCATGGACACGTGCAGAAACGGCGGGCGCGCGTCCCCGCCACGCACACCGGAACACTGAAGGGCTGCTCCCTCCGGACTCTTTCCCAAGCGTCGCCACGTGCTCATGGCGACACAAAGCCGACCAATTAAATGCTCTGAAAGATAGGTGGATCAAGGAAGGGGTTACTGAGTACCTATCCACTGCCGAGCTCCGTGGAAACTTAGAGAATCTAAAGAAATGACCAATGAAATCCAAAATTCCACTCACGTGACAAGGTTTTGAAACTCAATAGAAGAGAGGAGATAGAAAGTGATGAGGCGAACGAAATGCGAAATTGTGAGCAAGTTTTTCACATAAAACGTAGAGTTTTCGAGAAACATTATCCGACATTATTGAAAGCACATATACTCATAAATAAAAATATACATGACTCATATTGATGTCGATATGACACATTGCAGTACATGTTTTTGGAAATTTTAGAGGTTTTCCCGGAATATTGCAAGAATTATGTGCAGTACTTTAAAATAAAGAAACGAGAATTTCACAAAAACGGCTTCAGATTTTTTCCTTTTTGGTAGGCATAGAGCTGAATGTTCCCAAGTTCGCGAGTTAAAATCCCTGGAGTTTTAACGGCGAAAAATTCTTCGAACCCTTCGGTCCTTTGGAGGGAAAGTAAAGCAGACTGTCCCGTGCTGTCCGTGTTGTCCCAAGTGTCATGTAAAACACATTCAAGCTTCAAAGAAACATCTGAGCTAAATTACAATCCGTCTGTTTCGTCGCCCGAGTGATACCTTCTTTCCGCTGCTAGATCGCAAAAGGAAAGTAGCGAAATGTGCGTGGTCACGTAGAAGAGGTTTGACGGCCTAAGTGTTCAACAAGACATCATTCATTTTGATATCTCTAAATATAATAATAACAATAACAACAACAACAAGAACAAAAACAACTCCATCTAGGGAGTACACGACCTTCAGGGGGGGACTTGAGTACTCCCATGAGCCTGAGAGCTATGTTAGCCTAGTGTAGCGTCATGCACGCTCAAACGCGCAGACGGTAGAATTTCACCGGAAGCTGAACAAAGGGCTGGACATCTGGCGTGGTGACGCGCGATGACGCATCGGTTTTTCCGAGCGCGTAGCGCGTTCTCAGGTGCTGGGACGGCAACGGTGGCGGGAGAAGACGCCAGGGCGCCTTTAAAAGCCGGGTGACGAACGCCCCACTTTCTTCTTTTCTGTAGTTCGAGCTGTGCGAGAAGGAGGCTGTGCGACTAGCACGCGGAGGGGAAGCCGGCATTAGTTTGTCGTCAGTCGTGAGACATGAAGGTTTGTCTCGGCAGAGCGGTGCATCACACCGAGGGGAAACGTTGTTGTTTGGCGGTGTGGTAGCCGCACTGTAATATCACTTCTTGTGGTGGGCTCTATTTATTTAGTTAGTAGAAGGCAGTGTTATGGTGTTTTACGACTTCGGTCAGTGTTTTTTTTATTAATAAACCAACTGTTTATTCTACCCACCCTCGTCTGTGTTTTAATACATCCGTATGACGCCACACTAGCTACTAGTAGGGCGTCCCTTGCTGAATAGGTTGAAGGTGAAGGGTCCGACGAAGAAGAACTCCATTTCAAGGTGAGTGGGAAGTAAGTAGAGAGGGAAGGGTCATGAACCTTTGGACTTTCTGTTATCGGCCCATGGAGGGTACAGGAGAGAAAGTGGGTTGGCACACAAGGCCACTGATGAGAGTGGTGGCCCGAATCTTACATTAGCCAGCGAAGGAGGCTGCCTTCAGCAGTCAGTAATTCCCGGGGCCCAGAGCCGACGGTAGCTCGACGCCATCGTCAGAGATGGACCCGGGATGATTTGAAAGAGGTGATGTGGTGCTTTTACTATGCAAAAGCGAAAAATGGGGGCTCAGAAGTAAAAATATTTAGATACGGAGAGAGCGAAACCCAGATATGAGACCTACCCTAGACTCAAAGAAGCTTGCCAGTCAACGACGATACATACTCAGCAGTGGAAAATTCACAGTAGAACAACTTGCAGACATCCAGAGAAACGTGGAGTATGTTCTTCGATCGATCTATCCACATGACGAACATTTAGAACCATCTAATATCCCTGAAAAACGATGGTCCTCTTGAATGTTCATCTCTTCCAAGTGAAACATCCGTCAGTGGTGAAAATTCATCTGGCCATGAGTCACACGATAAGGACATGATGCGGAACCTCCTCCGACGCGAGATAGAACGAGTTCGTCTACTTCCAATCGAATCTCGTGCACCGTTGAGGAGAAATTACGAAAATGCTAAAGCTAAGAGAGTGATAGAAACAACGAATTCTGCCTTTATTTTTTATTTATTTGGTCAAAAAACAGTAAAAACTATGTATGACGTATGGAGGAAGAGACTATCTGCGCACATTTCCTTGAGGCCCGGAATTTAAAAAATGTAAATAGGCGTTCACTATCTATGTGCTGTGAAAAATCTAGTTGCCGTCACATACTGGATGCTAACAAAACAGTATCAAAATTCCACACTTTTTACGACGCAAATAGTCGTTCCCGCGGGATTTGTGCAGCTCTGCCTTTTGTGAGAGAATGTCCGGTAGAGAACAAGCCCTCCGACAGGCATGAGTTCCAATTCAAGCAAAACACTAAGCGAATGCCATCGCCCACGCTCTTGACAAGGCCTCAATACGCGCGGCACAGCCTCAATTCTTCCGGACACTGGTCCTTCGACACTGAGAAACAAAAACCCGATTTGATGGCAAAGTGAGCCCGCGTCATGCAAGTATAGTTAACATTGTTTGCCAATCTATTGTTTTTGACACAGACACATCAACGTAAAATGTGATGGTTCAGTTGAATACGTTTGCAGTATACCGCATTTAACTTTTAGATCATTATCGATTCTTTTCACCTGGTGAATGAGCTCGAAAGCAACAATACCTATGACTATCATTGCTTCGTTCAACTACACGGGTATGAGCGACTCGGAAGTCAATGATTAGTTGATTTCAATTATTACACTCGATAAGCTAATTATTGCCTTCGGGGCCGCTCAAAAACGCCTTGCCGAATACGCAGCATTTTGTACATTGTCAGTGGGTGCTTATGACGACGCTCGTTTGTGCCGAAAAGTCATAACTTTTTAAATTAAATCTAAATACAAAATAAATTTAAAAAAATAAATTTAATTGAAATGATCACACTATAAAATCGTATTTTTATTTGATATTGTAACCGCTTTCTCTCCTTGGTTACAAAAGTAAATCTTTAATTTACTTATTCCGTGACAAGCTTCTGCACCGTCACGCAAACCTGGGATTATTTCTAATGAAAGGTAAAATTCCCTGTCAGGGGTGGGTTCGTCATGGTTCAACTAATTACCAATTAGCAAGTAAACACAGTTCATTAGTTTGAAACAATATTGAACGTATATTCTAATGAATGAAATATGATCTACAATTGTATTTACAAATTTTACCTATGTTCTCAATATTTTTCCCATTAAATCCTGGTAGTTACCTTTCCTACCTAAACTGCAGTTATGATTTCTAATGTAATCTTAACTTTGATCTCTTGTTTCTAATAATAACTTATACACACAGAGATACACTTTACATAACAAAAATCACTAATAAAACACGCGAAATACAATTCAAATAATGATCCTGAAAAAGAAATACATGCACACACAATGTTCCAAATTTTTTAACACCTTTGAATCAATTAATAATATAACACTTAATTCTTACAATTGAAATTTGGCTCATCCTTAGCCCTTCAGTATAAAAAAAATTCGTTTGACCAAGTCTTTAGCCAGTCCCTCAAATGCTATTATGAAATAACTAATCGGACGGCTTTCTTCCCATTCAGTATTTCATACAGCTCACTTTTGCTAAGTGTTATTTATACTCTTAAATCAATTATACGTGAATTCAGTTAAAAAGTTTTACGTAAGAACACAATTTTTACATTATTCACAAGAAATATCTGAATCTGATTCTAATTACGACTTTATGAGAAAAAGAAATGACTCGATTAGTTACCAAGACAACTGTTCTGTGGAATTCTAATTTGAAATTTCGTGAAAGTTCTTTCGGTATTTGTTTAACTCACGACCGGTGACCTCCCGAAGAATACTCTGCGCTGCGTAGCTGCAAAACGGCGTCCACGTCTCCAAGGTCGCTGGATTTCTGCACCGCTCCGTGTTGCCTGCCGCATTGAAAAGTGGGATGCCTCCGAGCGCCGTCTCTCATTGCTTAGCGACGTTTTACCATCGATCACTCCAAGATGATGGTGGCATAAAGAATGCAAGTTGAGAGCTTCCAATTATGACTTCGTAATGGTACTGAGCCAAACTAGTTGTAATATCAAACAGAGTTCTTATAATTCTTGAGATTCAATAAGTACATTTCAAGAATGAGATTTCCGAAAATAATACAGACTTTCTTATACGTCGTAGCCTACTACGTGTTGCTCGTCGTCTACGCCGTGCACAAAAAAAATAACTGTTCACCTCGGCGGCTCAAACACGACAAGAAGCGAATTCTTTTGACTGCTCACCTCAGCGACTCGAACTAGAATAGGGATGAATTCTCTCTACATCAGTTTATGCCGTTTCCGTTTGTTCCCCAAAAGTTTCTGATTGGTTACTATCAGAGTGCGTTCTGAAATGAAACTCCTGGCTGTCGCCATCTCTACGCCACCAGAGAAACTATTAGTTAATAATATGGTGTCGAGTTTTCTCTTCTATTTTTCTCCTTGTTTAAAATGTAATCGACAATTAGCGGTTACAATATATAGATTAATCGGCCTAAATATAATATATTTAAATGCGTTTATTAATTCTACAAAATAATCCATTGCCGTACTAATTACGATTAATGCCTAGTAAATATACCGGAATATAATGCTCTGCATTCCGCCCGGCGAACTGTCAGACATAACCGGTCAGTAGAGGTCCTGACGAGCAACAGCACTATGTGAGTTGTGCGCTGCAGGAAAGTTTGCAAGTGGCGTTAGCGAAAACAGAGTGGCTAAACTGATAACATTCTTTATTTTTTTCATCAAATTCCAGAGCGCGACGGCAGGTAATTTTTTTCCTAGTATTTGTAAATAGTGAATACTTTTCAACAGAAAAAAGTCAGGTCAGATTTAGACCTGCAACTGTTGAAAGGTTCTTGTCAGTAGTTTACACATTTCTCAACGACTATTTCTAACATTGTCTGGCAACGACATTATCTAGCACTATATATTTCTAACATTGTCTGGCAACGACATTATCTAGCACTATATATTTCTAACATTATCTGGCAACGACATTATCTAGCACTATATATTTTTAATATTGTCTGGCAACGATATTATCTAGCACTATGTATTAAGCGAAAATATTGTTTTGTAGTGAGTGAAATTTGTAAGATAAAATTCTGTTACTCCACAGATTTTTCTTTGAAGTTGTGTATTTTATTCTGTAATAATGTTTTTTTTTAAAAGTAACATAAAAATTTTAATTAAAAATTTAAAAAAGTAACAAATATTAACATAATTTTATGAAGTCATGGCAGTACCACAACTGCTTTACGGGTGTGAATCATGGACATTAATAAAACAAGATAAAGTAAAGATACAAGCCTCTGAAATGAATTTCCTCCGGAGAGTAAAACGCTGCACCTTAATGGATAAAATAAAAAATGAAGATATAAGACAGGAACTTAACATATTTTCTATTAATGAAAAAATAAATGAATACAGATCACGATGGGTACAGCACTTAGGAAGAATGTCTCGTGAAAGGATCCCCGACATGCCTTTCAGTACAAACCAAGGGGAAGAAGGGACATTGGCCGTTCACAATAGAGATGGTGTTATGAAGCCGAAACAGGGAATCTCCCTAACCCGTGAAATGAAGAAGAAGAAGAAGAAGAAGAAGAAGAAGAAGAATGTTACTTACGTGACTGTCGTATACAAATTGTTTTAACAAACTTATATACAGCTGATATTTTAACAAACTTATATACAGAATACTACAGCTGATATTGCACATAAGGCCTGCTTATTCGCCTTACCATTTTCATGAATTTACATTGACAAAAAGTACAGACGAGGCATTAGGACATCATGACGTCTATCACCCAGAAAGGAACGATCTGCTGAAGATCCACTGGCGACTTGGCAGCTGTCATCACCCGCTTCCCATTTTCCCTTGAGCTTTATGGAGCATTCATTCATATTTTGCTAAATTGAGAAGCGAAATTGTAAATAATTCTTACATCTACGAGATAGGGAGTACACTAACAGTTAACATATTCCAACTGAAGTGGGAGATGAAGATTCCGTAATTGACTGCCGGCGAGGTTGCAGGACTCCTGGTTAAAACAGATGTCAGTCCCTGGCATCTCTTGTGTGGGAAAAAACATCTCGTACGATCGGAGGCGGCACAGTGCTAGCAGGTTTGCAAGCGGCCTTGGAAATTTCGTTCTTTGGAGCTATTAAATCCGCGCATTCGCAGATAATCCTTGTATTATTAACGATGTTGAAACGTAATAAAACTCTGAACGAGGAATGGCGCGCCTAAAACTGGCGTCAGCGCGCGCCATTACCAATTCAAATGAGGCTCCATATATTCCGGGAGGGGGCGCGGAGCACCGACGCGCGCCTGCAGATTTGCTACGTGCGAACGACAAGAATCCGCAGGCGCGGGGCGGGCGGGCCAGTGGAGGGGGCGGGAGCGTGGCGAGGGCGGGAGCGTGGCGATGGCGGGAGCGTGGCGAGGGCGGGAGCGGGGCGAGGGCGGGAGCGGGGCGAGGGCGGGAGCGGGGCGATGGCGGGAGCGGGGCGAGGGCAGGAGCGGGGCGATGGCGGGAGCGGGGCGAGGGCGGGAGCGGGGCGAGGGCGGGAGCGTGGCGAGGGCGGGAGCGTGGCGAGGGCGGGAGCGTGGCGAGGGCGGGAGCGTGGCGAGGGCGGGAGCGTGGCGAGGGCGGGAGCGGGGCGAGGGCGGGAGCGGGGCGAGGGCGGGAGCGGGGCGAGGGCGGGAGCGGGGCGAGGATGGGAGCGGGGCGAGGGTGGGAACGGGTCATTGACGGGAGCGGGGCGGGGCAAGGTTGGGGCGAGACGGAGGTGGGGCAGCGGATGGGGCGGGGGAGGGGCGAGGCGGGGGCGGGGGAGGGGCGGGGCGGGGCGGGAGCCTCATGTCCGCGCATCCTCTCGCGCTAACGCCCTCCGCTCGCCACACGGACTCTCCACCTCACATCTTCATTCAGTCGAACCCTCGCGTCCTCTTAGTCTCTCTTTATCTTCTCCACCCTTCCACCCACCCACTTTGCTTCCTAAAGTCCTCGTTTCAAATTCTTTGCGCCGTATTTTCACTCTGCCTTGCGTCCATGCGTCTTATTTTCATTTACCTTAATATACATTTTCTTTCTTGGGCTTTACAGTCATTATCTTCTCGCCCTCACGTCTAGGTAACCTTACATCCCTGTATCTTCTCACCCCACCTCGTGCTTTTGCTTTTACTTTCCTTCGTCCTCAGTGCCTTAGACATCAGTGAAGAATGGCCCTTCTTTTAAAACAAACCAAAACTTTATTGGATATTTGCTTTACAACCGTTTAGCCATTCGGCTCTTTCAGATGTTTGTTGATGAATACAACATTGAGATACAGACAATATAATAGCGGAGTTTGGCAACTATGACGGGTACCCAATAGAGCACCTCTAGATGATGGAGTGCCTTGGGGTATATCAAAGTGAATTGCGAGAAAGCAGTAGGGATAGCTCTGGATTCAAAAGCTTCGGGTTGAAGGATGTATTTGACCTACGTTCACATGCAACATACCGGGTACCTTTTGCACTTTAAAAAAGAAGTAATGAGATGTAGAATGTACGAAGCTTTGGATGCAGGGAATTTGTAACTCAGAGTAGAGAGGGTTGTTTCGTATAAATCAAGGTGATTTTGTGACTATTCTTGGGAATTTAATTTGGAAATTCTGGAGTTTGTGTATATGGGTGGAAGCGACATTGACCCAGACTGGGCAAACATAATAACAGAGGTCGTATGATGGTTTGAAATAGTAGAAGGGTGGGGGTAGGAAGAGAAGATTTACAATTTATTTTGTTGCAAGTTTAACCAACACAAAAGTTCATAATAATGTAGTCAAGTTACTCTCCTCAGGTGAGAACGTTCATGTACCTAGCTTTAATAAACAGAAACATACCATTAATATATTCAAATCTTAGAGTATCAACTAAGCCAAATCAATCCAAATATGAAATTTAGTATAGTTTAATGTGCATTAGCATTAAAAGAAAAATAAGTATGATAATAACAATATAATCATAATTGTTTTATAAAGAAACGTGAATTTTTTTATCCATACCAATACTATAATAATCACTCAAACTGACAAGAAAGCTTTATCGTAACTAGTATAATATTAAAATCATGTTTAATGGTAATCTTAATACACGCTCCTCAATAAGAATCCAATTAATAAGATGCTTCTAAAATAAATACCTAGTAGAAGGAAACTTAATAATTAGATTAACAAACCAAATTTGTAAAAGTTATCCTCATCATCTAATGCATTAGGAAGAGTATAAGGTTTTCCTAAACTTCACAAACCAGTTTTCTTCAAAATTGATCGATCTGAACGAACTCGAGACTTTGGAAGTTTCAAATGGCTATTTTGATGTTTGAGGGTACATTACATGAAGCTTTAAAAACATTTTCAAAATTTTCCTAAAAATATCACAATTTTTTTATTAAACTTGGTCAGAGAGCAGTAAATAATTTTTCTGGTTGAAAATATTTTGCATGTTTATGTAGTAGAAAAATAATAGCGGAGCACTGAAAAGTAATCCGAGAAAATATGTGCCGTTGTAGCACCACTACTTTAATCTGTTGTTTCCCGCATGTGCACAAGACAGAGATGAACCTTTTACTGGCAGGTGTTTCAAGACTCCTGTATATTTCTAGATTGACTGACGAAACCCCTACTACCGAATCTACTATACTAATTTTCACATCGTGAAGACACAAGGCGTTTTTATGGACAATGTTATTCTTACGAAAGATTCTCGTGCACTGTTGCCAAATCGTGTTGTTGCAAAAGTAATAGGAAAAAACATAGTCTTGTGGAGGAAAGTGACGAGGAATACAATAGTAATTATGAAAAAGTGTCATTCATTTGCTTTTTAAATAAAGTAATAAAAACGCTGATTTTCTGCGGAACTGACTTTTTGAACACCTTTTTATTCAAACCTTTAAAACATATCTAAAAATTGGTGGAATTGTTTTGGAAAAAATCTATACAATATTTCAGTTACTTTAGCTGGAGTAGATGATTTCATTTTATCAATGTGTTATAATGTATCTCTTTAAAAAATGAATTGTCAACGAAAATGTGCAAATATTCAATTTGTGATTGAAAATATATCGTCGCTGGGAAGTTTTCGTTCTTGAAGTCCAATTAAAAACTTGAAGCGGCTAAGTTTTGGGTAAAATGATGACATTATTTTCTATAATCACCCGAAGGTCTTCTGATGCATTACTTCTGTATATTTGGTGTATGTTTTGGAGTGGAGCACGCGCGACGTGAGACGACCACGTGAGGCTCGACGAAAGACAAGGCAGAAGTGCAGAATGTTTCACCCGTACGGCTGAAAGAAAGTGTTTGTTTATATGATGACATTAGAGGAAGGAACCTTCCAAATCAATACGTGAATGATTACCAGAAGCCCTTTCGAGAATTTCATATTGCTGGACATTCCGGTTAGTTGATTGTTGGTTGATGTGCACTGGTAAAGAAAAATAGGTACGTAATATAGTGAATCGTGTAGTGGTTTAATTTTAGGAGATCTATATAGATTGCATGGAAAAGGATGAAATAATTAAGTGGTAAAAACATTTTCAAAATATTCGAGAACTTAAAAGGAAAACATCCATAAACGGAGTCAATCATTGGAATGATTTTTTTCAGAGCAACATGCATAAGTAGAGATTCCTTCTTTAGAATGAAAACGGAAAATAAGAATGAAGAAATACCGACCCCGAGAAAAATAAAGTGAATTGGACTGAAGCATGAAATCAGTAAGAAAATGAATTTCGACGATTTTGTACATATGGTGTTTCAATTTCCATGCGTATCTATTTTAAATGTTCCTGCAACAATCGTGTGTATAATGAAACATGTTAATGATAAACATTTATCAAATTTCAAATATTCTACAGTTTATCGCTTATTGATTGAAGTGAGATTTGAATGTGAAAAGCGATAAAAAAGACAGAAACGATAGAAAGAAATGATGGAATAATGTGCCGATATTCATAACTACGAGAAATGCGACACTTAAGAAATGAGAAAAGGAACATAATGTACTACGATGGAAGTTCGATAAGTGTTGCTCATAGTGTTTCGTTATTACGTAAATTAATCAATCAGTATTTATTTATTTATTTATTTGTCAAAAAACAGTAAAAACTGTATATGACGTGTGGGGAAAGAGATTTATCTGCGCACATTTTTGAGGGCCAGAATTTAAAAAAACAACGAAAAAATGAATTTAGAAAATAATTATTGTAGAAAAAAATTAAAATATTTGAAAAATGTTTGTTCCCGAGTTATAGAAAATCAATTTCAACTGTAAATGAACTACAAGCAAAAGGAGTGCTCAACAAAACGTGCACACAGTGAAGCTACATTTACGTCCAGAAGCAAAACAAAGGGCCATCTCAGCATTTGCTCAATGGATAAGGGAAACTGGACAAAAACCTGATCGAGATGGGGGTCATTGACCCGGAAGCTGAAGTACATTACTTGTTACAGACGTATTAAATATTTTTTTTCAATGTATACAATGCAAACGTAAACTAATTCATTATATATCTTTGTTTCGTTACATTAAACATTATTTTTCTTTTTCACGATCAGTATAGTCTCTAATTGTATAGAAATTTGATTTGTATAGAAATTTGAAAATTGTATATATTTGACGGCAGAATCAACAATTTACGATCTTTTTTCATTTTATAACAATGTATATAAAGGATCCCTTTGTATTTGATAGTTGCGCTAAAAATAATTACGACTATAATAATAATAAAAATGATAATAATAATAATAATAATAATAATAAGTGTGAAAATAAACAATGTTTTCAGTAAATATTGAGAAAGTTTGCTTTGATTTTGACGATTCTGGAGCGAACGGGCAAGCGAACGTGACGCGTCGGCAACAACGCGCAGATTCTCCAGAAGACCCATAGTGCCTTCACAACGTGAAAAGCAAGGTAGATATTGTTTCTGCATTGTTTTGTAGTTGAATACTAACAATTACTTTACTGACGTGTGGGAACATATTCTCAAATAATACTGATGGGTATAACTATAACACTCGATGTTATAATAATATTCATCAGGTGTCACTATCAACACTTCATTACAAAAATTATTATACAATACATGTGCTAGTACATACTTTTATAACACATTGCTGGATGACATTTACCGATGAAAATAGATGCACAAGTTTAAGTAAAATCTTTTCTGCTGGATAGCTGTTTCTATACTAGAATACACCAATCATTAATATGGGAAGTAATATTGTTTATAACATAGACTATAATGTATTAGTTACCATTGAGCTGTGTAACACAGAAACACTAAATAAGTTAGTAAGATGTATCGTACATTTTCTGGGTCAGCGACCCCCCCCCCCCAGGGGCCAGGAACTACATTATCTCTACTCGTTTTCTAGAGTTCTGTAGGAAATATAGTTCTTCAAATCACAGTTCTCTAAAGTTCTCGCGGCAGTAAATCAATTCCTTTATGAAGAGCATGATGAGGGTTACGAGCCAAAATCAGTAGCTGATTTTCCTTTGCAAATAGTTTTTGTTACAACGGAGCGAATATTTCACCAATTCATTATTTGTAAAGGATCACCAACATTACTATAAAAACCTGAAAAAAAATGTTATTTTACATTACATCATGCAGTCGCTCTGGTGTACTCACTTTTTATTTATTTATTTACGACAAAAACGGTTAAAAACTGTGTGTGTCGACCTATGGGGAGAAGTCAATTTTGTGCATGTTTCATAATTCTGTGATCTCTATCCTAAACTATATTCTAGTCGAATTTTGAATACAAAAAGAGAGGTTTTTTCCGAGTTTTGTTGACAAAATATTCGCTCCTATATAATAAAATATATTTTCAAAGGTAAATTAGCTATAAATTCCTGCCCTGAACCCTCAAGTTCTTCATGAAAGAATAATACTTTTTGCCGCGATAATATAGAAAAAGATAATTTGAATGACTATATTTCCCACTGAAATTCAGAAGACGTGCACAAATAATGAAATTACATTTATGTCCAGAAGTAAAACAAGGGACCATCTCAGCATTTGCTCAAGGATCAGGGAAACTGGACGAAAAACCTGATGGAGATGGGGGCCTTCAACCCAGAAACTGTGGTACAATACTTGTTACAGGTTCTTTAGAATTATACAGTCCAAATGGTAAATAATTACGTTAACTATCATTGTTAAAATTAATGCCACTTTCCTTTTTGATGCTCGGTATACTCTCGAATTGTATACAAACAGTTATGCAGCAGAAAAGATTTTACTTGGGACTTGAACTTTTCTATCGAATTTAATCGTTTAATGTCTTCTGGCAAAGTGTTGTAGAGTAATGTACATGAATTGTACGTGTATTTTTTGTAGTGAGATGTTGATACTGCCACCTGGTGAATATGATTATTACGTCGTGTGTTATACTTGTAGACATCAGCGTTTGCTGAAAATATATTCTCGCCCTTAAGTAAATCATTTTTGACACAAACTACTGATTCGTAAATGAAGAGACAAGGTAATGGTAAAATTCCTAGATTAATAAAGAGAGACATACAAGAATCACGTGGGTGGGATTTGCTTATTATTCGTACAATTCTTTTTTGTAATCTGAAAGTCTGGGAGCTATAAGATGTGTTTCCCCAGAATATTATGCCATATCTCAGGCGGAAATGAACATTGGCAAAATATACACAACGAGCTGTATGAAGGCTGACGGAATTTGAAAGAATTCTGAACGCATAGTATAATGAACTTAATTTTGTGTTCAATTCATTTAAGTGTGCATTCCATTTGAGGTTTGACTGAATTGATAGACCTAAAAATTTTAAAGATAGATTTATTTAAACTGCAAATGAGTATAACCCAGTGGCAGCAAATTACAAAAAGATAAAAATAACATGTCATTAAACATTAAATTACATTAAGAGACAAAAGAAAAGAAAAAGAAAGAAAAAAAGAAAGAAAGAAAAACGTCTATACTCTAACTCCGCACTGAATGTTTCTACAATCAGGATCACACTGCACTTCACTTCACTAAGACGTGAAAACATTTCCTTCTTTATTTCTCTGCTATACACTGCACCACACCTCACTTCACAATAGAACACTTATGCATCGCTATATAATCCAGTATTCCCCCTCATTTACTTAATAATACCCTAAATTAATTTCCTAAACTGTTGAACGCTTTGAGGAAAGTGTTCAAAGGTTTTTGCAGGAAATCTATTCCATTCCGTAATCGTTCGATTTGTAAAAGAAAATTTCCCGACATCCGTTCTCTGCTGTCTTAAATTTATTTTGTGCCTCTGATCCACTCTACTGATGTATGTAGGAATACATAGCCGCCGATTAATTTCTTTCCAAGCTGGATGACCATTATAAGCTTTATACAAGGCGCAGAGTCTTGTTACTGATCGCCTGTTTTTGAGTGAATCCCACCTTGCCATTTTCTTGTCCCTGAAAGTAAATTTAGCTGCCCTATGCTGAATCCTTTCCAAGTGTTTACACTGCATACTTTTGTGCGGATCCCAACAAATTGTTCCATATTCAATTTTCCGACGAACAAGAGGTAAATAAGCAATTTCCCTCGCATTTGCGGTACTCTTTTTAGGATGTGCATTACAAAGTGAAGAGATCTCCAGGCTTTCCCTACAACAAAATCTACGTTTTTTTCACCTTAATTAACTATCTAAATAAATTCTTAGGTACTTGCACGAGGAAACTCTCGGAATAATGTCATTATTTAAACGGTAATTTTGTTTCACTGTAATTATGACCTCTGCCAAAAGTGATGGATTTACTTTTAGTACTTTTGTTACATTAACATCAGTCAATGGCACACCGTTCATTTTCAATGGAGTACAGAATTTTTTATTTGATATGGAAAACTGCATTGAAACAGTTTTCTTTTCAATTACTATTAATTTGTTATTACGGAACCAATTTGAAACATCTGATATTGTACTATTTACGGTTTATTTGTTGCAAAGAATATTTGTATCATCCGCAAAGAGAACTGTTCTTCCGTTTCGAATCGCTAAGGGCATGTCATTTACGTATAATAGGAAGAGAATAGGGCCTAAAATTAATCCTTGCCGGACTCCACGTGCAATTGGCAAAGAACCGGAAATGTGTGTACATAACGTTCCATCATTCCAGTAAGGTATTTCTACTTTCTGAGATCGTTGTTTAAGGTACGAACATAGCCAATCTAGAGCAATACCACGGATTCCATATGAAGGTAATTTTGAAAGTGAAATGTTATGATCAATGACGTCAAAAGCTTTTGAAAGATCTAAAAATATTCCAATAGTTGCTTCGTTTTGATCCAATGATGAGGCAACATCTTTAAGAAAAGAAAAAAAATGCTGTTTCCATAGATTTTGATTTCCGGAATCCATGTTGGCAATTTAGAAACGTGTCGTGTTTATTGAGAAAGGTTTCCATTCGCGCATAAAATGTCTCTCTAATATTTTTGAAAAAACTGACAAAAAAAATTGGCCGATAATTTTGAATTTAATTTTTGTTGCCTTTTTTGAAGAGCGGCTTAATCTTAGCTGTTTTAAAAATATCTGGAAAAATTCCGGTGCATAAGGATGCATTAAATATGTGAGTTAACGGGTGTATAATGGCTGGGGCGCAAATCTTTAACAAACAATCCGGAAATTCATCTAAACTTATGGCTGGCGCTTAAAAATCAAATTGTTACTCTCAAATATTTCCAACACGCAATTGTCGAAAATTCAAGTAGTTCAATGCAAATAAAAACCGGGCTATTGTTTAAGCGACCCCTGTTTTATTCGTAAAAATAAACGAAAATTTGAAGTGTTTTTGTTGAGATGTTTTTCTATAAATAGGATTAATATCAATCAGAAATTACTCGAAAACTACAAGTTTTACAAAAAATGAAGACGACCTTTTTAACGGTCTGCTTTTATAGAACAGAATTTGTTTAAGGCAAAAATCTCTATTTTCAGTTTTCTAGTTTTGTAATGTTAACCGTTTTTAATTCTCAAAAATATACGATGTTCGTCGGAAATGAGCCTAGGAGCTTTTTTTAGCTATAATTGTTTTGGAACATAAGAGGAGAAATTTTAAAGAAAAACTGTGGTGCTGTTTTCTAAACTACTCATATTTTCAAAAAAATGTGTATGACCTTCTTTCAATACGTGGTTTTAAGGACCAGAATTCCTTAAGGAAAAAGTCTCTATTGTCAATACTCTATTTGTAGGAAGACACCGAAAAAATTGTGAGCTTTTGGAAGTTTCACAAAATCAGCAATTTCAGCGAAAATTAAATCTGTTCTATTCATTTTACCTTACTTCACGCTATCCGAGCACAAAGTTTAATCCAAGTTTAAAGTTTGAGCCATTTTTGTGAAAATTTTGAAAATGTTTTTGAGGGTACATGTAAAGTCCCCCCAAAATCAAAATATCCGTTTGAAGCTTGCAAGGACTCGAAATTCTTTAAACCGATCAAGGAATATCAAGTTTGGAGAAAACCGACTGAATGGTTTGGCTGTAGCGTTGACTAGAGACAGCCTTTTCCCAACAGTCGATTTTTCGGAATAAGGACTCACAAAATATGAGAAGAATGGCGTTATGAACAATGAATTTATAATACATCTACGTACGTGCAGTGAGACAGATAATCGAGACGATGAATCCACAGAAAATACACGTAATTGTTGTGAGGTTAATTATACGCAATACATTTTATAATTAAATATTTTTGAAAATACTAACACTTCATCCTTATGTTTCCCAGGAGAATTAAGGGATGCAATGTATTATTGTAATATCAGGGTAATTATGAAATGGAGTCAAAATTTAAGATATTCTCAGATTTTTTTCGTTTCATTCATGCAACATCCTTACCAATCATTAACAATGTTATTAAGAATTTATTTTATTTTAGTTCTTATATTATTCCTCCACTGTATTGAAATTATATTTACATCCTGCAATGACGTAAACTTTTCATATTTCAGCGTTTAGAATTTCAGGAGAAAATTATCGAAATATTTCGTGTAGACCAAATATGAATGATGAATATTTGATGTATAAAAAATTGCAGTCGATTAAAATTAATTTTATAATGAGATAATTGCTTAATGCAAAGTGCTCGAATTGCGTACCTATATTTGAATGTAGCGCCACAGCCTACACTTAATGTACGTTTTCAAAGTAGGCAACACTCAATTTCCGCCATATTTAAATTTCTAGATACCAAAGCACGCTGATAAGTCGTATCTAGATGCCCATTAAGACAACTAAAAACTAATGAATAATGACGACTGACAAGGCAAAAGAGATCAGGTTTAAGAAAACTTTCAATTTACTCGGATCAGAAGATCTGGCTTGTGATGCATTAAGTTATATTATATAATTTCTAAAAATAATCGCTTGCACACCAGCTTTCTTCTCAGTCGCGAACGAGCCTCCGACCTGAGCTATAGCGGAGCTCCTCATCGCTTCAGTTACTAGTGCAAGTTCTCTTAGTAGTGTTCACTGCGAGCCCTTTTTGTGAAGTCTATGTCTTACAACATATCCTCATCAACATGGCAGGCTATCAGTCAAGCTCTGATAAGTCAATAATAAAACCTCCAACGGAGCTTGCCGCACACCTCATCTCATGAAATGGTGAAGACATGGACGCAGCGGCAGCCTTCAACCCAACTGCGATAAACGAACACAAGTCCCAGGCGCCAGGCAATGCAACACAGCGGAAGAGGTCAGTGAGTGACAACTCAAAACTTGACTCAAAAAGAAAGGGTGTAGATATCAAACACGTTAGTGCTTCATCAGATAAACGAAAACATATCATTTACAATATACCAGTAGGTAACGTTAACATCTTACCAAGAAAATAATAGGTTTATTGGCTAACCTCTCGAAACTACACTGACCTTCAATCAAATGTGTAACTACCGAGTAACAACTGAAAGAATGCAAAACCCAAATGGACCTATACAATGCCAAAAATGCATTGATATTGGACCCTTAAAAATAATTGTAATCATCTTATTAACTGCGTCTGCGCTCTGCAATATGTCCTCAAAACTAGTGGTGATGCAGAACATACTTTGTCGCATTATTTCTAAATTTGCAGTTTTCGAAAATTCAGAGTTTATCGAAAATTAAACCAGCGCTATTATTTTAAGCGCTCCTTTCTTTATCCGTGGAAATAGTAAAAAAAATTGAATCGTTTTTGGGCAAATGCTTTTTTTATAAATTGGATTTATTTCAAGTAGAAAATACGCCAAAAGTACTAATTCTTCAAAAAAATTGTACATTACCATTCTTAACGAGTTAATTTTTTAACACAGATTTTAAGGCAAAAATCTGTTTTCAATTTTGTGGTTTTAAAACGATAAATTTTTGCAATTTCCTAAAATATATTGTTCGCTGGAAATGAAACTAGAACCAATTTTTTACTGTTTTTGGACGATGAGAAATTTAAAGAAAAATTGTTAAAAAAATTAAAATTCTCTATGATTCACGCACTATTACGTGAAAACTACTCACATTTTCTACAAATTGTACATGATCTTATTACAAGATCTGTCTTTAAAGAACAGATTTTATTCAGGAAAACAATTCTCTTTAGAATTTTAGTTGTAAGAAAGAAATTGTGCAATTTTCAAAAAATTAGTGATTTCAACGAATATGAGACCTACAACATTCTTTTAATGGTACTTTGTGCTATACGAAGATAGAGTATAATTTAAAAAATGGAGTCATTTTTTAGAAAAAGTTGTTCAGGCTTCATGTAAAATAGAACGCCTAAAAATCAAAATACAGTTTTGACATTCAGAATACCTCGATTTCCTTTCAATTGATCAAAGAATATTTTCTACCTGTTCACTTCAATCCGCCAAACAGATTTAGAAAAGCATTCCCCTATTGCTTCCAATGAGGCGAAAAATATTCGTCATTCCTTAATGCAGCTCTCAGATGTCTTTACAGATTTTCTTCAATCTTGAATGGAGTCCAGAATGTTCCCTTGCTATAGTTGCTGCCCTGTTGTATATTTGAGCTATTATTTTCGTTTCACTTGTATTTGCTGAAAATGTATTTCGCATATTTCAATAATCTAAATGAGAATTTGTCGTTTCTACAATTATTGAAATGCAAGAATCCTTCTTGAACTCCGTTCTTTGTAACAACGAGACACTCTCTCGTGAGTTGCGATTTCATGGTTACCTAAGTCGTTTCATCGAATATTAACGTCTCAAATTGAGCCTCAGAAATCTCTTTTTGAATATTTTTCTCTGCATAACTTCAGCAATTAGCGCAATAACATGTGGAAATAGGCGTCTGGAGATGATCCACGAAACACATCGCTGCATGCAATAAGAGACAAAAGTTCAAGAATATAATTACCCGAAAATTTAAGACTGTCAATGCAGTTGCGTTGATTATGAGATTCGACAGTTTCATTATGCCCACGAAACATTAAACTTGGTATTCCTAAAAGACAAACTAATCCAATAATATGAGTCAATATTCCTCTACTTTTTTTAACTTCTTCGTACCGAGGTTGTATAGACAACCAAAACTGCTCACTGAAACTGCATTTAAATATTTTCAGACAGCTGATACATTTTTTACGGGCAAAGTGTCTGAAACTGGCGTTTCATGGCGAGGTTGGGGCTCATGAATAATGTGAAGTCCATCAAATCCTCTTTACGTCCTCACGTCTCTTTCGAAAACCACAAACAAGGCCAACAAAATAATTTATTGGTGTTTCTGTACGATCTTATCCAGGGAACATTCGCGAATATTTGAACATGAAAATAACGAAACATTCTTGCTTTTAGAAAACAGTCAATAAGAAGTTGTGTCGTAGGTTTTCCAGTCGAAACTGATTTTTATTTTTCCTCAAGCGAAAGTCTTGAAAATCGTATGGTTGGAAATGTTCAAAAGCACATTGGCGCATCAGAGTCGGCAACCCTCCATCGCCTTCACCATTCGAACTCCCGTCGCAGAGAGCCATTGCAGCTCCTTTCTTCAAGGCTCCCACAGACCGCCGCGGAAGATCCGCAGCCCAGGCGGAATAGCCGCAGCGGAAATTTCGCGTCACGTGTTGGCTTCTGAGCACGTTCCGACTGGCGCGGTAGGTGAGCGTGGCGGCAGCGAATTGTCAGCGTTCGCGGATAGCGTTCGCGGATAGCGAGCGCGGTGGATATTAGGGAGTTTTTGCAACCTCGAACGGTGAGTATTATCGATCTTCTGCTCATGCGCAGTTCAAGTTTCGCCTCACTTTTGTGCCTCGGCGCATGCGCAGAAGATCGATAGTGCTTAACGTTCGAGGTGGCAAAAACTCCCTATTATTTCGCGGTCGGACGAGTTTTTCCGCTGCCGCTCGACTTCTGATGTGGAGACCAAGGCAAAGATTCCTCAGATGTCGAATGTTTTCAGCTAGCCAGTGGATCTGACACAACTGAACGGTCAGAAAAATACTTGTAATCGTGTTCAGTAATTTTAATTAATTTTAAATAACATTAAATTTCGATTTTGTTGTTAAGGCCGATATACACGGTACAGTTTTCGTGCAGATTCTTCATGTAGTCCAGACTTTACGCTTTCTGCATGAAAAAATTATGAACATGTTCATTATTTTGCTGTATAGAAAGCATACAGTTTGACGCCAGCGTCTCTAGCGGCAGAATCGTTCACTAACGGTAATCGGCCATGTCGATTTTGTGGTTAGGTGTGTCAAAGTGCGATTGTATGAAGTGATATATTGTGATAAACTCCGTTTTTTTCTTATCCCTGTCTTCCAATTTTTATTCTCTATGCTCCTCATGGTTAATTAATACTAAATCGAGATCACAGACGGAACGCACGCACAGAAATAACATCACTGAAAGTACTCGGACGGCGCAATTCAGTTGTTTCTCGGTAGCCCCCCCCCTAGCGGTGGCTTGTGGCGATTCATGCAGAAAGCGTAAAGTCTGGTATAGACCGTGTATGCGCTACTTTTTGGTTTTATACGTTTAGTTTGAGATCTTGACGTTTATATACAGAAGATGTACGAGAATCTACACGAAAACTGTACCGTGTATATCGGTCTTTAAAATTTTGTACATTTTAGTAATGAAAAATGTAAATAGATTTTTAATTCTATTGAATATACAGTATATTCACAAGAGTGTAATAACAAGTCGAACTTCACGTAAGGTAGATTAATCATTGTTAAGTGTCAGATTTTCTTATGACTTCTGCAATCAGATTCAAAATTTCATCAAAGCGGTCACGGGTCATTCTAGTAAATGTAAAGCGTTTGTCGTTCTTTGTGGCATCAAGGTATGAAATTCTCCAAACGTTTTCCTTTCTAGGCAAATACACCCTTTTTTTCGTTTCCTAAAGAGATATTAACAATTTGATAGAAAACCGTAGATAAAGAAGGTAAAAGCACCTGCATGTGCTCAAACAACGTTCTACCAGTATTGGCATTTTCTATCCCACATTCCAACAGTTGTGTAGGCTTCTTCAAAATTAAATAACGTAACAGTGTACACTGAAACTCGGTTCACGCATTACTCACTGTTCAATATTCACGCTTCAATCATAGTTCTTGTCAAGCAAAATACACTCGTTAAAACATTTAATCTTTGGCGTCCAAATTATAGCATTTATTGCATTATTATTTATGGGTAGCGGGAATATATATGCAAAATTTTTTAGTGAGAAGACTTTCGCTGCTGGTTTTGAGGGATTTAATTTCATTTTCCAGTTATTTGACCAATTTATTATTACGTTTATATGATGTTGGAGATGGAATTGGTGACTTTGTAATGAAGTGCCAGCTATATGTTATAATGCAGTCATCAGCAAATTGGGTTATACACTAAGTGATCAAAAGTATCCGAACATGTATCTGAAAATAACTTACCAGTGCGTGGCGCCCTCCATCGGTAATGTTGGAATTCAATAGGGTGTTGGCCCACCCTTAGCCTTGATGACAGTTTCCACTCTCGCAGGCACACTTTCAATCAGGTGCTGGAAGGTTTCTTGGGGAATGACAGCCAGTTCTTCACGGAATGTTGCACTGAGGAGAGGTATCAGTGAGGCCTGGGACGAATTCGGCGTTCCAAAACATGTCAAAGGTGTTTGATAGGATTCAAGTGCAGGCCAGTCCATTACAAGGATGTTATTGTCGTGTAACCATTCCGCCATAGGCCGTGCAGTATGGATAGGTGGTCGATCGTGTTGAAAGATACAATCTCCATCCCCGAATTGCTTTCAAACAGTGGGAAGCAAGAAGGTATTTGAAACATCAACTTAGGCCTGTGCCGAGATAGTGCCATGCAAAAGAACGAGGGGTGCAAGCCCCTCCATGAAAAACACGACCACACCATAACACCACTGTCTTCGTGTCCGGATACTTTTGATCACATAGTGCAGGGCCGCTCAACCATTTGCTCCGAGGAGGAGCCGTCGATTGCTCTCTCCTCTTTCGCAGCAGAAAGAGCAAATGACGTCATCAAATATCGATCGGCGGCATGTGGTACAGTGGGTCGCGTCATATTTCTACGGGGTATTTTCCATTGTTCGGAATGAAAAAGTCTCACTGCTCTGGGAAAGGATATTACGACAAGAAAAACAGTAAAATATTTTTGTAACATTTATTGTAACGGTTACTAGATATAAACATATTTGTGTAATTTGGAAATTAGAAATCGACGAATTACAAATGGATTAAAAAACGAAATTTGCAATGCAACATGGAAAGAAAAGTATCTTTTTGCAGATTGTGCCGGCAACGCCAAATGTTTAGTTGCTAAAAGAGTGCTCAATAACATAAAGAAATTTAATAGCAGTGACATTACACAGTTTATCATGCTGCTGAATATGAAAAGTATTATAAAGGTTGCACCAAAATGTTATTATATAAACTAATAATAAAAATACTAAAAGTAAAGGAAATTAAAATTAAACAATGAAGTTCATTGCAAAATCAAATACTCTTATTACACCTTTTAAGTGTTTTTTCTCGCAATATACTTTCTATATTTGAAGAGATGACATGGTGCTATTGAGCCGTGACATGCATTTCAGATTGTGATCTGTAATAGTATTTCTCATTCAAGATTTTCAAATTTTCAAAGAAGCAAAAGATTTCTCACAGTTGTATGTTGATCCAAACGTACTTAACAATCGAGCAGCATTCCCATGCAGTTTTGGAAAACGATTTTGTGGGAAGTTCCTTTTCCTAAATGCTCACGTTGTAGTATCGGAATTCAAAAAAATAAAACTCTTTTGTATTGTGTTATTTTACTGGCAAAACAACATAAAATCCAAGCAATCAAAATACATCCAAAACTTACTTCTAGTGAGGCATTGCTTTTTAGAACACTGAAAACTTCCTTTTGTTCTTCTTCAGCGTACTTGTCATTTTCATCAGCACGATTAAATGTATAATGTCGTTTCAAATTAAATTTCTTCAGGTGATTGAACCCTATATGTAAACTAAATATTTGGCATAGCTGCCGTAGTCGGCGAAAAGATACTTTTCTTCCCATACTGCATTAAAAATTGTCGGTGTAGATGCTCTGGTTTGTGAAGTGCTCACATCGACTTCCATGTTTTCGCGACTGGAGTTACCGGGACACTGTGACAGGTTATCGCAAGGCGCGCAACGCTCGGGCTCCGGTGTCCCTCTCTCGGCTGACAACACGGCTCCCCGCTGCCGATTTGCTCTGCTTGAGTGGCCCTGACATAGTGTATTTATTTGGTTGGAAGTAAGAATGTAGTGTAGAGGGTTTTGGAGATAGCGGCCTTAGGGAACCACAGCGGTAATTTTTATGGGATTAGAACAATGACCATCTACTGTTTCTGAGAGAGTTCTATTAGATATGAAATTTTTGATGACATGAAATAGTTTGGCTGACTAATTGGAACTAATTTGAAGTAGAGGACTGGATGTCATATTCTGTCAAATGCTACTGACACATCTAGAAAAGAAATGGTAGAGTGATACCCCTGGCGGAGTGGATATGTTCAATTAACCTTGGTAATTGGTGCGTCGTTGAGTGACGGGATATGAAACCGAATTAATGAGGTGGAACTGAGTTCTTTTTATTTATGTGCTTGTTTAGTCTGACGGTAATTATTTTTTCTAACATTTTTGACATGATAGGTAAAAAACTGATTGGTCTGTAATTTTCTGCATGCGATTGATTTTCATTTGGTTTTGGTTTTGGATGTGTTATTGAGCGTTTCCATGATTGGAGATAATAACCTGTTCTTAACATGGCGTTGTATATATTGTTTACAAATGCAACGGCGTTGTTCTGTAATCATTTGAGGATAACAGTGTTAATTCGGTCGTATCCAAATGATCGTTATTCGGCATTTCTTATTACAGTAAAAGCAAAGGCGGAACCCCGAAAAGGAGGAAATTTGCCTTTGCCAGAAAAATTTCAGAACGGACTATTTGCTGAAGCAAAGTACATCGGATAAGCCGGAACCTTACGCGGAAACGGGAAGGAAATTTTTGTACGACGGTACTAAAAATTCTCGATAACACGGAAAACAAACATTGTTTTAAAATTAAATATCGACTTGTAAGTGTGGAGACATTGTACACTAAAAACACTCACAAGTAACACTCAGAGCTGTGCTCATCCATACGCTTTACTATTCGTCTCGACTGAACGTAGAATTTCCCACGCTACACGAGGGCAAGCCACTATTTGTTTGTAATAGCCCCGACCTTCACAAGCCCCTGTGAAGGAACGAGAGACGCAAAAAGCGTTTCTTCCACAGTTCTTATAATGCGAGGTTTGGGTTCAGTAATTCTACGCGTTACTGTTGTTCAGTTCGACAAGCCAGGTATTGTGTAAAGTCTTTATGTCAGGCGGCAAATATAAAACGTTAACTCTCTCTGGGAAAATTAGACTATTGAAAAACACGAACATAGCAACACTTCTGTCAAAGTTCTGATAAAAAAGTAAAATTGGGAAAACACATGTGCATGAATTACTACAAGCAAAGAGAAAACCAAGAATGGGTGGTTAAAAGGAAATATTTATAACTGG
>JAHLJT010008446.1:290386168-290404066 GCA_031308135.1 Acheta domesticus | reverse complement strand
GAGCGCGCGCGTGCGGCGTCGCGTGCGGCGTCGCGTGGCGTCGCGTGGCGTCGCGTGGCGTCGCGTGGCGTCGCGTGGCGTCGCGTGGCGTCGCGTGGCGTCGCGTGGCGTCGCGTGGCGTCGCGTGGCGTCGCGTGGCGTCGCGTGGCGTCGCGTGGCGTCGCGTGCGTCGCGTGGCGTCGCGTGGCGTCGCGTGGCGTCGCGTGGCGTCGCGTGGCGTCGCGTGGCGTCGCGTGGCGTCGCGTGGCGTCGCGTGGCGTCGCGTGGCGTCGCGTGGCGTCGCGTGGCGTCGCGTGGCGTCGCGTGGCGTCGCGTGGCGTCGCGTGGCGTCGCGTGGCGTCGCGTGGCGTCGCGTGGCGTCGCGTGGCGTCGCGTGGCGTCGCGTGGCGTCGCGTGGCGTCGCGTGGCGTCGCGTGCGTCGCGTGGCGTCGCGTGGCGTCGCGTGGCGTCGCGTGGCGTCGCGTGGCGTCGCGTGGCGTCGCGTGGCGTCGCGTGGCGTCGCGTGGCGTCGCGTGGCGTCGCGTGGCGTCGCGTGGCGCGTGGCGTCGCGTGGCGTCGCGTGCGTCGCGTGGCGTCGCGTGGCGTCGCGTGCGGCGTCGCGTGGCGTCGCGTGCGGCGTCGCGTGTGGCGTCGCGTGGCGTGGCGCGGCGTCGCGCGGCGTCGCGCGGCGTCGCGCGGCGTCGGCTCGGCCTCTGCCCACTTGGCTCTCGCGCGTTTTCTTGGCGAGGGCCGTTAGGAACACGTGTAGGGCGCGCGGGCCCGTGCATGGCGCTCGCCGGCGGCGGCAGTGGCGCCCGGGCTTCCTTCCATTCAATTCAATTCGCGGACCCCTCTGAAACAGCAGCTCGGCGCCCCGCCCCCGCCGCCGTCCCCTCCCCCACCCCCGCCCTCGCCCCGGCAGCAGCAGTTTACTTCCCTGATCAGAATTGCGAATGCTCGCGCGCAGGCTGTCGTCCTCGCTCCGCCGACACCCCGCCACGCCCCCTCGCCGCCCGCCCAGCGCACTGCAATGAATAAAAGAATTTCTTAAAGGTCGTACTCAATTTGTGAGCAGAGGAGAGTCACTTCCGACAGTTGGAAATGTTCTTTTGGAGCAACCCGGGCTAACGGAATCGCTCGACTCATGTTCAAAACCTTCATAAACGACGTACAAGTAGATTTTGGGAAAGACGCGTAGCTGCTGCTGTCTGCTGGAGAGCGCATGTGCTACATGGGATGAAGGAGAGTGACGAGAACGAAAATGTATTTATTGACTGATTTATTGTAGTCTAGACAACCAAAATAGCGCGGTGGAACATAATCGTAAGAAGCAAGGTGTTGGAAGTTTTGCCGACGGGACTGCCGCGTGCGCAATCTAAATCAATTATAATATTGAACAATTGAAATAATTTCAATCCTTCATGATTGATCATTAATATTAAATGCCAACGACATTTCACCACTAAACCAATATTTTCTTCGTTACATCATTTCCCGACATAGTTCCTTCTAGGAGAGGCATTACGATTTTGTTCGTGGAAGCGAAAGTTGCATAGCGGTAATTTTGCAAATGATTTTGATTTTTGGTGTAGGACTGCGTAGCAGTCAAAGTGTTTAGCCAATTTCCTGTCCAACAATTACGTTTCTTATGTACCTCTGATTCTTTGTGATTTGTGTTTTTTGTCGATTGTCGATATTGTGATGAGAAAATATTATTTTTAAATGTAGTGCCCAGAGGGTGTTTGGTGATAAGTGGATTCAAAATAATGGTTAATTGCGACAGGTATGTGAAGTGTTGTATGAGACTCGCAAAGTGGAAGTTGCGTGGTGGCTTCTATTAGAAGAGTTTTCAGAAAGAGGCGAATTATACCCGTAAGTCTTGCGTGCAGAAAGGGACTTGGCTCGTGAAGGCGTATTAAATACGATAGATTCTTGCCTTTCCTTGAGGACGTCCTCTAACGTCGTCGAAACATGAATAAATTACACTTTGATAAGTTATATTCATTATATCACAGAGATCGTTTTGCAATTTTAGTGAGAGTGCCTAAAAATATATCCCTACTTCTTTCTATTTACCGCCCTTTCCCATCTTTTTCCCCCTCTCCTCCCTCTTATCCTGTCACACTTTACTAATACTATACTATATTACTTATACTACTTACTACTACACTTATCTTCTCTACCTATTGCAGTAAAAATGGAATCTCTCCATTCGTTTGTATATTTATTTACGACTCTGTAATTTTGTCTAAACTGAATTATTTAACAGTGGAAACATGTTCATTCAAAACAGATGTTAACAATTATAACACACGTCGTAGCAATCATTTTCGTCAGTTAACTATCACTCGAGGAGCCGGAAAAACGCATTCTATTATTGATCGTTCTCGTTGGTTTTCTTCGCAGTCTCGCAAGGCGCGCATGCTCTTGATATTCCTGTGAAGCCTCTTCGTGGGTCTCTGGGTGGACGGAGGAGAGCTGTTGGCAATCCTCGGCGGTGTCGGTGGAGATTGCTATGTGCGCAGTTGTTGGTACATGCGGTGTCTTACACATCAATATTTATTATCACCTCTTGTGCAAAGAAGAAAATTATTGAATGGCAGGCTACCTGTAAAGACCGGAATCGAATCCCAGTGCATAGATAAAATAATGGTGCTGCAACAGCACATACGTGCTCGAATTATTTTGAACTTTTTGCAATTTTTGAAAATTCAGACAGTTTGTCAAAAAATGAGGCCTGAGATTTTTAAGCGTATTTTGTCCTATACGTGAAAAAAAATTGAAGAAAAAAGGTTGGTGCCGTTATTGACATGTTTTACAAAATAATTTGCATTAACTTAAATTTAAATAAACGTGAACAACACACTCTTCGACGGGGCGTCAGCCAAACGTATTTACAGGTTGTATCTTCGTTCGTTACATTGTTCAAAGATGTCTTGTTGTTTTAACTTTCTATAATAGAATGTATTTTTAGTAACATCCACGAGTAGTATCATCCACAAAGCTGCCGAATGGATGTCACGCAATATCTACAGTTTAATGTAAAAAGATATTATCAGGGTCAGATGATACGTCTGTTCAAATGGAAAAGCAAGCAATAGTATAGTATCGTCTGCGTTCAACATGTATTCTCCTTAAAGCACCTATTCTTTTCAACGACGCCGACAAACCGCGGCCAGGGCCAGGGACGCGTTCACCAATCGCTAGCAGGTACACCGCAGTTGTGTATGATTGGTGCAAAGTCCTAAGAGGTAGAAGCATGGCTGTCTCAGGGGGAGGGGACCCCCAGTTCGCTTACGAATGATGCGGAAATATCGTAGTATTTCCCTGCCGAAGGAGGGATTTTGCCTGCGCGTACGCCATTACGAAAGAATATTTCTGAGCGGTGGCTTTCCTCGTCCAAAATTACTGTCATGTGACAAGTAAATATTTAGCTTTTTACCAACAATTATACCGGGAGATGGCTCAGTGCATCAACCTGATGTCACTGCAGTCCCTCTGACCAGGAGGTCCTAGGTTCAGGATTTTCGACACTAGCTTGTCAGCTAGGTCGAATTCAGTCGCTGTACGCACATACGCTTAAAAATCACTTAGCTTGTAAACAAATTCTGTGGCCAATTTAATTACGATGAATCCGTCTGTTTTACAGCGAGTATGAACATAACTTTTATTTTGTGTTTTTATTCTCTTTTAAGACCATCAATGTGTGAGTCAATATCTTTATCAAATAGGGAGGAAATGATGAGAAACAATTATTTTTCAACATGCATTGCGCCGAAACGATAGTTTCTGCTATCTATCAGAGCAACCGAAGGTCTCTATTATTATTTTTTTCAAAGGCTCTTTTAAAAACGAGAGAAACTATTTTCTCCTCTTGTTTAACCACCATCATTAAAAAAAAGGAACACACTGTAAGATTTTTGCTGTAAACTGCATTGGATTGGAAGAATAGAATGTTACGTTTAAAATAAAACATTCAATTTTGTGTGTTAAAAGATCACCCGAGTAGGATCACACATCACAAATTCTACTTTATTTACACAAGTATAGAAATTCTAAATGAACCATATAAAATTTAAGTTGATATTTTCAATTCCATTTATCATTCAATATTTATTTAGAATCATCTTTCTAAACTGTTAATTTGATGTTTTTATTCTATACTATTAGAATACGAGTACATGTGCCCAATCTGCACATTAATACTATGAAATCCCGTTACATTCTCTTTTTCTCACGATCAGGAAGGGCATGCAAACACTTTCTCATTCAAACATGACCCCATCTCGATCAGGTTTTTCGTCCAGTTTCCCTGATTCTTTGAGCAAATACTGAGATGGTTCCTTGTTTTGCTTTTGGACAAAATGAAACTCATTGTTTATGCACGTCTTCTAAATTTTAGTGGGAATATAGTTATTCAAATATTGTTCTCCATTGTCGCGGCAAAAAGTATTATTCTTTCATGAAGAACTGATGAGGGTTAAGGGTCCAAATGTATAGCCCAATGTACCTTTGAAAATATATTTTATTATATAGGAGCGAATATTTTGTCAACAAAGTTGAAAAAAAACGCTCTTTTTTCTGTTTTCAAAATTCGACTAGAATATGGCTTAGCATAGAGGTCACGAATTATGAAAAGAATTTACTTCTCCCCATAGCTCGTCACACAGTTTTTAGCTGTTTTTGACAAAAATATGAAATGAAATAAAATGAAAATATGTTTAAAGAGAGTATCCACTGTTTTGCCGGAACATTCACATCTCTACGCCAGGTGGGTGGGTCCACGTCCTGACGGGAAATGCAGAGAAGGCTTTTCAGTGTATCTCCACGTGCGGCAGGATGTGCCGATCTCCTGAGTGTCAAGTGTCAGAGGTTTGGCCATACCCAAAACAACGTCGTAAGCCTGGTAAGCCGTGTTGGCGCAAAGTGCGCCTAATCCACGCATGATTCGGATCCCTGTGCATCACCACTTCGCTGTGTCATCCCAGAAGGAGACCATGCGCGCCACTCTGACTATGGGTACATAGTGAGGGAGAGGGAGATTGAAAAGATCAGAGTTATTGAGAAAGTGACTTCTCCTGAGGCGAAGAACCTGTGAAGAACCCTGTAGATCTCTGGCGTTCATTCTTCAATAACCTGGCCAAGACGGTGAAAGCAACAGCGAGTTTTTAGACTTCACCTGCTACTCCCCCAGTTACTCATTTCCGCTGCCATGTGTATCCAGTGACTTCCCGGAGGAGACATGACCTCTGCAAGGTGGGAATATAATATCCCTCCAAAAATAAAAAAAAACACTGCCCCAAAACGTACATGGACCAAGTCGGACCAAGATCTACTTCTCAGCCCCGCGTAAGGTTGATGTCACTCGGCCTTCTGGCTGGACAAGATTAAAAATGATAGTCCTCCAACTTCGACTACCCTGTCCGACTCGTGGGACATGCACTGAGCGATCTCTTAGCCTGTCGAAGCAGTGCTCAGAGTCGTCTCCCTCGTAGTGGTCACTCGCCCCTTCGGGCATCAGAGACGGAAAGGAAAAAGGGGAAGAAAAGTCCTCTTTACGACATCGTAAACTCGTAACTGTGGCTCTCTTATCCTGGAATGTTAATGGATTTTCTCTCCGACGGGACGATGAAAACTTTCGTAGTTCCGTTATACGCCTTCAATTTTCTGTTTACAGAAACACATCTTGTACACCACGCCCCCTCTCCTTTCGCGGTTTTACCCCATTTAGGGTTGATGTCGGATCTCTGTGCTCACGGCGAGGTTCCCAACCTATCTTAACCTTTCCTACTTTGGTCTGCACTGTTTTCACAGAGTCCTTGTTCAGACCGACCTCAGTGTGTGCCGGTGTATCTCCCGTCCCTCACACTCTCTGTGACATCTATACCGCCTCCAAACAAAACGGTGTCGGTCTATGACCTCCTAGGCCTAATAAACCAATTGGCCGTACCTTTCTTGTTGTTGGGGATGTAATGCCCAAAGCTCTATTTTTTTCCCCTTACTTGCCAAAGTGCTGCCGTTTTGGAATCTGCCATTGACACCACGAATCTAGTGATTCTCAACACTGATCCAACACATTTCGCCATAGCTACGAATTCGAGCATGGCTATTGACGTAGCCCTTTGCAGCCCTTCTCTCGCTACTGCTATGCGGTGGACCATATTAAAAGATTTATATGGAACGACATTTCCCCGCTATTGCCCACATTGATCAATTTCGCCCTTGTCTTGCCGCTCCCTCAATGGATCGTGCAACTGGCTGACTGGTCGACATTCCAAATAATGTTATCCCTTCGACCACGTGGGCGAAATACTACACCTTTTAAGCCTTGTACTATCACTAACCTACTATTTCCTAATAGATGAGGTGATACGAGTGATCTACCTTCACTCGATGAGTAGGTGGCATCCCCTTCCTACAGCAGTTAGCCTGCTCCTACCATAATACAAGGGTTCCGGCGCCGACCTGCTTGTCGGCTATGGGAGTTTCCTCGAACGAGGTACTTCCCATCAGAGTGGCACCGCTCCGGCTGGGCCAGGCTCTAAGCTCTTACCGTCTCCCGAAATTTGATGGAGTAGTACATGTAAGTGTGTGTATGTATATATATAATATATATGTATATAAGATAAAGGATAAGAATAGGGCAAGGAAGGAAAGGAAAGATCGCGCGTGGTCAGTGTCCATTTATTAGAGTACTGCTCCTGTATTCGCCTGATATTCATCGGAGAAACCACAGAAAACTAGCTATCAGAGCAGCCGACCGCTAGAATTCTTCAAACAGCGTCTGAATTCGACCTAGCTGTCTAGCTAGTGACGAAAATCCTGCTACCGTCGGGTTCCAACCTAAGACATCCCGGTCACAAGCATTGCAGTGATATCATTCTCATCATGAGTCATCATTCTCGGTCACTTGACTTTGATGGGGCTTCTTTAGAGCTGCTTGACTTTGACAATAATTCACAGTCATTTTATAATTTCATATTTTTATTGGGCCAATGTTAACTGTAAGGTAAGAAATAATACTTTAAAGTTGTAAGTGAATGTTATGATACTCTCTATTTTGTGTTACTTCATAACAATGATAATTCAATATTAATTTTGAAGAAGAAATAGGTGAACATTAGGTGATTGAATTAACATGACTAGATTTATTTAAACTGAATTGGGCATAACCCGTTGGCAGCTAATTACAAAAACATAAATATACGCAGCCTTTCAGTAATAGAGACTCTAAAACCACTAATATAATAATAACAATAATAAGAATAAATAAGAATAAGAATAGAATAAGATAAGAATAAGAATAAGAATAAGAATAAGAATAAGATAAGATAAGAATAAGAATAAGAATAAGAATAAGAATAGAATAAGAATAAAAGTAAGAATAAGATAGAATAAGAATAAGATAAGAATAAGAATAAGAATAAGAATAAGAATAAGATAAGAATAAGAATAGACTAAGAATAAGAATAAGAATAAAATAAGAATAAGAATACGAATAAGAATAAGAATAAGTAAGAATAAGAATAAGAATAAGAATAAGACAGAATAAGAATAAGAATAAGAATAAGAATAAGAATAAGAATAAGATCTAAGAATAAGAATAAGAATAAGAATAATGAATAGAATAAGAATAAGAATAAGATAAGAATAAGAATAAGAATCAGAACTAAGATAATAATAAAATAAGAATAAGAATAAGAATAAGAATTCTAAGAATAAGAATAAGAATAATAAAGAATAAGAATAAGAATAAGAATAAGAATAAGAATAAGATAAGATAAGATAAGAATAATTAAGAATAAGAATAAGAATAAGAAATAAGAATAAGAATAAATAATAAGAATAAGAATAAGAATAAGAATAAGAATAGAATAAATAAGAATAAGAATAGAATAAGAATAAGAATAAGAATAAGATAAGAATAAGAATAAGAATAAATAGAATAAGATAAGAATAAGAATAAACAAATTATACTAATGGTAGTAATAATAATGGTAAAATAATGATAATAATAAAAAATTGACTGATTCATAAACATTAAATTACATTAAGAGAGAAAACACACACCACACACTGCATTAGTATCACACTGCACTTCACTGCACTTCACTTCACTAAGACCTGAAAACATTTCCTTCTTTATTTCTCTGCTATACACTGCACTACACCTCACTTCACAATAGAACACTTATGCATCGCTATATAACCCACTATTCTCCCTCATTTACTTAATAATACCCTAAATTAATTTCCTAAACTGTTGAACACTTTGAGGAAAGGGTTCAAAGGTTTTTGCAGGCAATCTATTCCATTCCGTAATCGTTCGATTTGTAAAAGAAAATTTCCCGACATCCGTTCTCTGCTGTCTTAAATTTATTTTGTGCCTGTGATCCACTCTACTGATGTATGTAGGAATACATAGCCGCCGATTAATTTCTTTCCAAGCTGGATGACCATTATAAGCTTTATACAAGGCGCAGAGTCTTGCTACTGATCGCCTGTTTTTGAGTGAATCCCACCCTGCCGTTTTCTTGTCCCTGAAAGTAAATTTAGCTGCCCTATGCTGAATCCTTTCCAAGTGTTTACACTGCATAATCTTGTGCGGATCCCAACAAATTGTTCCATATTCCATTATTGGACGAACAAGAGATAAATAAGCAATTTCCCTCGCGTTTGCCGTACTCTTTTTTAGGATGCGCATTACAAAGTGAAGAGATCTCCAGGCTTTCCCTACAACAAAATCTACGTGTTTTTTCCAACTTAATTTACTATCGAAATGAATTCCTAGGTACTTGCACGAGGAAACTCTCGGAATAATGTCATTATTTAAACGGTAATTTGTTTCACTGTAATTATGACCCCTGCCAAAAGTGATGGATTTACTTTTAGAGCTATTTATGGACATTCCATTATTTTCCGCCCAGTAATATAACGCATCAAGATCCCGTTGCAGAATTTCTTCATCTCTTTCCGAATTAATACTACGATATATTATGCAATCGTCTGCAAATAGCCGAACATTTGAGGTTAATTGCGCCGGCAGATCATTGACGAAAGCTAGAAATAGAAGGGGTCCAATGACACTCCCCTGCGGTATTCCTGACGTAACGCTTGCCCCGGAAGATAACTCTTGCCCAATTCGGACTTTCTGTTTTCTATCTCGCAGAAACTCGCTAATCCACGCCACCACCCTGGGATCTATGCCTGAATTCATTAATTTCTCTACAAGCCGATCGTGTGGAACGACATCAAATGCTTTAGCTAAAATCTATAACTACTGCATCTACTCTCCCGCCCGCGTCAATTTCATCTGCTAGATCCTGAATAGCGTGACTACCTGACTTTCGCATGAATAGACCACTCCTGAACCCGTGTTGCCCATCGTAGAGCCATTTTTAATTTCCCATTCTTTCTTAATATAACTTCCAACTAGATGCTCCATAAGCTTGGCACACCACTGACGTAAGACTTACCGGCCTATAATTGCATAATTTAGTTTTGTCACCACTTTTAAAAATTGGTACGACAGAGGCTAATTTCCAATCTTCCGGTACTTTTGAATTATTCAAAGACACGTGAAAAAATTCTAATTAGGTACGGTAATATTGCCTTTCCTGCTAGTTTAATTGAATCCGTAGAAATGTCGTCTGGACCCCTTGACTTACCATTTTCATTGACTTTACTTTATTCCATAGAACGTTTACTTCAATATTAACTGATTCGCAACCGAAGGCCCCTGAATAAATGGATGGTCCGTACTATTTTTGAAAACCGAACTAAAAATACTTATTAAATGCATCCGCTTTTGCCCGATTGTCAGTAATTAGCGTGTTTCCATCTTTCGCGAATAACTGGGATATCCTCTTTATTTCCTTTCCTTCTACATATTTATAAAACCTGTACAGTTATTTCCCTTCCATCTAGAATATTCTTTAAATATGCCTCCTGAGCAATTTTCTTTTCGCGCTCCAATTCTTTGGAATGATTTGAAAAATATTCATATGCTCGCTACTGCGCTTTCTGTTTTTAATGCCTTTCTCGTTATCCTCTTCATTCTCCTAATTTTTGCATTGTAGTATTCTGGATCCGGAGTTAGTATTTAGAATTTTGCACGGAACAAACTTTGCAAGCTTCGTATATAATATCTTTAAACACGCCCATATTTCTTCCATACCGCCCTCTGTTCTTAGAAAGCGGTCATATGTTCCCTAAAGAAGCCTTCGAAGCCCGCTTACATTTGCTTTCTTGTATTGCCGTACTTTCGTTCCTATTGTAATGCCTTTCCTTGAAATATTTCCGTCTAAGTCAAGAAGAACCGCTTTGTGGTCACTATACCCTCAACAACTTCACAAGATATGAAAATTTCTTTCGGCCTAATTAGGTAGACATCACAAATCGCATCCTGTCGCGTCCCGGTCCGAACTACCTGGATAAAACCCCCTTCCCAAACCAGTCCGTTCACCTAAATTTTGGACTTTCCCTTCGCTAACGGTTCCCTCCCAGTTTACGCTCGGAAGATTTAAGTCGCCTCCAATAACAATAGCATGGCCATTTTCGTTCCCGTTCTCTGAATGATGTTATCTAAAATGTCATATCCATCGCTACGGAGGCCTATAGCATGCAATAATTTCTAAAACAGTTCCTGACGTAATAATTTCTATTCCCATCATTTCAAACTCTCTACTGACCCACTCTAATCTAATATTAATGTCCTCTTTGACGCAAATAAAGACTCCGCCCCCTCTACTATTTCATCCCTCCTAAGGATCTTGTAATGGGAATGAAAAATTTCAGAGGACCCCGATTTCCTCAGTTAGCCACGACTCAGTCCCTATCACTATGTCGTGATCGCGGCATCAACTAGATTCCAAAACTCTAGTTCTGTTATTGATTATACTACGACAGTTCACGTTGCAACAAACCTAAGGAACCCCTTCCTCACCTGAAAGTGTTCTTGAAGGGGCGCGTCCCTCGAAGTCGCTGCCGCTGTCGTGTGCCTCCGCCGCCGTCGTCCTCCGCCCTCGTCGTCTCCGTCGCCGTCGTCCATCGTCGTCACCGCCGCCGCCGCCTCCCGTCGCCGTCGGCCCGCCGCCATCGCCGTCGCCGTCCGGCCGTCGCGGCCGCCGTCGCCGCCGTCGTCGCCGCCGCCGTCGCCGCCGCCGCTGTCGTCGTCGTCGCCGTCACAGCCGCCGCCGGGTCGGCCTTCGCCAGCTCAGTCACCGCCGCCGTGTCCGCCGCCTCCGTCGTCTCCTCCGTCTCCGCCTTCTCCACCGTCACACACGTCTCCGCTGAAGCCACCGTTACCGGAGTGAAACCCACAGCCCCCGCTCCTATCGCCGCTGCCGGTAGATTTAATTTGGCCGCGGAACGCGAGACCGGCGGTCGCTCACAAGCGTCACGGGCGACGGGAGGGCGTGTGCAGAATTCAGCTACTCTAGTATAGAGGCCACTGAGCTCCGCAACGCCCCTCCGGTTGAGGTGGACGCCGTCTCGACTAGTGAGCTCTCTGAGATTCACCCGTTTGGATCCACAACATGAATCCGAGAGCTTTTTGCCACAAAGTCCATGTCCCGATTTATCCTCGCCACCTTACGGGACCAAACATCCGGCGGCGAATGACGCCACTCAGCACTATACGCGAGGATGGAAAGCGCGTTTTGGCTGCTACCCCAAGTTCGTAGATAACGCCCATGGTGATCAAATGAGGCGACATCTCCGTAAATTATTGGAGCCTCCGTGAATGATAACAGTTTCCGGGGCTTCCACGTCACTAGCTTCAATTTGCGATTTCATGCATTAAATCATAAAATTTATCAAACTTCACTTCAGTTTTGAATTTCATGTTCACTAAACGTGTTACATCTTATCTCTTACTTATTTCACACCTCGAAGTAGAAAAATCAACTCCAAACTCGTCCATGCTTCAACAACCTTGATAAACATCACAAATACGCGTATTCTCAGAAGCGCCGTACTTTTCGCGAACGAGCCTGCAATTGACTATTGCGTTTTCGCGCGCTACCCTCACTGATCAATCAGAGAGCTGAAAGATGTCCTACTCACAAGAATAGAGCAAAAGAAAAGCATGCGGCGAAGTGACCGGGGTCGCCAAGACGTGAGTGCAGTGAAGAGTACGGTTCGGCGGGTTGCGTTAGGGAGTCCCGCGTTGATGCGATTCTTGAAAATGCGGGTTTGGGTAGGTACGGCTATCATGAACCACCATTCCTAACCTATCCTCTTATTCGTGCTCTGTCCGATTGCCGCAGAAGTATAGTCGTCATGCTAATTAGCAAACCTCGTAATTCCGCATTCCCTCCTCTATTTTCTGTTTACTTCACGATGTAATATAACTATAAAAAGAAGAGTAATAAATAAAAGTAATAACAAAACGAGCATCTTAAATAATTCAGTTTCCCAGTATTTGTAAATTCAACGAGAAAGAAAAGTAAAATTCTGCCTCCCGGCCATGTTTGTTCTCATCCGATGCAAAACTGCCCAATCTAGAGTTCCGAGGTTTGCTCATGAGCATGGCGATGTGTTGAGGCATGTTGGCGTTGCACTCGGGAGATGCCGTTCGTCATTCGTCTTGCGTTGTGGCTGAAGAGACAACCCGAAAGACGGTGCATCGCCCTAGGAGCTTCGATCATTCTCCTCCTACGAGGCAGGGGCGTGCGGTGACCGATTCCTATGGGTAAGCTCTGTAAATAGCAAGGGTGCGACTTGATGTGTTTGAGGAGACAAAACGAAAATCAATTTAGTAACTGTACATAAATATTTAATTATATATTATTATTATTAGTATTATTATTGTTATTGCTTATTCTGGAAGAATGCGAGTCCCCAGCATATGCGCACAAAATTTTCTACGAACTACCAGTCACCAACAGTCGCTGGCATTTGAACGATCCACACGTCGAAAAGATGTTCGTCGTGCAGTGGCGTATCTACGGTATGGCAGACATGGCACGTGCCATGGGCGCCACTCACAAGGGGCGCTATTTACCGTACACCCGTTAAAAACAAATAACAAAAACCTTAATTTCAAGCATTCCCACAGGGGCGCAAATTCTATACTGGCCATGGGCGCCTGAATACCTAGATACGCCTCTGTCCTTGTGTCTGTCGGGACGTGATGAACGCCGAATTGAAATACTGTCCTTTGTGCTGATACTGCAAATCTCACGCGTCGGAACCGATTCGAGAAAGCGGCCTCCGCAACGGTAGTGCCCTCCGTCCCACAACATTGCGTCTGATGAGTGAAAGAAATTTAAGGTGATTATATGGTGCGGAATGGCTAGGGGAAGTCTGAAATTATTCATTACACTGTTTTCACATATTTCCACTTTGAAATTATTCGATAGTAATATGTTTTAAATCTTGTTTAATATTTTATATTAATAATTTTTTAACATTTTACTTTGCAAAATTCGAAGAAGCTTGAAACATTTGGAGACAAGTGTCCCCTCTTCCCTCTTAAGCTTATACTGTCAGAGGAGAAAACGAAAAGTATCACAGATGAAGCAACTGAGAACAAAGGTGGTACTGCGATTTCCTGCGTACCACTCGCAATTGAGCCGCAATAAAATGGCAACTGAAGACTTGTGGCCTTTCAATAGAACATTGGTTGTCTCAAATGATATAAACACACTCCAAATTCCTAGCTTTTACCTTGCAGGATCGTATTGCAGAGCGAAGGAATCAAATAAGGGCCCTGCTTACGGAGGTTCGTGTATTTACATAAGAAATTATATTGATTCTACCTTCTTGTCAGAATTCAATTTATATGCAGTTGAAAAAGTTTTTGAAACAACAGTAGTACATCTTACTACGCTCAAAATTATCTTACTTTGCATTTACAGACCTCCAACAAAGCGAGCTTCAGATTATTTCACTTTCTTGGAAAATCTAGAGATAATTCTGAACACAATTAGTAAACTCTCTTTTAAATCCATTGTTGTATGTGGAGATTTCAATATTGATTTTCTGAGCGAATCCCACGAAAAAAAAAGTTTCTCAATTTACTTCATTCTTTTAATTTAGACATTACAGTGAATGTACCTACACGGAATACGCTTAAATCACAAAAAGCATTAGATCAAATTATAATTAACAAAACCACAACTACATATGAAATAATAACGAATAATCTAGGATACAGTGACCACGATGCACAAATTCTTACAATTACTAAGAACATAAACACTAACACAATAAATAATACACGCATGTGCAGAGCATTCACTAAAGTTAATATAAAATTATTTACGGACTACTTGATGAAGGAATCATGGAACGAAGTTTATAACGCTGTTGACACAAATGAAAAATATAATTTATTTTTCTCCAAGCTTTCAATTCATTTTAACGCGTGCTTTCCTCTCAAAAAGAGAAAATTAAACATTTCAAGCAAAAGTAATACTTGGATCACACAAGGAATTAGAACATCGTGTAAAAACAAACGTACGCTTTACTTTATTTCTAAACATCATAACGTATCACCCGGTTTCCATACATACTTCCGAGAATATGAAAGAATTTTAAGAAAAGTAATAGTTCAGGCAAAATAATGAAAAATAGTCAGGACATTTTGAGCGCTAGTAACAAAGCTAAAGCAATGTGGGATTTCGTAAAAAATACAAACACGTCATCTCGATACCTTGTAGAGAATGTTATTTTAAAGAATAATGAAAGAGAAACGAGTAATCCGGAAAAAGTTGCCAATCTCTTCAACAAACACTTTTCCAGAATTGCGTCTGATCTCACGAAGGGACTAAAATCACAAAATTCAACATTTTACACTTTCCAAAAAATTTCAGATACGATGTTTATTCCCGAAACTTCTCCCAACGAAATCCTCCGAATAGTCAGTAAACTAAAAAATAAATATTCATCTGGTTTAGATGAATTTCCGGATTGTTTATTAAAAACTTGTGCACCTGCCTTTATACATCCGTTAACTCACATTTTCAATGCTTCTTTATGCACTGGAATATTTCCAGATATTTTCAAATCAGCAAAAATTAAGCCACTTTTTAAAAAAGGGAACAAAAATGATATTCAAAATTACCGGCCAATTTCTCTTTTGTCAGTTTCTCAAAAATATTAGAAAGGCTTTTCTACTTACGAATGGAAACATTTCTCAGGAAAAACAGAGCATTTTCAGACTCACAACACGGTTTTAGAAAATCAAAATCTACGGAAACTGCCATTTTTTCTTTTCTCAAAGATGTTGCTTCATCAATAGATCAAAATGAAGTACCCATTGGAATATTCTTAGATCTCTCGAAAGCTTTTGACGTTATTGACCATAAGATCTTGCTCTCAAAACTACCTTCGTATGGAATTCGTGGTATTGCCCTAGATTGGATAACTTCTTACCTTAAACATCGGACTCAAAGAGTAGAAATACCATACTGGCAGGAAAGGACATTACTTATATTTCCAATTCTTTGCCAATTGTGCATGGGGTCCCGCAAGGTTCGATCTTAGGTCCTATTCTCTTTCTGTTATATGTAAACGATATGCCCTCGTCTATTAAAAATGGAAGAACGGTTCTGTTTGCTGATGACACGAATGTTCTTTGCAAAAAAGAAGCAGTAAATAGTACAATTTCAGAAGTTTCAAATTGGTTTAATAATAACAAATTAATTGTTAACGAAAGAAAAACTGTTTCAATGCATTTTTGCATCTCAAATCGGAAATCGCATGTTCCATTGAAAATGAACAATATGCAATTAGCTGATGCTGAGGCAACAAAATATTTAGGTCTTACAATTCAATCAAACCTCAAATGGAATGTACATATAACAGAATTAAACACGAAATTAAGTTCATTATGCTATGCATTCAGAATTCTTTCAAATTCTGTCAGCCTTCATGCAGCTCGTTGCGTTTATTTTTCAAATGTGCATTCCCGCCTGAGATATGGCATAATATTCTGGGAAAGCTCATCCTGTAGTATTCAGACCTTCAGAGTGCAAAAGAAAATTATTCGAATAATGAAAAAATGCCTTCCACGTGATTCCTGCAAGCCTCTTTTCAATGAGCTGGGAATCCTACCATTGCCTTGTCTATTTATTTACGAATCTGTAATATTTGTCAAAAATGACCTACTTAACGGAGGGAACATATTTTCATGCAATATTGATATTTATAATTACAACACACGCCGTAGAAATCACGTGCATCAAGTGTCAGTATCAACAGCTCAGTACAAAAAATCAACATACAATACATGTACGTTACTTTACAACGCATTGCCAGATGACATAAAACAATTAAAGTCGGTACACAAATTTAAGTTTAAAGTAAAATCTTTTCTGCTGCAAAACTGTTTCTATACAATTAGAGACTATACTGATCGTGAAAAAGAAAAATAATGTTTAATATAACAAAACAAGGATATATAATTCATTAGTTTATGTTTGCATTGTATACATTTAAAAAAATATTTAATACGCCCGTAACAAGTAATGTACTTCAGATTCCGGGTCAATGACTCCCATCTCGATCAGGTTTTTGTGCAGTTTCCCTGATCCATTGAGCAAATGCGGAGATGGCCCCTTGTTTTGCTTCTGGACGTAAATGTAGCTTCACTGTGCGCACGTTTTGTTGAGCACTCCTTTTGCTTGTAGTTCATTTACTGTTGAAATTGATTTTCTATAACTCGGGAAAAAAACAGTTTTCAAATATCTTTATTTTTCTAAAATAATTATTTTCTAAATTCATCCTTTTGTTGTTTTTTGTTTTTTTTTAAATTCTGGCCCTCAAGAAAATGTGCGCAGATAAATTTCTTTCCCCACACGTCATATACAGTTTTTACTGTTTTTTTGACAAATAAATAAATAAAAGACGTACATACGTTGTTATAACACTTGAAGTAAAGCATAAGGAACAACAAATATTTGTTATTTCATCATATCTACTGGATAAATAATGTTGAAAGTAAACACGTAATCTTACCTAATTTATTTCAAAATAAACTCCATTCTTCTCTCTTGTTTGGCAAATTCTGCTGCTCCATCATATGTCTGAGCAACTAATTTGTCGCCGAATTTTACTATTTGTTCCACATGATTAAATAATCCATTGGCAGATCTATACGCCCTTACGTCCACAAACGATATAAATGTCTCCTGAATTTCTACAGTTTTTCCAGAACATATCTAAGAGAAGTAGCTAATTGTGATTTGTTAATTACGTCGGATGTTTCATCTAAAATAATCGCAACTTGCTGAGCCGTGGCAATATCATCTTTGATAGATTTGCTCAAGAAATGGCTGAAATCAAATCATTTTGAATTCTGTTCTCTAAATGTTTTGGCAAATTCTAGGTGTTGTTACAATGTAGTATCATACGTACTCAACAAATTTAGAAGTTCAATGTAATTGCCTTTGTTAACCGACTCTTCATTTTCACGATGCCCTCTTGAAAGGCAATTCCTGCATTGCTAAAAAACAAGTTGCGTCAATTATGGGTTTTAATATGTCTCTATTTTTTCTGTCTCATTATGTCGCATTACGTCTGATCTCAACTGAAGATCAAGTTCAGTTTCGATGCGGACACTTCCAAAAATGGCCAGCTTAACAAGTGAACGCAAATGACTTTGTGAGCGTTCGTGTTTTGCTATTGCGTTGGAACGGTTGTTCAAATTGTTATAGCCTTCTTTGTTTCATAGATTATGATCATGGGAAAACAGTAACCATGGCCAGCAAAATAATTTATGAAGTTTTCTACTACCTGAGTTTAATCATACCATTAGTGAGATCATACTTTTTAGTATTAAAATAGCGAAAATATTCCCTTCTCTTTTCTTTGTGCAAACATCTAAAGTCAGGAAGTTCCGAAACAGGTCTCCCTACTCGAATAACATCACTTTTCCCCACAAAAGTACGACAACTGAACGGATTTGTTAAA
>JAHLJT010008446.1:290367157-290386068 GCA_031308135.1 Acheta domesticus | reverse complement strand
ATATCCTCAATTATACATGTATTATCTGCCATAGCTCAGTGCCTTACCGCTACGAAGCACAAAAGACAGCCCACGGGAAGAACCCACAGAAATAATACGCACAGATAAAAAAACACGAGTTCGTATTATCACTTACAACACCAGACTCACTAGGCGGCGCTTACCACTGTTTCATATGCGAACACGTCTGCAAGCTCATTTCAGGGCCACACTGTGTGGTGCTGTAGGCGGCGGGCCTGTGTAGCTGCGCTTACCAGAGAGCTACATACAATGAAATGGAGCTTCCCAAAAGTCAAGAGCGCATGCGCGAACTCCCTAATGCATTTAGATGGAGAACATCGCAATGCTGACTTCGGGCCGGGTGGCGGCGCTTACTACCTCCGTCTCTTTCACCCGCTTTCCGTCTCCGTCTGCATCAGCGTTGTATGCTCGATGTAGGGCCACGCTCTGGCTGGGCGCTTTCGCAAGGCAGTGTACCCTTCCTTGACAGAAATTTAAACTCCTAGTTGAGTTCTCATCATGGTGAAAGTCGCAATTTCACTCTATAATAATTACATTTAACGGATTTTTTTTCAGGGTAAGCGCAGCTTACCTAGCTTACCTGGAATGCACGCCACTGCTACGAGATGATATTGGCTAGCTTGGCGTAGATATGCCCACGGGCAAGACTGATGTGGGCCAGTGGGTACGTCCAAAGACCGATGAGGGGTGAGGGATGGGTCACAACCTGACCCTCGCTAGAATATATCACGAACGGGAGGGGCGTGGAGCAATATTGCCCCGGCAACCTGCCGACTAGGGAGGCTTGCGAGGTGTCGAAGAGGGTAAGATAGTGTAGAGCGGCGAGAGGTTGAAGGGTTCTGTTCCAAATACGATTGTTACATGCACACAAGCGAATATTCTTGTCTGTATTACTATTTTGGATTTGTACTGGATGGGAACGTTGGCACTGGAAAAATATTCACGAAGGGTATTTTCAATAGCACGCGTATTGTTGATGGTGATGGGTATTTCCTTCATACGTTTGATCATAAACAAATGTTTTTTTCTGGCCACGCTACTTGTCATACGATTTGAATTTCTCCACGCGAAGTGTGTCACTGTTGTCATCGTTCGCCAAGCTCCCAAACCGCAAACGCACCACCATGGCAAGAAAAAGTGCAAAAGTAAGCCGCGCATTGCACACATCCGGCGCGAGGGAGGGCTCAGTTGATCCGAGCGGAAGCCCGAGGGGCGGGGCGGCGGCGGCGGCGCCATTTGTCTGGTGGGGGCGGCGGCCGCGCTTGGGCTTCCGGCGCGGCATCGCGTGGCCGCAGCGTTGGAGCGCGAGGAGCGGGGCAGGAGCGAGGAAGGAGCGTGGCGGGAGCGTGCTGGGAGCGGGAGAGCGGGGCGTGAGTGGGTCCTGCAGGAGAGCTGGGAGGGAGCGGGTTGAGCGGGAGAGGATGAAGCGGGAGCGGGGCGGGGCTAGGGCAAGAAGCGCGCGGAGAGCTGGGCGCCGTCGCCGAGAAAAAGACGTCGCTGCCCCTGCGACTAATGACTGCTGGGCCGCGGGGAGCGCTGTCTCCGGTTGCGGACGACGCGTCCACCGGCCTTTCATTGCGACTCGGCGGGACGCGACGCCCGAAAAACGCCCGTCTCCCACCCCCGCCCCGCCCTACCCCCGCGCTGCCCCCGCCCCGCCCGTCCCGCCCGCCCCGCCCCCGCCCCTGATCGCGAGCGAGTGCACGCGCCGCTACCGTCGCGCGCGCCGCCTCCGCGCGCGGACGAAGGCCGCCAGCGCGACGCGACCACGTGGCCGCAAAGCACGCAATGCACGCAATGCACGCGCCTGCGCTCGCGAGGGAAGCGCGGCCGCGGTCCCTCCAGCCACATCTGGCTCACGCGCATTCTAGTGAACGGACAGCAGTGTACCGGCCTCAACAGTGTCGTGAGACGACTGGGCTTTTAGCGGATCCCCTCATTTAGGAGGGTGCGCATCGATTGGGGATCTAGTGCCCTATGTCTTGGAGGTCTACAGAAGGGTGAGATGCAGCAGTAACAGAAAGACATGGCCTCAGTCTCTTGAAGCAATGATTTAGACATTTACATCGAGCGGCGCAAACCAGTCTCAGCGGGAGGGGAGATTCCTTCCGAGAGGGCTTCTACAGTGACCATTCTCACACCTGTGACGCAACCGACTGGGCAGGAGAATGGCAAGAACGGTGGAGAGGATGTTGGCAGAATCACTTTGATTCCATCTGAACCAATGCGTGAGTGGAGCAGCTTTATACACACAGTAACATAACGTCATCGTAACGCGTTCTCGCGTAACGTAATCTAGGCCCCTAGAATTCTCCTCCAAATATCAGCAGAATTCGGCATAGCTACGGCCATATATACGGGGTGTTACTGATAAAATTGGCAAGCTTCTGAGCCGCTTTGACATCAAGACGGCCTACAAAATCCCATGAAAAACTCGGGCAAAAGCTTGTTCGAGTGAAAGATCGCGTCCCTCCTCTTATGTCATCAGGGGTATATGCGATCCCATGCAGCTGCGGCCACTCTTACATTGGAATATAGTACAAAATAACACGAATAAATCGGCCGTAGCCTCTCCATGCATGGAAAACTGGCCACGAAACTTTATTTGATAACACCCGCTTCCTAGCCAGAGAACACCCCTAGGGAACGAGAAGAATAAAAGAGGGCGTGGAAATTATTAAAAATCCGCAAAACCTCAATGCTGACCAAGTACGACTCCACGATGCCTGGAAACATATTTTACGAGAACGTCCGGTCGAGACCGAGCACGGCGCCTGCTGCTACACGCCGTCCGATTGCACACGGAGCGCCTTCTTCCACCCCGCCTCGGGGAGCCCGCTTCCTGATTGGCCGTTGCATTTTATCCGCATTGGCTGATCATCCGAACTACCGGCAGACAGGTGGAGAGGAAGGAAGAGTTAACTCGTGCGCAGTCCATCTCAGCGCATTACTACGCTCTGATGAATGTCGCAGCATGGCGGCCGAAACGTTGGCACCTGTGCTTTGGACTCAGAGTCTCTCAGATAGCCAAGTAAGTACTGATATTCTTGGCTGTCCGGGATGAGCCGCGTCTCAGTAGGTTTTACTGACGTTTCGGCCATCTTGCTGTGGCCTTCTTCAGAGCTAAACTGCTGCCGAGAGGCTAGCGTGTCGCATAGATATAGGACGGGGTGCAGGAGCTGATAGGTCGCAGCGGCGACCAATGGGAGGAGGGCAGGTGGCCCGCGATTGGCGGAGAGGGAAAGGAGCGATACTGGGAGACCTGATAATGTGGGGGGAGGGAGGGTGGTTGGAAAGGGAAGAGGATAGAAAATTGAACAGGATAGACACCTGGAAATTGCAACTGCGTGGTGGGAGACGGGAGAAAAGGCCGAAAGAAACCGGGCGAATAAGCAGCCACGTCATTGGTCGATCGCGGGGGTGTGTCTCCGTGGGGCGCGACCGTATTGGCGGGGAGCGCCGACCCGCCTCCAGGTGTTGCTAAGGCGGAGCCCATCATCTCTGTTGAGGTTTTCGGGCCTCCTGGAGATTTCCAAAGCCTCTTTGATCACACGAGGCCACCACCGGTCTTCAATAGATAGAGTGCGAGTCTCGTGGTAATTGACGAGGTGACCGGTTTCGGCGGCATGTTGGGCTAAGGCCGATTTGTGGATGTTATGTAGCCGGTCATGTCGCATGTGTTCCCGCATCCGCTCTTCTACCGTGCGCCCGGTTTGGCCTATGTAGACAAGCCCACAACTGCATGGGATTTCATATACGCCGGCGTCTTGAAGTGGGTCCGGGCGGTCCTTCACCTGGACCAGGCTCCCTCCGATTTTATTGCGCGCATGAAAAACGGGGCGGATATCAGCCCTGCGCAGCAGTCTACCAATCTTGTCCGTGACCCCTTTGATATAGGGTAACCGGGCTGTCTTGCGGGGTGGACTGGAGGGCTCGTTCCGTTCACTCGATGTAGAAGAATCGAACCTCGATAGCGCACGATGCACTGCGGAACCGCTGTAACCATTGGCCAGGAAGGTCTCTCTGAGGAATGCCTTTATGTTCCGCAGTGCATCGTGCGCTATCGAGGTTCGATTCTTCTACATCGAGTGAACGGAACGAGCCCTCCAGTCCACCCCGCAAGACAGCCCGGTTACCCTATATCAAAGGGGTCACGGACAAGATTGGTAGACTGCTGCGCAGGGCTGATATCCGCCCCGTTTTTCATGCGCGCAATAAAATCGGAGGGAGCCTGGTCCAGGTGAAGGACCGCCCGGACCCACTTCAAGACGCCGGCGTATATGAAATCCCATGCAGTTGTGGGCTTGTCTACATAGGCCAAACCGGGCGCACGGTAGAAGAGCGGATGCGGGAACACATGCGACATGACCGGCTACATAACATCCACAAATCGGCCTTAGCCCAACATGCCGCCGAAACCGGTCACCTCGTCAATTACCACGAGACTCGCACTCTATCTATTGAAGACCGGTGGTGGCCTCGTGTGATCAAAGAGGCTTTGGAAATCTCCAGGAGGCCCGAAAACCTCAACAGAGATGATGGGCTCCGCCTTAGCAACACCTGGAGGCGGGTCGGCGCTCCCCGCCAATACGGTCGCGCCCCACGGAGACACACCCCCGCGGTCGACCAATGACGTGGCTGCTTATTCGCCCGGTTTCTTTCGGCCTTTTCTCCCGTCTCCGACCACGCAGTTGCAATTTCCAGGTGTCTATCCTGTTCATTTTTCTATCCTCTTCCCTTTCCAACCACCCTCCCTCCCCCCACATTATCAGGTCTCCCAGTATCGCTCCTTTCCCTCTCCGCCAATCGCGGGCCACCTGCCCTCCTCCCATTGGTCGCCGCTGCGACCTATCAGCTCCTGCACCCCGTCCTATATCTATGCGACACGCTAGCCTCTCGGCAGCAGTTTAGCTCTGAAGAAGGCCACAGCAAGATGGCCGAAACGTCAGTAAAACCTACTGAGACGCGGCTCATCCCGGACAGCCAAGAATATAATGACTCCGGCCGCGGAAGCCTACGAATCTAAGTAAGTACTGACTCCGGCCGCGGAAACCTACGCTCTCACTTCCAGTACAAGCTTTCTCCTCGCAGGTCACAGGCAAAATGGACGAGAATTTGTTTCTTCATGGTAATTTGTTTGCAATGTCGAAGAAATTTGTGATTGGCCGTTGCGTTGGAGCTCAATTTCTAAAGCGGTGATAATTATCTGCGCCTTCTAGTGTGTAAGAAGGGAGGGCGAGCAAGTGGACCGTGTTGGAATTTCCTCTCTTCTAACAAAACCTGCAATAGATCGTGAAGGACCACCTTCCAATTTAGATTTTTCAAGGCAGGAAGGTTGCCTAGGTGTGTGAGATGTCACCAAATGCTTTAGTAAAACACAACACATGAATTTAACAAAATATAATTAACCTGAATGCTTTACAGAGATGCTATATGAAAGCATGGAGAAGTATGCATTGACTGCATTTGCACAGAACACATTAATGTATGCACTGAAAGAAAAAAAAGACAGATACAAATCATATCATCTTGAAAGATGGCACCAGTAGCTGGAGGACTGGACCTCGTTGGAAAACGTCACTAGTATCTGATGATGTAGAATACAGCATCACTGGAACGGTAGGCAGGTAAAATTAGCAGAGCACTTATGCAGTGTAGTTGCTGTCAGAATGAGCGTGGCTTATGGTTGACCAGAGCACAAATTTAGTAAAGTTCGCACTGGTACTAATACAGTTGTACGATGTTGAAGTAGCAACACATATACAGCGTGGCTGTTAAGAATACGAGCATGAGTTACAGCTCGTCAAGGCACAAGGTTCAGTGAATGCTGTTCGCACTAACACGAATACAGTTTGTAAAATGTTAAAGTGATAACACATGTGCAGCGTAACTGTTATGAATGCGAGCATGAGTTGCAGGAATTCAGTATAACACAAATGCAGCATGGCTGTTAAGAATACGAGCATGAGTTACAGCTCGTCAAGGCACAAGGTTACCTTACAAGAGAGAAAAATACACGTGCGTGGCCAGCGTGATTGTAGATGAGAATACTAGTACACTAAACGTATTCACCAGCACAAAAGGCATGATTGCCTCACAATATAAAGAAACACGCGCTTGAGCGACGTGGAGTTTGTCGCGTGCACCTCACATCTTAACTCGAGGACAACCGCAACATGACTGACTGAAGTGAACTCGCTCGCAGAGCGGAGAGCGACCGTTGGCGCGCATACTGGCGCTGCCCAATGAGAATTAACGTAACAAAAATGATATATTTGTAATTATTGTACAAATGAAAGGGAATTTAAGATAGAATATATAAAACACGCATGCATTTTTATTATAATAATTATGCCATCAAATGTGACTGACAGTGGAGTCTTAAAATGTTTTTATATTATATAACGGCTGGCGCCTGGCAGTTTGAGGCGGAGATTTCGAAGAAGGCGGATGCCGAGAATTTCAGCGTTGCCTTGCGTTGCGCTGAGTAAACATTGTTGTGACATGTTCTTCCGTTGAACAGAAATTGCAACACAAGTATTGGAAAGAGGTTGCGAGGTGCGAGGTGCTTCAATGAATATAATAAAAGGAATAAAATAAAATATGCATATGGTAACTTGTTCGAACATAGTGGTCGATGAGAGTGCTCTGTATCATAAGTGTAACGCTCCACACTGACAAGAAGTTAAGTTGCTAATATTCTAGTTTGTAAACGCGAGATAGCGGTTACATTAGCCCCATCTATGAAGATTTTCTCCGGTGATACAAATACATCTTAAATCTTAACATAGAGTTAGATCTGATGGTGGTCTATACTAGTCCGTGAAAGGTTGGTCGTTGTCAACCCAATACTGAATTGGAAATTCTTTATGGATTGATCACATTTATAAAAACCTTCGGTATATTTGACTAACAGTTCAATAAGTTTACTTTTTTATTGTTTACTCGAATTCTCATTCTGGTGGGTAGTGTTGTGAATGGATGTGAGAAGATCAGTCGTTTCTATACAGTCGACATGGAGATACGTGCATGGCTCTTCGTTTGACTCACAAATTATTACGCTATTTAGAGGGAATTGGAGAGTACTCTGTGACAAGTCAATTACTACTTTGTAGAGTCGTTGAAAATCTACTCCCAAAATCAGGTGACGCAGCATTTCCTTAAAACTCTCTCTGTATGTCTGTCGGTCTGTATGTTCGTTTGTATGTCTCTCCAACTGTATGGCTGTCCGTCAGGGATAAACGCTAGTGCCTTAACCCTTCACTTGGCTTTCTATAAAATTCGTATTCTCTGATCCAAATGGGGTAACTCAAAGCCCTGGGAGTTTGAAATGGATATTTTTATTTTTCGCTATACTTTTATACACCTCCACCAGTTTCAAATTTCGAGATAGGCTTTTCCTTTAATGAAATCGTTTTTTCCAAAGATAAATCTTTAAATATAGTCATGTTAAAAGTTTTGAAAATGAATTTATAAAAGACAGGTGTTGCACCCGTCTTTCATTCATTATTGAAAAAAGTATCTACACCACCAACAGTTATACTAATTTGAAAATGAGGTTTTCTTTGTGTTTTGTGTGAAATATAGGCAATTATAAACAAGCATTTTCTAAAAAAGGGCTCCAAATTTTATGTCAGATGTTTTCCTTAGATAGAGCAAACGATGTTCGCAAATGGCGCAGGTCTCCTTTTCTTTTAACTCTCAATTTTCGAAAACTGCAAAAGGTAGACATAATCTGTGAAATCGTATGTTGTTTTATCCATAACTGTCAGATGAATGTAAAAATTTTTAAAATTGTATTTACTTATAAAACTCAGCACATTCGATACCGTTCAATTGCACGTACTTCTACAGATTGCTGGGACTTTTATTATTTTACCTCTTTTTTGTCGTGCTTCCCGTTAATATGTAAGTTTCTAAAAGTGCACTGACGATAGCAAAATATAAGGCACAATTCTTTTCCGAGTTCTTATAACGAAGTTGTTAATTTCAACTTGTTCGATCTATGCATTTGATTCCCACATAACATCGTAAACTACAAAATTTTGAATACCAACCTGTAATTAATAAGCAATGATATATTAGAAATATTTATTATATTACACTTTACGTTATTTTGTGTATATTAATGTGTGTAAAAGAAATGTGAGATATTTTGAAGATAGTGGTATGTACGAGTTTTGTGCAGAGGCTGATAGTCTTAGCAATGAAATTACCACAATTCACTGTTTAAATTTGTAAAACCTCTTTAATAAATTATAAAACTCCTTTAATAAATTGTAAAATTTACAAATTATAAAAATTGATACTTTATTTGAGACGAGCAAAATCCATCTTAAACTCACAACACCAAGTTCATCACAGCATATCACTGACTGCCACCTTTCTGATGAGAGTAAATTCTGTTATCAGATACTTATCTTCTTTTTTCTTTCAACTTAGCAAATGTAATTCTTTACCATTCTCTCCTATCCGATAATTTTGTTTGCATCTAGGCGCACATCGTGTATTATTCATCTTCTCACTTGAATCTGTGATTTCAGGAAACAGTCAGAGAGTACGTACAGTCTATAACAAAGAGCAAGCGTGTTTTCAGGTACGCACATAAGTGAAATTTTACAGCTAATCTAATAAGTGACGTGGGAAAACTGCTGGGAATGGGGTTGTGTCATTCAACGCATTGTCCCAGTAGTGTAGATTAGTTGCAGCATTGATTACTGCAGATTAGAACAATGCTCATATCAACTGTCGTGACAGCGGATAAGTTGACTGTTGACACAACTGATAAACGACTGTCTTGACTAAAGAAGTTTAGTTGCTATTAGGTGATTTTTTTTCAGTGTACCTTTGTTGACATCAAAGGGGATCGATGGAAGAATGTCTTAACTTAGACCGGACCGTGGCCGTTCTTCCGTTTCTTGCTTTATGATCTTCATTAGACTTCGATGTAGACCAGTATGAGAAACGTATTGGAATACAAATAAATGACACAAGAATACAGGAAAATGCAGAGAGCAGGAGATTGTGCAGCGACCGTAGATCGACTGAAGTGTTCCTGATGTCATCGCGTTCTTTAGGAACTTCCTAAAGGGACGCATTTCGTAGAATAGTCGTGAATTTCTTTTAATGGCATACTCTGATTAGTGCGTAGGCTAGTCTCCAGAAGCCCCCAGCGCCTTCTCGAGACTTATCCTGAGCAAGTATACCTAGGATAGTTTTCCATTGCTTTCCCTAGGGACACTAGTGCGCCAATTTTGGCGTTTGATTGGAATACAAGCTACTCAGGCCAAGATACAATAACCACAATCTGATCCAGCCATTCAAATCGAAACTCTGTTTGAAACTCATTTGCTAAAGGCTTTAATTTTGCCAGGATCTGCCAAGTGCCTTTCCTGGATCTGCTTTACATGGCATCTCAAAAATCCCCCGCCTTTGGCCGGGTATGAACCTGCGAAATTGGATTCAGTATTGCGGTATGACAACCACTATAGCATCAAAGCCGGTAGAGTTGTGAAGAAGTTGGGGTTCGTCCATTGTTCCTCCGAGCGCGGCGCGCGCAGGCGACGCCGAGGCGGCAGTGCGGGCGCGCGTGGACGCGCATCGTCAGCCGACGCCGGCGCCGGCGCCGGAAAAAGCGCTCGCCGCCGTCCCCTTCGCTTCCGCCGCCGAGGGCCATCTGCAATGCGCTGATCGGGCGACTCCATAATGCGACTGCGGCCTCGTTGGGCGCCCCTCACCTGCCCCGCCCCCTCCCCCCGCAAAAACAGCGCCTCCACGGAGGGCGCCAGCGTCGGCGAGGAGCGGCAGGGGTGGCAGGGGTTGGAGCGGCCGGCGGCGGGGGAGGCGGGGGCGGGGGCGGCAGCGGCAGCGGCCGGCGTGGTAGCTGCGGACCCCTAAGCGGCTTCCCTTTGATGGCCGTCCTGTCCGGCTGCCGTCGGTTGGCGCTCGTCCGCCTCCGCTTCCTTCCCGCCCCCGTCCCCGCCCCGCCCCGCCCCGCCCTGCCCGGCCACGCAGCGCCGCGCCGCTCTTCCCACAGAATTGCAAATAAGCGGCAGCCTATTCAAGTGGGGCGGCCTTTACAAAGTTCGCCACTCCCATTACCATATCCAAAACGGCCATCAACCACACAGGGTTGCTCTTCGCCGGTACATTTTCCACCTCCATTATTCATTTAAGTCGAGCAGTAACAAGTGTAGCTGCCGCCTCCGCGCCTAATGCGCCGTAATTGTTTTGACCTGCGCGCGCCCTCCCCGGCGCCGGCACGTCTCCGCCCCCGCCCCGCCCCCGGCCCCCCGCCTCGCCCCCGCCCCGCCCCCGCCGCTGCCCGGCACTTTGCTCCCCAGCGCCAACCGGCGCATGGCCAGCACGTCACCCAGCCGCCCGGCCGCCGTCGCCCGCTGGCTCTGGGTTGGGGCGACGCGACGGTCCCACTGAGTGGAGTGGAGGGCCAGCATCGCCGCCGTCTACGCAGCGACTCTCACCGGAACGTCCTAGCGTTAGTGTCTCTAGACAGCGGCTCTCTTCAGAAGCATTTTACTGGCCGGTTGCTCTGATCAAAAGTTTTCCGTGGTTTCTCCGATCAATACCGGGAGAATGCCGTAGCAGTTCCCTAAGAAACGGGTAACGAACCGCCTGTGATCTTTCCTCCATCATCCTTGTCCACTCCTCTCCCTTCAACACACTACATGCACTACATCAATACACTGGCGGAAGATCAGTCGGGAGCTTAGCGCTCGTGCAGGCTGGAGTAGTGAGTAGCTTGTTCGGCTGGAGGAAGGAAAACCCGCAAGCCGATATGTAGGTCATCTTCGGATCTTACGTTTCAATGCAGCATGAACACAACCACATCTCGAGATATATCGTGCAATACACTTAGAAGAATAGAATGACTTAGAATTACGATAGCAGTTGATGTGCTGGGACACATCAATCGATATCCCAGCAGCTCCGCCGCGTTCTCCGTGTCGTGTTTCGGTGAAGGCAGCGCCTCAGCTGTTGCGCCGCGCGCTCGTCCTGACAGTCGCCCACTCGCGCCGTGGCTCTCGCACTCTCCTCCCAGCCACATCGCGAACCACGCGACAAAACAGAGATGCTTTGCCAACTGCTCCGTGCCCGCTTCGCAATGCTCTGTGGCATTCCGTATATTGAAATACATTTGAATATGGTTGTGTTAATATTGTGTAGCGGCAAAACTGTATTTTTAAATAATAATATTTTGCGTAATAAATTAGCAAATAATGAGTACTAAACATTCCTATTGGTTTTATTTCATTGTGGCGTCGTGGCTGTTACAGCTGTGTCGACCTTCTTAATACCTTGCGGCAAAAGAATTTCGATTCGCAGACTACCATCCCATCCTACCACCGGCGCACCACTGGATGGAAGATTGCGTGGCGCAGGATTTCGCACGCAGCTGTCGAGGCGAGGCAGGTGGGGACCCCTACGTGCCCCTCCACCCCACGGCCGGGGCCAACGCGCACGGGCAGGCCAACGACTGTTGCTACCGCCGCGTAGCTGACCAGGGAGACCAAGGATTCGAGTCCGCTTGGGACGGATTTTCGACCGTATGTAGAGATAGCTTCGCCCAATAACGCCGGTGTCTGGAGGCCATGGTTTCTCCGATCAATATTACCCCAGTGGTGGTGCACGACCTTGCCAATCAGTTGAACCGCGCATGATCTTTCCTTCTCCCCTCCTCTTCCTTTACCCGCAAAGGTGGCTCAGGGCTTCTACCGGGAGGGACAAGGGTTCGGGACCCGACGGTGGCGGAAGAGTTCAGCCTGTGTGCAAGAGAATTCTAGCGACCGGCTTCTCTGCTCGGAAGATCAACACCAGGCGAATGCCGGAGCAGCACTCTAACAATCGGGCCACGGATCCCGCGCTATCCTTCTTCCCTCTTCCTTGTTCTGTCCTAACACCTTCCTTACACACACACACTCACATGCACTACACGACCATGCATGCAGGGAGCTTCGAGCTTGTCCCGGCTGGAGCTATGCCACGCTGGTGGGAGATACCTGATTGGGGTAAATCTCCGCAAGCCGAATTAGGTCGGTGCCGAATCTCCGCAGCCAGCGAGGTCAAGGTGACCACTATCTCTTGCGATTATTACATGCACCACGTATGGGACTAGTGATCTCAGCAGTTGACGAACCCAGAATCTCCAATCAATCAATTTTACACACACATACTACATGCACTACACTACCACACGATTTGGGAGCTTAAAGTTTGCCCAGGTTGCGGCAGTACCCTAGTGTAGGGGGATATCTGTAGGTGGACTCCCCCGTAAAAATGCACGGTGTAGCCCAGCGCCGGACCTCACGTTTCATTCTGACTCGAACATCGCCACCTCTCAGGATATAGCGTGCACTACTAAAGCCAGAAACGCGATCAGGATATTTTGAATGGAGTAAAAAAATACAACCATATCAATTAGAAACCTTGCAGAGCATGTCGTTTTACAAGTTTCTTCGTCTCATGAAATTAAGCACACATAAAATGTCCCAATCAGGGTGGTGTATCTAAAAAATGTATCCCTTTTACTAGGCAATTTTTCATATCGATCCTCGCTACTGGCAAATTATTACGTGCGACCCATCTCTCTTAGGGGGCAGTGTGTATCGGTCGCTGTGCAATAAACCGCGTATCTATATAACAACTTTGATTTTAACATGCTTTCAGTGATTTTCAATATTTGGCGCATTTTGGAACTCTGATGGAAGTGAATTCATTCGTAGAATAATCCTATTAAATATCACTCGTGCTTTTAAAATTCACAGATTTATCGACAATTTCTAAAGTACTTGTGGTATTAACTATGATAATGATAGAGAAGAGAACGGTCCGCAAACACTGGGTAGTCTTTTCAACAAACATTTTTCGAGAATTGCCGCTAATCTCTCAATAGTCCTTAAGTCACAATAATCCGCAACAGATGGGTCAAACAACATTTTTGAGAATGTGTTTGTTTTTGAAACGCGCCTATAAAATATTCAAAATAATTAGTAAACTAAAAAAATAAATATTCGGCCAATTTACATGAATTTACGGAATTTACTTCTAGTGTTTGTTAAAGACTTGCATGCTAGCTATTATGCACCTTTATTTCACGCATTTAAAGCTTCCTTGAACACCGGGACCTTTCCGTGTAATTTTAAAACAGGTGAGGATTAAACCGCTCTTCAAAAAATGAAATTTAATATTATCGGCCAATTTCTCGTTTGTCATTTTTCTCAAAAATATTAGAGACACTTTTTTTTACTGAATGGAAAACTGTCACTATTAGAAAAGCGATTTCAGATAGCCAGCATGGACATATTAAATTATAATCCATGGATATTTTCTTTTGTTGAAAACGTCGCATGCATCGAAATGAAGCATCTATTGATATATTTTTAGATCTTTCAAATATTCCGTATACGTTTACATCTTTTATAACCTCTCGACGTCGTTGACCTTTTTACTTTATTTTACGTCATTTACTTTCAAAATTACCGTCGTATGGAATTCATGGTATTGTTCTAGATTCGTTATGTTCAGGCGTTATGGCGGATTCAATATGTCTGATGGCATTTGGAAAAATGCAACAAAAATGTGTAAATTGGGGTTTTCGAGCTTGCTAATTACTATATCAAAACTAAAAAATTCAAAATGGCGGATTCAATATGGCGGTTGACATTTGAAAAAACGTGGAAGAATGCAAATATAACAAAATATTTTCGTCTGATCGCGTACAACTGTTCCTAACCGTAGATTACAAAGACGTCGTCTGTCAGGCGACGCAACTAGTGCCGAAAGCTCACACCGCCTCCTTCCCCTCACTCCCCGCTTTCAAACTTTGTGTAGCTAATTGTGTGACTAGCCAGTGAAATACACATATCGTTGTGCCCATCCGGTATTCGGCATTTGAACACGCGTCGTCCAATACACTACGCCTTTGTAGTTACGTCAGTGATATTTTTAATGCTTTGCTCGGTAATATAGTAAATAATAAATACAAAATCGTTGTATTGTAGTATTTAAGTTTTGTCGTGAACCTTTAGCAATCTTAATGGAGCGATTGGGATCACAACAAAGGTCGCGGACGAAATACGTCTACGGACGCTTCACAAGAGCTATGTGTGTGTGTGCAGCACCAAGCAAGTGTTTTTATGCGAGTCAAGTCTTGTAGGTGTATCTATAGAACCGTTCAAAATGTAATTTATAACTCCTTATCATATATATTCAATTCATTATATTTGGGTTTTTTATTTCTTGGCGCGTGGGGGCTTGTCTTCACAATGCAATATCTGACAGTAATTCGTGTCGTTCTGGGTCAAGCCGCAAGATCGCTACTGTATGGTGCAGTGCTGGCGGTCATACGACTCCTAGCGTCACGATCAGAAACGACGCGAAATACTGTGAGATATTCCAACATGATGGCAAGCTCCCAAGCGACACGAAATAAAAACCCAAGTATACATTTAGTGTTTCATTGTAAAAGTGAGTTTTTCTTTATTTTTATCCAAAGTAGTCTACCAGACTACGCCTGTGTAGTAACGCTTGGTACACGGCGCGTTTGTACTGGAGGGTTAATGTAACATTACAATTAGTAATATTTGCTTTAAAATTAAATGAAAGACAGTAATGCTGACTAAAAATATTGTGACACACGGTAAATGTGGTTTTAGTTTTCTCGTAGGATGCCCTTTTCAACCTGTCGGTCTCGTGTTGCAACATCTCATTCTTGCAAAATAAAATGTATTTTCTCTACTCGTATCATAAATAACTATTTTAGACAGCCATGAGTAAGGTTTTCAGTGCGTGCCTAGCAAGCTCAAAACAGTTTAAACTGATGATTTGATTCAAATGATCTGTGAATGCAACAAAAAAAAACAATATACGTTCGTCTAACTGCTTCATAAGAAGGTTCTGGTTATTCATAAGAAGGTTTATATTCTGCTTCATAAGAAGGTTCTTCTTTCTTCCTGCGGTATCGCCTGTCGGTATGTAAGTTAAGCGTTGGAAGAGGAAGTTGTATTCCTCTATATTTTTTTATAATGTCGTCCTTTATATGCCATTAATGTTGATTTATGCATTATTTTTATGGAGAAAAGTAATTTTTATACTTTTAAATTAAGGTTAATAAAATTAGAAAAAATATATAAGAGTATCTCAGGGACCACTATAAACTTCTCTTATTATCGGGTTCGTGCCTATTTGTGCGAATTTGTAGAATGATCGTGAAGTAAATACTATAAATATCATCAAGAATATGAATGAACGTGGGCCATTGTGGGATTTGTAACTTATCTCCACATTTTCATTCATTTTTACGTTCTCGCCTTACGAATACTTCGTAAGAAGAGAAAGTTATGTAATCGTGCGGCTGAAAAACGGGGAATTTTCGCCAGAAAAACTCTTATAGCAGGGATCTGGTGACAAACAATTGGATAAAACCTGTTGCTAAATTTAGAAAAAAAAATCCTCTATCTCATGGTGTAATCAAAATCCATGATTTGTTGCTTCTTCATACTGCAAAATCGATTGACGGCAAAACGTCCGTCTGTCCGTCTGTGGTCAACGCTAGCGCCTAAACCGTGTCGGCCGATTTTCTTCAAAATTGATATTCCCCGATCGTTTTTACTCGTCTCAAGGCTTCTTGAATTTGAAACCGATATTTTAGTATTTGAGGGTGCTTTACATGAAGCCAATTTTGAGATTTTCTAAGTTAAAAGAAAATGGCTCCAAATTTTTTGATTATATTTTGTTGTTGAATAGTGCGAAGAACGTTGGAGGGAATGACGTAGGTATAATTTTGGTTGATAGGCCGAATTTTTCGAAAATTGCAAAAAACTGTTTAAAAAACTGCAAAATTGAAGATATTTTCGCCTCAGACAAAGTTGGTTGTACAAAATTAGCACTTCAAATAAGGGCATGAAACCTCTTTTGGAAAAACGAGCGGTTTTTGTGTAAATTGCGATTCAAATTTACAAAAAAAATTCTCAAAACCCGCTCCAAATTTTTCTTTAAAATTTCTGCACATGTGTAATAAGGGACGGTAAATATATAAATAAACTAGTGGTACTATAGAATGGCACATACTTTCTCGCAGTAGTTATTTTTCAAATGCCCATCAGCGGATAATTATTTGGAGTTAGCCGTTCACCGATGCCTTTCTTGGTCATGTTTGAAAGACGTTTTTCGCATGTTGACAATTACCGGCTTCCTAATGATAGAACTGATACAACTACGTTTTGACTAAAATAAAAGTAGTTGGTCTGCATGTGGGTCCCGTAGCGCGGCTGGGTAAAGCACGTTCGGGTTGAGATCTTCAATAAGGAAAGTGCCGAGTTCGGATCCCCCGAGGGGTATTTTCATTTGATGAATGTGATGTTGCAGGAAAAAACATTGAAGAGTGTAGATACTTTATTGAAAATCATTTGAAGTACTTCTACTCACGATAGAATCAATGCAGATAAATAGACGACGTGCCTGTGTTTTCCCTAACTGCATCTTTTAAACAATTTTTCAACTCGGTTATTCGATTTCTGAAGCGTATGACATGTCAAATCAACCGTTGTTTGTATACATCTGTATGAACCAATTTGAGTAAAATATGAGTATTTTAACGTTAAATTGTAATGCATTATAACCAGAACGCATGCGATAAACTTACAATCCCTAACGGTTCCGAAATTATTATTACTTTCTCGCCTTACGAATACTTCGTAAAGCGGTTCACCGCTGCCTTTTTGGCCATGTTTGAAAGATATATTTTTCGCATGTTGAAATTACCGGCTCCTAATGATAAAATCGATACTATTACGTTTTGACTGAAATATAATTTCGATAATGCACTGGGAATGTCTGTATATATTTGTTCAAATTTTAACTTTTAACAATTTTTTACTTCTCTTCTTGGATTTGTAAAGCGTATGTACCATCGTGTCAATTGTTTCTTAATCATGCATTTACAATTTTATATGTCGGTTCTATTCTTTCATGGCTCTGTTCGACGCAGGCGGTGTTGGTGTTGCGTAGTGGTATAAGTGCCGGTTGGCTGACTTTGAAGTTTCGGATGTCGGGTCTCGGTACGGAAAACGTTTGCTGGTAGAATACACTTTTGCTGGTTTATGAAGTAGTGGAATAGCAATAAGGACCGTATAGAAGCAGAGCGAGAAAGTATGTGCGTTGGAAGCACCACTAGTTTAAATCATCATTGGTATATATCACGTACCACTTAAAAATTACATCCTCTTCAAATTGGAATTTTGAATTTTTTCCCAAATTTTAATTGTCAATTTTTGAAATGTACAACTTTAAGTTTCGAACTATTGGGGGAAACCGGATAAAATTTGAAATTGCACACATGCTAGCAACTATCACACCAGAAATTGAGTAAAACTTCACTTTTACTTTAACTCAAAGTATTTTTTTTTAAATTGAAAATTTACATGAAACGGAAAACGTTATTTCTGCATTAAGGATACTTTGCGCCAAGTAGTAATTATATACTTTGTATATTTAAAGAAAATCTTCATTGACTAAAAATTAATCATTATATTTTATTATTAATAAAAAGTAAATCGGCTAATATATAATTTCAGATATTAGGTATACTTTACTTTAAAAGAAACTGTACATCTTGACATCTACGTTTGTAATTGAAAATACGTTAGACTTGATTTCAAAAGCTGAACCGACTTAAACAAAAAATTTTTGCAACAATATAACAAATAAATCAATTTAGAGTTTTGCTTTTTACGTTTAAATTTACCATTCTGTATACTGGTTCTATATAGAAATTGAAAATTATAGACCGATTGCTATACATTTCTATCATGGATAAAGTATTTGATCAAATAATATTTGTTAAAATGTTTAGGAAGTTAAATGTCCCTTTTCTGTTTATGAACAAGGTTTTATTAGTGGTAGATGCACTACCAGAAATCTTGTAAATTTTTCAGTGTGTTTCAAGCAGTTTACACCATACACTATTTACAGATCTAAAGCTTTTTTCTAAAGCTTTTGACAAGATTAATCACAAAATAATTTTACTTAATTCTCTCTTTTCGGATTTTCAAAACAAATGTTAAACTTAATGAATTCACACTTAACAAATGGAAATCAATAGTCAAATTTCATCTACACAAATCTTACGTGATAAAATTGATTCTGGAGTGCCTCAAGGTCCGAATCTTTTGTGTCTCTATTATTTCTAATTTATATTAATGGTTGCCTGGTGTAATACCAAATGTTTACTTTTGCTGATGATTTGAATATTTTTAAGTCAATGAAAATGAAAATGATTCAAATAAATTGCATGCTTATATTAACTATAGATGGAGGTGGAGAATAATTTGTACTTTAATATTAAAATACGTTGCTTCATTACTTATACAGGAAAAAGGGGTACTGAAGTACAGGTTACTCAATGAATAAGAATCATAGTACCTTTATATTTTGAAAAACGACTTATGTGTTACTATTACAACATAATCCGACTTACCATCAACACGTATTTAATGTGACCTAATGATGTCTAAAAATCTTGAATTATTATTCGAGAATCCCAAGAAATTCAATGACCCCTCAAGTTTAATACTCTTTAATTGTCTTGTGCGTGTCAGAATACGCTACAGTCATTGGTCTCCTTATTGCATATCACTAAGTAACCAAATGAAAAAATCAAAAACGATTCTCAAGGGGGTTAGATTACAAAATTTCCAAACAATTTGCTAATGAAATTTCTTATATATTTTAGTTAGAGAATTCAAGCTAACTAATCTTGCAATAGAAGAATCTTTGCTGAACAATAGTTATTATTTAAATAGTTAATGGTCTATCAGATAACAGATGATATTACTGTCATTGTTTAATGCACGAGAATCAAATTTATTCTCATT
>JAHLJT010008446.1:290345157-290367057 GCA_031308135.1 Acheta domesticus | reverse complement strand
GTGTAAGGACGTATTTTGTGTGGCTGGGTGAAGCAGGTAGTTGCAGGTACAAGCGCAGGGAGAGAAGTGAAGGACCGTTGGTTTTGGCGCTGTTCCACCGCAGTTCGCAGTACGGTGAGTAGTGCAAAGTTACATTTTTGGAGTGTTCTATTTGTTCATTATTGCTATCATAGTTTCTTTGCCATTTTCGGCCATTAACAGTTTTAATATTTCCCACATTTGAAGTTAGAGCTCGAGTGTATTATAGTTTTCTCCTGTTTCGGATACTGTTGCCGTTTTATTTTGTTGTGCATATCAAACATCTGATGACGCGCACGAGTCCGGTTCCTCCCCCGACATCCCTCGTTGACGACAATTTGATCAGCAGATGTGCGAGTTCATATGCACCGCTTATTACTGATACCACCCGAGAAGAAATCCATCGGTCATTAGAGCCCATGATTTAGAGTTTTAAGGAAGGAAGTGAAAAACCTTAAGGAGGAAGTCGAGCGGAAGAACAATCAATACATGTATTGAAGCATACTATTGACTCGAAAACCGACGAACTCGAGCAATATCAACGGAGGAAAATCGCTGAAATTTCGGTACACAGAAAGTGATCGCGAGATCACCGATGATATTGCCATTCAGGTAGCTCAACTCTGAAAGTGGATTAAGTTATGCTGCCAGTGAAGGAGAGTCATCGTGTAGGTAGGAAAATTGAAGGACGAGAAAGGCCAATAATGTAAAGTTTACCAGCTACAGAAAAGTGCCGAGGTCTGTTCGTGCAAAGAAGACTATCTAATAATACTAAAATACTGTACGGAAAGATTTGACTTTAAAAAAGAGTAGAACTCTTAAGAAAAATGTATCGATAATTTGGTCTAAAAAAGTAATGGACCCAAGATGGCACAATTATAGTAAAGATAAAAATTTCAAAAATAGAATAAACTGTGGATGCAGATTTTTTGAAATTAGTAATAGTCAACTACCACAAATTAAATTAACTTCATACCTTGTTGTTTTTATATTAAGTTGTTAAAGTCCTCTATTTTATTGTAAAAAATATTTTTCAACACAGTAGGAAAGTACTGAGTAAGTTGAGCTTTCTAACTTGCTAGTAAAAGAGAATATTCCAAGCACTTTCGTTATGTTGAACCCTTCGCAGAACCACATTCCAATGCTGGTGGCCCCTCGCCTGCCAGGACCCGCTAAGCTCCGACTACCTGGGAGCGGAAATCCCACAACCCTCGAGAAATTGAAAGAGACATTGGCCGTTTCTCGTCGTTCTGAATACAGTGCACATAAATGCACAGGTCATTGTGCAAACTCATGATGAAATTCTTGCAATATTTTCGGAAATAAACGTTCATATAATAATGATTAGCCGAATCGTGGTTGAAACCATCTATTTCATCCAACGTCGTCGCGATACCGGGTTATACAATAGTACGTCAAGATCGTAATATTCTTACAGAGAAGGCACTAACAAATCGGGTGGTGGTGTATAGCCATGTATATAGAATGATTTAAAACACAAAGTTGTACATTCATCCGCTGCAAGAGTCGACTGGTTTTGGAATTTTTATTTGTAGAAATTAGGATAGGTCTAAAACGTTGCCTAGCTATAGTAGTGTATTGGCCACCGAAAACCGGAACATTAAAAGTGCTGGAAGAACACCTTTCCGCTGTTATTAGTCATTACGATAACGTAATCATCATGGGGGACTTAATTGCAATTTAGTAAATACAGACAATCACACCGTACGTAATTTCGTGAAAACGTTTGAATCTTTGAATTTGCATATTCTCAAATTAAATCCAACTCATTATTCCTCAAATAGTGAAAGTTGGATTGATCATGTCATTGTTTCGGAGCCTGACAAGGCAATAGTTTACGGACAGATTCCGGTTCCTGGAATATCCAGGCATGATTTGTTGTACTTGTCATATTCAATGAACTGCCCTAAGTACAAGCCAAAAATTATTTCGTACCGTGACTACAAACATTTCAATGCAGTTAATTTTCTTTCCGACAGCATCCGTGCACCGTGGCAATTAGTGTACCAACAGACGTCTATTGATCGACAAAGTTAATGTGTTAAATAATATTGTAAGGGATTTATTCGCTAAACATGCTCCGCTATAAAAACATCCAGAGTTACGCATCCGGCAGCACCATGGTTGAATGATGAAATTCGGGCTTGCATGAAGCATCGCGACCTAGTTCAGAAACGATACCGACGAGAAAAAACGGCCATTCTCAAACTTGAATATACAAATTGCGTAATATAGTTAACCAAAAAATACGAAATGCTAAGTTGCGATACTACAACACATTGTTTAAAGCACAACTGATTATAAAGAAATCTGGAACAGTCTTAGAAATATTGGTGTGGGCAAGGATAGATCAACAACTCCAATCATAGATATACCATTGAACGAATTGAATAAACATTTCTTAAATGCGGCTCCTTCAGTGCCAGTGCTGAAAGCAAACGCTTTATTGAGTATTCGAGCATCAGTATAGATGACCTCAGAGACCAACTGTACTTTAAATGTGTTGACAATAGAGAGGTTCGTAAAGTTTTAGGGAGTTTAAAATCAAATGCAAACGGTTCTGACGGAATTAATGCTAGACAGTGGAAGCTTATTGCAGATGTAGCTCTTCCCGTTATTACTCACAATATTAATTATTCACTAACTACGTCTTGTTTCCCAAAAGCATGGAGATTAGCCAAAGTTCATCCTCTTCCGAAGTCCCAAAGCCCTTCGTCTCCAACGATTTCCGGCCTATAAGTATTTTGCCGACACTATCAAAAATCCTCGAAAAAGTTATTCATAGGCAAATCTACTCATACTTAGCAGAGTATGGATTATTAAATCCGTACCAGTCCGGTTTCAGGCCAGGTAGCAGTACACAAACCGCATTATTGAAGTTACCGAAGATCTGAGGAAAGCCCTGGATGATGGGGAAATAACTGTATTAACGCTATTAGATTTCAGTAAAGCCTTTGATTCTGTTGACCATGACCTCCTACTCACAAAATGCAGGAACTTAAACTTTTCATTAGCCTCGACGCGGTGGATAGAAGATTACCTTAGGAACCGTCAGCAATTTATTAGTGTCGGGGAGGATTACTCAGTGACAGAAACAATGTCAAAGGGTGTCCCCCAAGGATCCATTCTCGGGCCATTGTTTTTCCTAATATACGTAAATGACTTGCCAAATTCCATTAGGTTCTGTAAACATCATATGTATGCTGACGATATACAAATTTATATTAGCGGAAGACCCTCTGCACTGAAACAATTAGTAGATAGAACCAATAAGGGCTTGGAAACCCTGCTGAATTGGACAAAATTAAACGGCCTTTCCTTGAATCCTGCTAAATCACAGACCATGTTAATTTGTTCAAAAAAAGTTCAATCACGAGTTGAAAATCTTAGTATAGAAAATGTTATTCTGGATAAAATCATTGTACCGTATTGTTCTGAAGTCAAAAACTTAGGAGTAATTCTTAACAATAACCTCAACTGAGATTCTCATGTAAATAAAGTTACAAAGTTAGTCTATTCACGAATTGGTTCTCTTAGGATTGTTGGAAAGTTTTTACCAGTCAATATTAAAAAAATTGCAATAGAATCCCTCGTCTTTCCGCACTTCGATATTGCGACGTTGTGTATAACGATATAAACTTAGCACTTGCCACACGGTTACAAAGAGCTCAAAATGCATGTATTCGTTTATTTACAATCTAAAAAAATACGATCACATATCGAACATGTTTGAATGTAATCAAATATTGTGGCTAAGCGACAGGCGGATGCTTCATTGTCTATCTCTTCTATACAAATTACTAAAAACAAAACATATACCGCACACAACAAGTCGGTTCAGACCTCTTATATCCGCTAGACTCGATAAATCATTATTATTACAAATACCAAAACATAATTCTAATTATTATAACAAGTCATTTACCGTAGGTGTAACGAGAGCTTGGAACTGCCTCCCAAAGAACATTAAACACAGTCCTTCTGTCAATTCTTTTAAGAAGCAATTAAAAGCTCTATTATTTTCCAAGGCATGTAAGATTAGCCTCTAATATTTTTGCCATACAATTTACAAAACTCAAGCTTACTGTACTCAAAAGTACTGATTGTAGTGTAATATTATTTCAAATTATGATGAAAACTATTTTTAACTAGTTGTATTAGTAATTAATTTCACTTTTACTGTCCTCTTTATATTTTTGTCGATTTCTTGGTAAAGAGTGCTCAAGTCCGCTTTTCCTGGAAAACATGATAAAGTAAATGACAAAGAATCAAAACAATATTAATAACTAACCATATTGAATATGTGCACACAAGATAAGAAATTGTTTAGCATCTAAACAAAAATTTATATTGATTTGCGGGAAATCACTAAGCCTTTAAAGGTCTCCTTCAAAAACAACGATCTATAATTTAATTTGTACTTAACGGTTCTTGAACTTAACTGAACTCTCATTCCCAAGAAATCGACGGCTATTTTTATTTTAATCATCAGAAAGTGTGTAATGCTTATCTGCTACTATCTTTTTGTCTTAAAATTAAATTTCTTTTGTCTGTGATATGTGTTAATTTTAAATTTTCTTTTCGCTGGACATCTTATAAAATAACATTTATTTGATTGTAACTGATATAGAAATTGAAAATATTCTAATCGTTGTTCTTATAATTATCAATTTGATTATGTTACCATATTGTTGTAGCTACTGTGTCACTACTTAACATTACACAATATTTATTTTATTGTATAAGTTTTGTTACTTATTTGCCATTTTGTATTATCCTAGATTACTTTTCTACAAATCAACGTACATTGTAATTTATTATTTTTTCTAATTAATGTATTAAGCATATTTAGATTTACTATTTTTGTCAATGTCCTCGGCCTTCAGCCGCCATCCTGATTGAGGTTTTCTGGGTTTACTCAATCGCCTAAGGCGTATGCCGGGATGGTCCCTACTTTTCTCTCCCAGAAGTAAAAGTAAAGTATCCTCCCCCCTAGATTTTCTTCGTAGTTTATGAAATAATGTATATATTTAATGTGGTTAGGCGGAAGAGCAGGCCAAATGGCCTGAGCCTCGCCACTAATAAAGCCCCAACAATTTTATTATTATTATTATTATCATTATTATTATTATTATTATTATTATTATTATTATTATTATTATTATGTACAATCTTTTCGTCAGCCTGTTCTAGATGAGCAGTCGGGAGCTAACCCACTCCAGTTCAAGCGGCTCAGTCTAGGTCTTTGACTGAACTCCTTGGTGCGCGGGAGGAGCCATGGTGGGGCAGCGCTGTTTCATCCCCCCTCTATACCTCTGTGACAGCCCTGGCACCCCAGTGGTGTGTCCCCTTCTTGTATTCCATAGTGGGTGAGGAGCACGGAGACGAATACTTTTGACTTACGGAACATAAACCCAACCCCTTCTCCTCACCCAGAAGGAAGAAGCGATGTTTGGAATGAACGGTTGACTTGAATAGTTTTTTCTTCAAGAAAAAGCTATACCGAAGACACCATGTTTCCCTCTTATGTCATGCGCCGAGGAAGGGAAAATATGTAAAAGTATCCTTTCTGTCTGTCTCGCACGACCAAAGAGGATACGTTTAGGAAGCTCTAAGTTGTTTGACAAGGAAATTGTACCATTCTTTTTGAAGCATGCACCGACGAGCAAATTGAAAGTATCTTAAAAATTAAGATAATCGCCGGTCTCTAGGTGGAAGATGCTTCTCACCGTACCCTTAACCATTGTAAGGAAGTGGTCAATCATGAGGACTTCCAATCTGAAACTGTGGAGGAACTTGTATCTTTTTTTAAAGTAAGGGAGTCACCGAAGTATTCAGGATCAAGAGGACCCTTATGGGAAAGAGATCCCCACTCTCACACTGATCTTGACGTTCAATCTCCCTTCCCTAACACAAAGGATGAGCTGCGAATTCTACAATCTTCGCGTGCGGCAGTATGTGCCCAACCAATTACACTACTTTAAATGCCAAAGGTTCGGCCACCGTTGTTACCAACGTTGCATGGTAGAAAGCCCGGTTTGCGTAAAGTCCGGCACGTCACATCACATCACGAAATGGAACACTGCGCTACACCACTGCACTGTGCGAACTGCAGGAACTCCAAGGGTCTTACGTCTCCGAAGGAGAGGGAGATTCAGAAGATCAGAGTCGCCGAGAAAGTTATCTTTACCTAGGTTAAACGCTGCTACTTGGCGAAAACCCCCTGGATCTATCTCGGTCTTTCTCCAGTACCGCGATGAAGCAACATCGAGCTGTCAAAGCGAAACTTCTGTACAAATCTATGTACGATGCAGCTTGTCTTCACTGAAGCATTAACTGTGGTCGCTAACTCTACTGTTCCGTTGGTAACCTCGACAAGAAGACATCTAATGCGACTACAAATACCTCAATCCGTGCATCAACAAAATCATCTCCAAAAGCTCCTATTTCGTCACGGTCACCCATCTGAAGGGATGAGGTTTTCTCTTCGACGCTGCCCTCTCTAACAGTAGTCAGGACGATTCTGTCGAGTATCCGCCTATGAGTACACGGAGCTCTTTTCAGAAGAGGAAGAAGGAAAAGAAGTCCATCTAAATTTCCACCATGGCTGTATCATGGAGTGTTAACGCTCTTCATTTCCATTCAGAAGAATTAAAGTTAATAGGTCGGGAGCCAGCAATAAAAACCTCATATGATAGGCTCAAAGTTAAAACATTTTGAGAAGTTAGCCAGTATTATGAATAACAGGGACACGCATATCTGGTGGCCTGTATGTGTCGGCGATGCGCTGCACAGTTTTTTGAAAGTGTCGAAAAAACTATGCTTTTGGGGGAATGAGTACAAAAATAATGTGGCGTCTCAAAGTGTTCGCCATAGTCATAGTCATGTTCATAGTGATCTTTTATATGCTCTCATGGATTACGAGTTCAAACCTAATTATTTGGTCTAATGGTAGAAAATTATTTTTCATTGCGGATTATTATCACGCCATACCGTTGCGGCGTCTGTAAGAAGGCTACTCAAGTATGGTTGCGTATAGATAATAAGGCGTAATATTGTTAGGAAACGCAATAAGCTCTTTTAAACATAATTAAATGCATTATGCATCAAGTGAGGTCACGCCACTGCTTCCTAATATATTCAATAATTTAACTAAATGAAATGTATCATCATTTTCAAGCTTTAAATCTTTGCACAATCATGTAGTCTATTTTAATTGCAAGTTAAGAATACTTTAAGTTTAATTCCATCACTATTGTGTTAGGCTGTCTAAGTCGTGTAATTCGGTGGGAAGACAGAATGCATCGTTGCAACGAATTCGGCGGAATGGCGCCATTTGTGTCACCTAGACCAGTTCACAGTATGTTAATTAACTGTAAATATGCTCCATTCTGATGTGTTCTGCAAGTACAGTTATGTATTTATTGTTATCGATTAGAAGCTAGATACAGTGATTTTCTAAAGCTCATATCATGCGAACACGTGTGCTGTCGTCTCGCTACCTAATATCCTTCATATTGTGTTTTCAAATCCCGAAGCAAGTATGTTGGCAGCCGCCCGCCATTGAATATCGGGAACAGCAAAGGATTTGTGCAGAACCACTCCCTATAATAATTTCAAAATTTCACTAAGTTAATGAAGAGATTTTCCCCCAAAGTTTCGACAGTAACTACGTAAAAAGACTCCCGCCCTCGTTTCCTTCCAGTACCGTTCCGCTCGTCACCATCTTGATATGACAAGAAAAAAGGGATAGAACTTCGTATACCACAGATAACAAGTATATTGCAGCCAAAATTCAAAGTTGTATCCCAAAAGACAAGCTTACTGATAACACAAGGAGATGAGCTGTTTCATAGGAAAGTTGTTATATTCCACTGGATGCGCCAAACATCGAGCTGGAGTCGTCAGAATAATCCAGAAGAAAAGTACAGTAGAGCAAGCAGGGGTCAACCACAATCTCAATAGTAGAGCAGTCTCCTCGTCACAGCAGCCGGCTCAGCCACCGCTCACCGCACCGTTTTCCAGCGCCTATAACGTTTTTTAGAAAATACGAGATCATATAGTCCGCATTTTGTAGGAAATGTTATCAATTTTAAGTCTGTTAATACCGGGTGTTTTGATAATAATGCATAGTTTTGGAGACAAGCAAAAAACTGAAAAATGGGTGAAAATTGAAAGTTATTCTTTGGAACTTTTTCTAAGACACTCTTTTTCGACGTGGCAAACATTAAACTCTAATTCGAGACTCCAAAAACATATGAAAGTGTTGAAAAAAACTTTCGGAATTCTGTCCTGGATCGGCCCTTTTTAAACACCAGATGACTGGATTATAGCGGATATACCCAGGTACCTACTAACAATATTAGTGCGCGCTACCGCTTATTGCACTATTGAAACTCTGTTCAATGACACAACAATACAATAATAGAACTACCGACCTAATAATAGTAACTACCAATAATAATATGCATTGGAAAAGAATATATCTCCAATGTAATTTAGGTATATCCGCACAGGCCAAGGCGTCTTTGCTTACGTTTCGTGACCACCAAACAGCCACTGCATCAGCTTGCGCAATAGCCCTCAACTCTTTCCCCTTCCGTCAAGATGCTATTATTTGCGATATTCTACTCCCAAGGCATCTCCGACTTTCGTCCGCCAACATGCACACTTTTCTTCCGCAAACTTTATTACCTCTTGATCTGTAATTCTCCAGCAAATGCGATAGTGCAGAAATTGATGAGGATGCTGATCAAACTGTGCAGGCTATGAGGCACGGAAATTCAATGCAAACATTTCATTTGCTCCGGAATCCCATTCTCTGCCCTATTACGGTAGTCTCGAGTGCATTCAGAAGGGCTCATGCCATATCACAAACATAGCGAACATAACGGGCGGCATTTTGCGCCGAGTGCCGGCGGCGCGGCGCAGCGAGCTTTGCTGTTCTCGTGGCCGGCGGACGAAGCGAGTGGCCAGTCGCCTCTTTCGCTCTTCCGATTGATTGATTGATTCGTGTTTCCGGGCGCGTCAACTACTTAGGTCCCATAAGTGTAATGCGTGTTTTTCTCGGGAGGTGGCGATGATCTTTTCCCCCCTGGATGGCGAGATCTGGCGCGGACCTACCATCGACTAGTGGGATTTCCCCTCAATGAGGTATCTCCCACCAGCGGGGCACCGCTCCAGCCGGGACAAGTTGTAAGCTCCCGACCGGTCTCCGGCATGTGTGGACGTGTAGTGCATGTGAGTGTAAGTGGATAGGACGAGGAAGAGGAAGGAATGATCGCGCGCGGTCCGTGTCCCGTTTGTTAGGGTACTGCTCCGGCATTCGCCTGGTGTTGATCGGAGAATCCAATGAAAACTACCGATCAGAGCAGCCGGCCGCTAGAATTCTCCTCTAGACAGCGACTGAATTCGGCCTAGCTGACGAGCTAGCGTCAAAAATCCTGCCGCAGTCGGGGCTCGAACCTAGGACCGATCTCTCTTCCGACACCACAATCTTCGGACACCGGACACCGGACCTCGGACTCCGGACCCCGGAGTCCGGTGTCCGGACTCCGGACCCCAGTCTCCTGACCCCGGACTCCGGACCCTGAACTCCAGACCCCGGACTCCGGATCTGGGACTCCGGACTTTGGACTCCGGACCTCGGACTCCGGAGCCCGGTGTCGGTCCCCGGCCGTCTGCTAGCCGGGCCCCTCGCCACCGGCTCCGAGATATAGCATAAACTGCGAGGATACATCGGAGGTGTGTTATCGTTGGTGGTTTCGGTGATACTGCAGCCCGCTCTCCGCGGCTGCTGCCCGTGTCCCACTCGCTGTGCCCCAGACCCCTTGGAGTCCACCCGCCACCCTCCGTTGAATTCTCAAAGCGGAATTAATTCAGTTTGCCGTTGTAATTTCCGCCCTTCGATTTATCGGCTGCCGAGACAAAGGCGGTGAGGGCAGCGGGACGGCAGCGCTAGTGGAGGTGGAGGCGGCGATGGCAGCGGGTGACAGTAGAGAAGCAAGAGCAGTAGCAGTAGGGGATAATAATGTTTGCAGTGATGGTCGAGGAGGTATTGGAGAAATTTTTAAGGTGACTCGACTTCAAATATATAGTGGTAGGAAATGGTGTGGTGTTTACGATGCTTTTATCATCGAAATCAATATGAGGTGTTGGCTCTCCATCGTAACTATTTATTCTAGCATAAATCTTTTTCGGCCATCTTCAGTGCTACAAAAAAAATAATAGTAATAATAATAATATATCTAAATTACAACAAAATTAAAAAAATTAAAGAATTAAAAACATTTTACAGAATATTGTTAAGAATTGGATTTTAAAGAAAAATATAAAATGTGAAATGGACATATCATTTTAAAAATGACAAATGAAAATTAAATTAAATAAATGGAATCTATTACAATACTATGAAACAAATTAGAGTGAAAGAAAACTGGAAAATTATAATATAAAATGTGAAAATGGAAACATAATTTTGAATAACAAATGTACCTTCTGAAGAGAGGTGAAAATAAGAAATGAATAAATATGTAACTAAATAAATAAATGAATTAATAAATTTAGGTGAGCAAACTGAGATACCCATTAGAGGCGGCTGTGGTCCTCAGTCCAGACAAGACAGCGACAGGCGAAGGCAACAATGAATGGAGGGAGGGGAGAACGCAGGTTTTTTTCTAGGAAATGGCCATTACGGGAACGGCCCAGCCGGGTGGCGGAAAAGAGGCAGGCAGAGGGGTTAATGTGCTTTGGAAGCGGCCAGTTTCAGAAGAGGGGAGAGAGAAGGAATCTGTTCATTCAAAATAGCGTGTTGGGGATTGTTTAATAAATAATTAATATGTATTGCTTCTAGTTTAAGTCTATGTGTGTATCTGTTTTCAATTTCTAAAATTTTGACGTCAGTGTCTGCATTAAACGATTGTCCTAATAGATGGTTGGCAAAGTGTGAATGTGTGGTTTTTTGTGTGAGAGCTTGTATGTGTTGTTTGATCCTTTGTTTTAAGGATCTTCCGGTTTGGCCAATATATTTAGCATTGCAACTACCACAGGAAATGGACTACACCCCACATGATAGAGGCTTGAGGATCGGATCTTTGTTGTGGGAGAGTGTGGTGTGGAGACAGGTTGGTGTGCTGAATGTGACGTGTATGTCGAATTGACTGAGCTTTTTGGCAATTTTAAGTGACAATGTTCCAAAGAAGGGAATGGTATATCTAGTGTGCGTGTGTGTTGTGTGCATGGGAGTCAGTGAAGTTAATGTTTTTGTGTTAAGGGAGATAGTTTTTCTTTTGATAAGATTGTCAATAAGACAGTTGTTGTAGCCATTATTGGTAGCTATTTGTTTAATGTTAAGAATATCTTTCCTGATGTTCTGGGGGGAAAGAGGAATCGAGAACAATCTGTGAACCATACTATGGAATGTTGCGTGTTTGTGAGAGGGTGGATGTTGTGAAGTGTCATGAATGACTCTGTCGGTGTGTGTCGGTTTCCTGTGTATGTCAAAAACATGTCTGTCATTCACTAAAGTGATGGATAGGTCTAGAATGTTAAGGGTTCTGTTCTCATTTTCCTCCTCTACTGTAAATTGTGTATTAGAATGTATAGAATTAAGGAAGTCAGTGACGTTTTTCAGTTGTCTGTAATTGCCAGTCCAAAGTACTATGATGTCATCTACGTATCTATACCAATAGGTTATATTTTTTAACTGAGGGTGTCCAGAATCAAAAATTTGTTTCTCTAGGTTGTCCATAAAAATGTCTGCTAGTAGTGGGGAAAGTGGGGACCCCATAGGTAGGCCAGAAGTTTGAGTGAAAAATGTATTGTCAAATTTAAAGTAATTTATGTCTAAACAGATATCAGGTTGTACAGCTCATTTTTTATAGGAATTGGACTCAAACAGTTGTCAAGGATGTCCCGTAGAATATGTTTGCATTCCGTGGTCGGGATGCTCGGAAAAAGGTTCGTCACGTCTAAGGAAATAAGTTTGCCATTAGGTGGCACAACTACGTCTTTGATCTTGTCTACTAGATTGATACTGTTGTTTATAGTGTGAGAGGGAGATAATTTGATGTGTGTGGCAAAATCTTGGTTGAGTTTCTGTGCGAGTCTGTGTGTAATGGAATTGGTGTATGAAACAACAGGTCTTATCGTTGTAGAAGGTTTGTGAATTTTTGGGAGGCCGTATAGTCGAGGTGGAAGTGGATTAGAGGGGATGATTCTGTTAGGGGCGGGGAAAAGAGCTTTGGATTCTGCAAGTTCTTTTTTGATGTCGCACAAGTGTTTGTTCGTGAGATCTTTTTTAATAGGTACGATGTTGTTATTGTTTATAAAGTCGAACATTTTTTGGTGATAATCGGATTTGTCCAGAATGACTACAGAATTTCCTTTGTCAGCTTGAGAGATGAGTAAACTATTGTTATCTATTTTCTGTTTTAAACTGTGTTTAGTGGAAGACTCTGACTGTGTGTTCATGTGTGAGTGATGGTGTGTCTTAATTCCTGTTTGATGTTGTGTGTTATATTGTGTTTCAATTCATCAGAATTGGGGTGATAGCTAATGATATTTCTATCTGTACGCATAGAGTTTAATTTCAGAATGAGTTGGGGGGTGTGGAATAGAATACTTTAGGCCTTTGTTGAGGAGGGAAGCTTCTTCATTGGTTAGTACACAGGAGGAGAGGTTGATGACACGGGGTAGAATTTTTGAGTATGAATATTGTTGGTCGAGTTATGACATGGAGGGTGTGACGAATTGTTGAGAGCGCGAAAGCATGTCGGCTAACTTCTCTCTTTGGTTATTATTTAGTTACATATTTATTCATTTCCTATTTTCACCTGTCTTCAGAACGTACATTTGTTATTCAAAATTATGTTTCCTATTTCACATTTTATATTATAATTTTCCAGTTTTCTTTCACTCCAATCTGTTTCATAATATTATTTGTTATAGATTCCATTTATTTAATTTAATTTTCATTTGTCATTTTTAAAAATTATATGTCCATTTCACATTTTATATTTTTCTTTAAAACCAGTTCTTAACAATATTCTGTAAAAAGTTTTTAATTCTTAAATTTTTTATTTTTTTGTAATTTAGATATATTATTATTATTATTATTATTATTACTATTATTATTTTTGTAGCACTGAAGATGGCCGCAATGCGGCCGAAAAAGCTTTCTGCTAGAATAAATAATTACGATGGAGAGCCAACACCTCATATTGATTTCGATGATTTCATATATATAATTTTGAATAAAACATTTCTGGACACCAACTATTATTTCAATGTATGCCGCTAATATTGAATAAGCTGCCAAAAGATATATTAAAATCATAGGTAATATCGTGGGAAAACTCAAGATAAATAATTGACAAGACTTGATTATTCAAGCATTGCGTTGGGGTAGTACTATTATTCCTTCATATAATCATTTCTCTCCCTTTCTCTCATTCTTTCTTTCTCTTTCTCTTTCACTTGCTGTCTCTCTCTCTCTCGCTCGCTCCATTTTGCTGTCTCTCTCTTCCTCTCGCTTTCCCTCCCTCTTCCTCTCTCTCTCTCTCTTTCTTTCGACCTCTCTCTTTGGTTGCGTCGTCGACGGCAAATTAGCATCTATCATATCAGATGAGTTAAATTTTTTTTGTAGATGCTCTTAACCAACAGAGACGTTTTTTGATAAATGATCCCACTTTCTAGTTTTGTGTCAATCGTTGGTGGAAATATCACTTCAGAGTTCAAGTTCTCTTTATAGATGTGATTAGGCAATTGATGAAAAGGGCTAAGCCATTTTATACGGGACCTGATAACACTCCCTTGATATTCTTGATGATTGGAGCTGAGTACTTGTCTTACATTGTAGGTATCATAAATTACTCGTACTTACTCACTCGTTCTTTCCACTAATCTGGAAGTAATAGTTGTTGCCAGTGGCAGTCCTTGACATTGTTGCAGTGTTGCACAACAACCATAAATTTCTGCCAATGTCCCTTTACACATTAACATTAAAATGAAATCACTTCATGCGAGTGGTCTATCTTCAAATGAACGTCTCATCCGAAAGCGCTGACAGACGAAGAGAGGCCCCAGCGAGCGACCGAGAGCTGACATCATCAAGGGAGTTGGCTTTCAGCCGCAGCAACCTGGTCCTGGGGTGCGATACGAACCGAACGTGTTCTTTGTATTATCCCATACCCATACCCGCATATCCCATACCAAATTCTCATTCTGGTGGATAGCATTGTGAATGGATGTGACAAGGTCAGTCGTTTCTATACAGTCGACCTGGAGATATGTGCAGGGCTCTTCGTTTGACTCACTCGATATTACGTTATTTAGAGGGAATTCGAGAGTATTCCGTGACAAGTCAATTACTACTTTGTAGAGTCGTAGAAAATCTACTCCCAAAATCAGCTGATACAGCATTTCCTTAAAACTCTGTATGTCTGTCGGTCTGTATGTCAGTTAACACAGTTAAAAACTGTGTTTGACGAGCTACAGGGAAAGTGAATTCTGTGCACGTTTTCATCATTCTGTAATCTCTATCCTTAGCCATATTCTAGTCGAATTTTGAATACAGAAAAATAGAGCGTTTTTTTTTCAACTTTTGTTGACAAAATATTCGCTCCTATGTAATAAAATCTATTTTCAAATTGGCTCTAATTTTGTGCCCTTAACCTCATGATATTCTTCGTGAAAGAATAATATTTATCACAGAAACTTAGAAGGCGTGCACAAATAATGAAGTTACATTTACGTCAGTTACCGACCAGCAGCGCAGAACTCCGCCCCCCGCTTCGCCCCCCTCCGCCCTCTCCCCGCCCCGCGCCGCCCCCGCTCAGCCCCCTCCCCGCCGCTGTTCCCCTCCCGCCCCGCCGCCGCTCGCGGCGCGTGCGGCGCCGGGCGGCCCGCCTGATCGCCCACCCCTTTCGCCGGTTGTTTCAACCCAATTACGCGCGCAGCGCCGTGCGCGGGGGAATTAAAAACGCAATTGAGCTCCTAATCGCCAAGAAGGAGCTCGTGTCGACAACCGAGAGGTCGTTGAGGCTTATCAGCCCCGGTGCCCGCTCCCGCCTCGGGCCCACGCCTGCACACGCGGCGACCTCGCCCTGGCCCGCCCACGCACACCGCACTCACACTCGTATGTGGGCTCCTCGCTGCCTCCCCCGCACAATTGTAAAATAAAATGAAATTCAATAAAATCGATATTTCTGGATAATACTGTCCTATACTAATTTTTTTTTACTTTTGCAGCCATTTAACCTGCAATGCACGGTCTTGTCACGCAGTCCACCCGAGGCCTATGCAAGCTACGCCGCTTCTTGCTATTCCGCAACAATCACGTCACATTTCTACTAAATTATTATACAACGTGTTTACACTCATCGTCATAAAAAAAGCTGAACTCCGAAGGACCCTTCTAATTCGCCGCAAACTCGGTGGGTATTTTGCACACCATTCACTAAGCCAATGATTTCGTTTTCACGGTCGGCCACGCACTTTGGTGTCGGTGGTAGGTGTGTGACGTTTCGCCCGCCGGTCTAGATGAGAGGGCTTCAAACGGCTGCGCCAGCCATTGCGACATCGGATAGCGTCGCTAGAGCGTCATCTGCTCGTACACGCTTCCGACAGCCAGTTGTCCAGTTAGACGCATTCGATAGAGGCTGCATCGTGGGTGTGCGGGAGGCTGGTTGGTCCTGTCGCCGTATTGTGCGCCACACCGCTCGTACGAACACCACCATCGCCCTTGTTGGCTGCAATGAATTGAGGAAGGCACGCACACGAAGAGTAGGATCTGGACGTCCGCCACGCACCACGAGGACGCAGAATCGACGGATTGTCCGCCACTAGCGAACAGAACCAATGGCAACGATTGGTGCTATTCAGCGGGTTGTGCAGCCTGCACTGTCAGATCGATATTTTGATTCTTGAGTGTACTTACACGAAGTCTCATATTCATTTTAAAATTTTTCTCAAAAATGGGTCCAAATTGATGATTAAACTTTATCCTCGGATATCGTAAAATACTCTTCAGAGAATGTTGCAGGTGTCATGTTCGTTAAAATCCCTGATTTGTCTGAAAATTGCAAAAGTGCTTCTATTTCAAGACGTCTTTCTGCAACTCCAGTATTTAAGATGGAGCCTTATTCTTAATAAATTTTCGAAAAATGTAAGAATGAATGCGAGAAAATGTGCTGATGTAGCACAACTAGTTTTAATGAGATACGCGTCCGAGATGACGAGCGTATGATGAGCTTCTTGCTGAAGCCATGAAGCTTTCACTTGTGGGGCCACAGAATAAGCTACAAAATTAAAAATTAGGGTTGTTGATCTACAAACCTATCTATGTAACGTTATAAACCTGTTCAATGGTAGGTGTTAAAATCTTCCAGTTCTTTAATATACAATTTTGTAAATGACAAATGTATAAAGTTACAGAGATTAGTATTTCTGAAAAAGAGAATTGATATACGAATGACAATTGTAAATTAATATATGAAATTTATATATGTTCGTAATAATCTGAAGTAGGAGCAAAGCGCAACTTCGAAACGTCGAAAAAGTAGTAGCTCAATTAAATAATGTTAAATACGTTTAGTTCTATTGTCTTTTCTTAGTAATGTAATAATTTGATTGTTCCCAGTTAGTGCTTCTCAGAATGATAAGGATCTAAAATTATAATAAACTAAATAATCAGTAGACAATCTGTCTAAATGTCAAAAGACTGAACGAGACTTAACCTAATTTCGACGAGATAAGCATAAGACCAAACTCTCACTAAGCGTTTGGAAAGATTCTGATAATAAAAGTCCTAAATTATCAAACACGACTCCTTACATAAAAAAAAGGGGGAAAACACGACGCTGGGGACCGTCGACACCGCATTAGTTGGCGACTTAATGATTAGGCAGTGAATATTCGTATAAGGCATTTCGATAAAAAAGGTTACATTTTTAAAAGCGTAGTTTATGGTGATGCAAAGTTACTAAGCGTTGAAGGATTGAGAGAAATTAATATCAGAATGTCTTTTAATACTGATCATAAAAACACTGGCAATGATTCAAGGAACTTAAATTTTCGCTGTAAATTACATGCATGATTGCGAATACATGGCCAAAAATCCTAAGAAATTAATAACTGAAAACCAAAGACTGTTTTTCGTTTTGAAATGTCTAATTGCTGTGCAGAGTGCAGAGAAAAAAAGCAAGGTATGAGCGTCCTTGAAGGTTGCCAGAGGAAATAAAAATGTAGGTACACAAAATGCAATGTTGATATTCGTCCTGCATATTTCAAGTAGTAATTCCACAGTGCCTGCGGGAACAATTGGCAGAGATAATTTTATTTCTTGTTGAACCTTGTTACCGAAAGTATCTGAATCCTACTATCTCGTGCGACCCCCGCCGACGTTTCTTCCCTTTAGCGTCCACAACTCGACGCGTTCATTCAAGGTTAGCACATGCCCCCCAAGCGCTGGGGCTAAGCAAGGATTCCATGTACATTCCGGTCGCTCAGACGGACGGCGATTTCTGGGAAACTGAGTCCAAAAATATTTTTGAGTGTGGATTCATGATAAGAGAACATAATTAACTATATTACGTACTAACAATTGCTTAAAATTATTCTAAACAATAATTTTATACACAAGAGGGTCAACCCGACGTCAAGAAAGTTTATGCCATGAAAGTAATAGTTCCAAGTTTCAATATTGTGAAATTCAAACTCTGAAACATCATGTTATATTCCTTGAAAAGATAATAAGGACCTACCATGTTGATATTTGTATACTACAATTTCTTTTTAATTTTGACTCATTTCAGTTAAAAACCTAAAACATTTTGTGACTTTTGGCACAAGGACAATTGGCACACGTTTTCTTGAGCTTCACACTAATTTATATTAGTATTAACCAACTTCATTTGCATATTTCATTCAAGGAGAGGATGTTAAGACTAAATAGATATCAATGTGCTCAGAATACAAAGTCTTTCTGAATGCGTCAATGTGTCCCTAAGTGTGGCCAAGTTTCTGTTCCTGTTCCTGTTGCTCTAGGGTCCCATATGCACCGGTAACTGCAAGCGTACTTCTGAGGATCAACCACTGTGTTGTAACCAAAAAAATACGAACAAGTTCTTAAACGGATTTTATTCACAAGTGGTTCAGAATAGGCAAGAAATACCACAACCAAGTACAATTTTCCAATAATCAAGAGAGAAAGTACCGCAGACCAAGCTCGTTCACCGTTAAACCAGAAGACGTCCGAAAACACTGCAGCACTTGTCAACGTTGTTCCTGATTCGAAGTCCGTTGTCCGTATCACTGTAATTACACCGTTCACTGTTCACCGTAGACATAGTCTCTATCTCGCTATCCCTCTACCTCTCTATATATCTCTATCTCTCTGCTTCTCTCTTTATCTCCCGATCTCTATCTCTCTCTAGCTCTCTGTATCTCTCTCTCTCTTATACCCACTCGGGGCCGGCTAGCCTGTTTGTACGCACCTCCTGGAGCGTAACAGGCGGCGAACTCTCTCGGGCGGGCGGAGGGGGTACCCGCGGGAAGTGCTGCCGCCTCGCTGCCGCGCTCCTGCGCTCCTGCGGCGCTGTTTTAAAGAGGCACGGGCGACCACTGGGTGCAGTGCCCTCGAGGCGTCTCTTGCAAACCCCTCAAAGCTGCCCTCAGTTATTATGAGACAGGAGAAATAGAAAGTTGCCACCTAAGTTTCAAAATGGTGAATTTCGTGTTTATTTCAGAATGCATTACACGTTTATATACGTTATTTTGTGTAAGGTTTCGTTGTACATCTTTGTCCTCTTTCACGTTTTCTGATTAATAGAGACACGACTTTTAGGGGCAAACATTTTCCAATTCAGGTGCTAAAATAGGTGCCAAAAATATTAAAAATAGTTGCGTTTTTAGGTACAAAAACGTTTTTGCATGTTTAGGTACACATTTACGTAATATTATACCATATTGACAAATTCACATGAAATGTTGAGGGAAAATACGTAAGTTACGTACAAACCACATTTTCTAAAACAGGTCCTCGTAATCAATACCGTTCTTTGTGCGATAAAAAATAAATTGTATTGAATTATAGTGAGCATCTCAATGTTAAGGAAATCTAAATTTAAACGCTTGTCTGTCGGAAAGTTTTTATATGCAGAAAAAGATCTTTCTGCGTCCTCTGACATCAGTGAGAGCAATCCTAACACGTTTGGAGCAATCCTTTCTTTTAATGGCAGATCATGAGCGCTTGTAACCTTTAAAACATCTGCCTTTTTGGCCACACATTGTTCCAATTTCTGAACAGTAAATCCTTCTAAACTCTTCTTTCAAAATGCTTCTGTAAAAATTTGCCACTGTTCAGCGTCCGGCAGTTGCTCCGCCTCTAGTTGGTTGATAGATGCACAAAGGGATTTGAAAGAGTGAATACACAAGAGTTCTCTTTCCAAAGAGGTATTGTGCAAAGTTTTTTTCAGCTTTCCCGATGCAACAGATCGATCTTCGTCAACGAACGGAATTCATTATTTTTGAAGCTTTCAGCATAAAAACACAAAGGTTTATCCACGTTCCCCACCGAGTCAGAACGGGGTGAGGTGGTAAACAGAGATCGACAGTGCTTTCTTTGTAGACAAAAATTTTTGCGGACATTTAGTAAGCACTTTCTTCATCAACAATACGAATTCATTAGCGAGGTTTTATTCTTTACGTACTACTTCTGACACTCTATGCAACGCATGGGCTAAATCGGAGATCTATGTTTCATATTGGTGCTCATAATTTTCCAGTTGTTACCACTCAATATGACGTAGGGTGGTTGATCGGTAACCAACAATAGCACATTATCGTAAGCAATGCAATTTTGCTATATTTTGGTGCAAACATGGGTGAAACACTTCATGACGGAACCGTCTCTTGCGTTTTCTAGTTCATAGATTTTTACGAAGATGGATTTAACAGGACTTTCCATTAAAGGAGTAACCAGAATGTTTGTTGAACACATACCCTTCCCGCAAGTCGGTCTTCTATTTTAGCATGAACGCCAGTAATGAGTCGCTGATTATATAAATGATTTATTGAAAGGTTGCATCACAAACAGGCTTCACAAAATTATTCCTTAAAGTGCTTTCGTCTGAAACTTCTCTTTCTCTGTATGTTTCAAGAAATTTCTTTATTGAATCATGTTTCAGTTTGTGGAGAGGAATGTCACAGTGTATAAATGTGGATGTTAGGTTCACAGCAAATTCATTGCGCTTAGCCTGGATTTCTTCCGCATTTTTAAATCAGCTAACAATGAGGCTCCAACGATCTTATAGCTAGGATTTTTTTCATGTTTCTTGTTGCAAATGCTATTGAATATGTGAGGTAAGATGTTTTTCATGCACTACAATTTTCCCAGCCACAATATTACACTAAACAGAACCGTCTGACCGATAGGATGCCATCTTCTGCGTACTGCTTAGATATTTCTTTCTGTTTATGACTTTTAATCATACTCGTTTTTAGAAAGTTCAATTACAATTGAACACGAGACCTACAATGTAGATAGACAAACGTTTTCGAGACACCTTTCCGTTAACTTAACAAAAGCAATGAGCATTGCCAACACTGCCAGTGTGTTGGCCGACGTGCGTTAAGCGCCCATGCCAAGCGGCCGATTCCCAAAGATTGGTGCGTGGAGAGGGACCGCGATGGGCCGTAGGATTGCTTTGGGAATGAGCCTGGAGTTACCGGAGGGGTAAATGCGATCGATCTCTTCGTTGGCGTTTCGTTGAGAAAACAAGATTTTCCATGACAAGTGCTTAATTGTTAGATTAAAATAGCAGCAGACTGAATAACGTAACGGTGTTCGTTTTGAAGCACATTTGACATCGGCAAGATAGCCGGTAAACAAGACCGTAATGTGGTACAGAGACTCTGCAACATACAGAAATTTTCACAGAAATGTCTATCTTTGAATTCTCAGTTGGTAAAGTTACATGCCAGGACAAGGATATTTTTGGGATACGAAATGTAAATATTGAAGCGAAAGTCAAAATAGTGGCAGGCTTGCTTTTCTTCTGTTTCAAAAGAAAGTTAAGACATGTTTATTTTTTCTTGTTTTTGTATTTTGCAGATTTTTCTCGTATTTTGCTAGTTGTACTTTAAATATTTTAACTTCATTGAATTTATTTCCTTTTGTAGGAATTTAATCTACATCACACGATCATCACGACCGGCAACATTGCGAAGCATTCGAATTGAATTTGAAATCGCCGGGATGCCATTTTGCGAACTTAAACCCAAGCGCGGGAAATTCGAATTTATCGTTTCATTTAGGGTCGGAAGGGGAGGGGGCGTCAAACGTCCGCTTTGGGCGCCCCAAGCGCAGGGCACCGCGTGTCCTGGCGCGGGATAGGATACCTTTGGGCCCTGGCGCGGGGCCCGGCGGGGCCGTGGCGAGCGGGGTCGAAAAACAAGAGCGATCAGGCGCGGCTCAATATTCCGGGCTCGTTACAGTGAATCAGCGGGCGCCGGGGGCGGCGGCGCCGGCGGAGGCCAAGGCGGACTTGGACTGTTCTCCCCTGGAGTCCCCTTCCAGGTCGCTGGGCCACTCATTTCCCGATCGTTAAGGGAATTGCGGGGGTGGAGGGGGCTCGTCTCGCTCTTGAGCGCCCGCCCGCAGTGGGCGGGGCACGCGGACGCGCGTCGGCGTTCTCCGTGTGGATCCCCCACGCCCACCTGCTCAGTCCCCCCGTCCCGCCTTCGCTTGCGTGTTATACATGGAGAAATTGCTCATCGTATCCGTCTTCTCACATGAAGCTTCAGGCACCACTCAGGCAATGCATTGAGGAAGGCACACGACATGCAGGATCTGGACATCGC